>OZ024814.1:31145109-31555922 GCA_964017055.1 Chloromyia formosa
TCTTAGAATCATTAAAAATAAATGAAAATCCGCTTACTTATTTAATTAATTATTTTAAGTCAAGTTTTCGTGAATTCTAAAAAGTTGACATGTTTTAAAAGAAATATATTATTAAGTTTCCATTTTTTTCTTTCAAAAACATTTTTTTTTTGTAAACTACAAAACTTAAAAATAAATATTAATTATTTAAAAAGAATATCTTTAAAATCGAATGATCTTATTTCTTCTTTGAATGAATTAAATATTTAATTCAATATTTTATAAATTGAATTGTTTCGAGAAATCTGAGAAGAATTAAGGAAAAATCAAATTCAAGAAATCTGAGAAGAATAAAGGAAATATCAAATTGACTCGATCGACGACTTATCGACTTTGTGGAAATTCATTTTAATCCCAAAAGAAAAAATATCGTACTTTGTCTTTTCCACTTTTATTTTATTATTCCTAACGCGTTTCGCTCTTTCGAGCATCATCAGAGGAATTCATTCCTCTGATATATGATGATGATATCAAATTATCTCCATTCTTTCTTTGGAAGTGAAGCTATTCAAGAAATTCTTAGGAGTTCTCAAGAAGGATACTTAACAAAGTCATCTAAATTTAAAACCCACAATTAGTCAAAGAGGCGAACCACTATGCGTCGCGCGGTGTACTAGGAATGTTCCAAAAGGGTTTTATGACGAGGAGTCCGATGTCACTCTCTCGGTCATTTGTACAAATGTCCTTTTTGAAATGCTCTATTGAAATTCCCAAACATCAAACTCGTTTTCGGTGCCCCTGCTTATGGCGCCCGGGGCGGTCACCCACCCTCCTCCTCTTCGCAGGGCACTGTGTTTGCGCAATTTTAATTAAATGAAATAAAAAAAAACTCCTTTCCTAGTCAAACCTACCACATTTTTCTTGCTTAGAAGTTTTTCAAGCGTATCATTCTAGCAATTTAATTACCATTTTCATCATCATACACATAAATAATTTACCCTCGGACTATCTAATAAAATAATGGTAACTGGTATTATGCTAATATAAAAATATATATTCAAATAAAATGGTCCATGAAATGTAGGTCAATCGGGAAAGATTTATTACTGCCATTCATTGTAAGTATATATAATTCAGATGAACCTTCAACAACAGCCGCGAAGTGAAGCGTATTGGTAGAAAATTACCTACACTCTACTCGTACCATCATAGTACTATATAAGTAAGTACATATTTCCTCTTAAGCCCTTTTAGACGAAAGGAAATTATTACATCCTGAATAGAAGACCATTGTTCTCCGTTGTAGTGTTTGGTTTGGTCAATGTTTAAATATCTGTGAAGCCAAAACCCGAGAATTTCTAATAATGGAAGCTTCATTTACGACTATACAAATACGAGTATCTATAGTCAGTGCAACCCCCTATAGAGATACTCGGATTCTCCGACAATTCTCACCTGCTCTGATAAACACAACACCCACAAGATTTCACACATTTCTATGTCAGTTGAATGGCGAAACCCCTTGTGGTTAATCTGGCAAGTGAGAGATTACATGCCCGCCGGAAAAAAATACAGATGCTCCGACCTAATAAAATGAAATGAAAGGAGCAACGTCAAATAAATGGATAGCTAGCATTAGGCCTGTTCCTAATACCGGGATCCCGGTTTGGTACCGGTTTTTTTTCAATACCGGTACCAAAAACTACCCGGTTTTTTTAGTACCGGTATTGAGTACCGGGATCCCGGGATTTCAGTACCGAGTCTTTTCAACCATGAGCCGGTTTTATTCGGGATCCCGGGATCCCGGTACTCAGTACCGAGTCTTTTCAGTACCGAGTCTTTTCAGTACCGAGTCTTTTCAGCAACGAGTCTTTTCAGTACCGAGTCTTTTCAGTAGTACCGAGTCTTTTCAGTACCGAGTCTTTTGAGTACCGAGTCTTTTCAGTACCGGGATCCCGGTACTCAGTACCTGTTCTTTTCAGTACCGAGTCTTTTCAGTACCTGTTCTTTTCAGTACCGAGTCTTTTCAGTACCGAGTCTTTTCAGTATCGGGATCCCGGGATTCGAGTACCTGTTCTTTTCAGTACCGAGTCTTTTCAATACCTGTTATTTTCAGTACCGGGATCCCGGGATTCGAGTACCTGTTCTTTTCCATAAAAAAGACTCGTTCATTGCTGGACCAATTCTTCAGGTTTTTGGAAATTGTTATTGGAAATGCTCATAGAGTCGTGTCGTGCATTGAAAGATTTTTCAGATACACATCGTAGTATAGTATGTTAGTTAGTACGCACATAGATATACGAGTATGTACATTGTTCATACATAATTGATTTTGAGTTTTGTTAGGATTGAGACTGAGATGAGAGTATTTATTGTATTGGGAATAGGATATGTAATTGGGTATGATATAAATATGAAATACATATGAACGAATATGTATATGTACGTATGTATTGTACATAATATAATAATATAATGCGTTGCATTGGTCAATAGCCGGCCATACACACACGGTCTATCATCTGCAAACGTACGCCAATTCGATCGCCCAATTTTTTTGCGAATGATTCGCGGCGTTTACAATCCCCTCGAAAATCGCGGCACCTGGGTCGCCGAATGATTCGCCGCGTTTGAACGAGTAGTGAAATTTAAGTAATTTTGTGCGACCAGACGGTTCGTGGCGTTTTCGGTTTGCAGATGATAGAGCAACAACAATTTGTATGGAGACGATGTCTAGTTGGGTGCGTTGTGATTTTGCAGATGATTCGCCGCGACCGAATTTTTATGGGTTATCTATAGTGGCGGTAGTAGTATGTAGCTTGCATAATAAAATATGAGAAGGATGGGTCCACGCAGATATTTTGGTCCTGCTGCAGGTGTGCGTCAGGATAAAAGGATTTGTTTATCGATGAGGAGAGATATATAGGCAAGATGGGTGTTGTATGACTAGGGGTGCTGAGACGAATACGTTAGACTGTCGCTGAAGGCATTTTGAGTCCTTTGGTAACGAAAAAAGACATGCTTTGCAAGGAAAGCCCGATCAGACGAGTATTTCCCCATGAAAACAGGGTGGCCATTCAGGGGTGGGCAAAAAAAAAAGTGCTGGATGCAGATATGCTAGCACGAAACGGCTGCAGGTACATGTACAAAGAGTGAAACGGGCAACCTAGGGCTACATGCGGGGGTTCGCAACGCCCTAGGAGGGGAGCTAGCCCAGCTCGTTCCAAACCGAAATTATCCATGCACACTTGTGCGATACTGCGGGTTGTGAATTAGCAGTCGCTTGTGTGAGTTGCCCACTTCTGAGTTACCACCCTGTTTTCATGGGGAAATAGGGCGTTGCGAGCCCCCGCATGTAGCCCTAGGTTGCCCGTTTCACTCTTTGTACATGTACCTGCAGCCGTTTCGTGCTAGCATATCTGCATCCAGCACTTTTTTTTTTTGCCCACCCCTGAATGGCCACCCTGTTTTCATGGGGAAATACTCGTCTGATCGGGCTTTCCTTGCAAAGCATGTCTTTTTTCGTTACCAAAGGACTCAAAATGCCTTCAGCGGCAGTCTAACGTATTCGTCTCAGCACCCCTAGTCATACAACACCCATCTTGCCTATATATCTCTCCTCATCGATAAACAAATCCTTTTATCCTGACGCACACCTGCAGCAGGACCAAAATATCTGCGTGGACCCATCCTTCTCATATTTTATTATGCAAGCTACATACTACTACCGCCACTATAGATAACCCATAAAAATTCGGTCGCGGCGAATCATCTGCAAAATCACAACGCACCCAACTAGACATCGTCTCCATACAAATTGTTGTTGCTCTATCATCTGCAAACCGAAAACGCCACGAACCGTCTGGTCGCACAAAATTACTTAAATTTCACTACTCGTTCAAACGCGGCGAATCATTCGGCGACCCAGGTGCCGCGATTTTCGAGGGGATTGTAAACGCCGCGAATCATTCGCAAAAAAATTGGGCGATCGAATTGGCGTACGTTTGCAGATGATAGACCGTGTGTGTATGGCCGGCTATTGACCAATGCAACGCATTATATTATTATATTATGTACAATACATACGTACATATACATATTCGTTCATATGTATTTCATATTTATATCATACCCAATTACATATCCTATTCCCAATACAATAAATACTCTCATCTCAGTCTCAATCCTAACAAAACTCAAAATCAATTATGTATGAACAATGTACATACTCGTATATCTATGTGCGTACTAACTAACATACTATACTACGATGTGTATCTGAAAAATCTTTCAATGCACGACACGACTCTATGAGCATTTCCAATAACAATTTCCAAAAACCTGAAGAATTGGTCCAGCAATGAACGAGTCTTTTTTATGGAAAAGAACAGGTACTCGAATCCCGGGATCCCGGTACTGAAAAGAACAGGTATTGAAAAGACTCGGTACTGAAAAGAACAGGTACTCGAATCCCGGGATCCCGGTACTGAAAAGAACAGGTACTGAAAAGACTCGGTACTGAAAAGACTCGGTACTGAAAAGAACAGGTAGTGAAAAGACTCGGTACTGAAAAGACTCGGTACTGAAAAGACTCGATACTGAAAAGAACAGGTACTCAGTACCGGTACTGAAAAAAACCGGCTCATGGTTGAAAAGACTCGGTACTGAAAAAAACCGGTACTAGTACCGGTACTGAACGAATACCTGTGAGTACCGGGATACCGCTTGTGGTACCGGTACTTGAAAATATCAAGTACCGGTACTGAAATCTCAGTACCGAACAGGCCTAGCTAGCATGTTTTATCTGATGCTAAAGGCAAATGGATGCAGAACGGGGTGTTTCAATTATTAAAACATGACATCTGGAAATAACTTAATGTTGTTTCGTGTGAGCCCTGAATTCGATATAAAAGGAATCCATTATGTAAGCATACAATATTAAGTTAGACGTTCGAATTAGCACATTAAGGATAAACTCGAAAATGTGTCGTAAAGAATTGCAAAGAGAATATCAAATATGGAAATATGATGTAAAAATGTGTGAAGTGTCAAACAGATACGTGGCGCGGGTGTATTGGAGTGTTTCTCCAGTAACATTCTGAGTTTTTTATAAGTTGCAGGGGTATAAAAGTCGCCCAAGCTATTCTTTTAGATATCCTTTTTACAACGTATTAATTTTTGTATACCCTTCTCTGAAAGGGTAATCGTATATTACTTTGACTCGGATATGTACACTTACCGGCACAAAATCTGGCCAAACAGGAACAATGCCGTAACGGAATTATTTGTCATCGCAAATGAGAATTTCCGTTGGCTGTTATTGAAAACATGGGCTTTTGTTTATTGAAGAGTATATTAAGGGAAAACAGTTAGCTGATTCAAATTTTGGACACTTAGACCACATTCTATCCCTGGGGCGCAAAAAAACACTGGTAAGGCATTTGAACTGTAATGAATTTATTCTTTTTTGTCTTTTTTTTAACTTGAGGCAATTCTGACTTCCAGAAACGTAGCACAATGCCCCTTACTCCAGCTCAAGTGGCACAAGCTGTCTTACTTCATGATCAAGGGAGAAATCAAGAAGGAATTGCTGCATATTTGAACGTACCGCGTACAACTTTAAGATATGCCTTAAAAAGGTACGATCAGATCGGACTCTATAAGTGGAGGCCCGGAAGTGGCAGGATCAGGAGTACATCAGCCCGAGATGACCGATTTATTGCACTGGAAATCTCAAGAAATCAGTTCCTCACAGCGATTGAAGTACGGCAGAGACTGGAAACGACAAGGGAAGTCTCTGTAAGTGAGCGCACCGTTAGAAGACGAATGGAGGAGCGAGGCATGCGTGCTCGAAGACCAGCCCGAGGTCCAGAGCTGCTCCGCCATCATCGCGTAGCTCGACTTCTGTTCGCTCGTGAACATGCAAAGTGGACTCACGAACAATGAAGTAGAGTTCTTTGGACCGATGAGTGTAGGGTAGGCTTAAGAGCTCCAGACGGCCGTGAACGGGTATGGAGAAGGCGCGGAGAGCGCTTCCTACCTAACACAACTAGGCAAACCACAAGTTTCCATGGTGGGTCTGTTATGGTTTGGGGAGGTATAAGTTCGGACGCTCGTACAGACTTGGCAATTGTTGAAGGGAGTCTGACTTCAACGCGATATATTGAAGAGATACTTCAGCAACATGTCCTACCTTACGTGGAGACCACCGGTAGCGAAAAATTCCTTCTAATGCAAGATAACGCACGACCTCACACTGCGCGATGCGTAGAAGCTTTCCTTTCGGAGGCTGGCATTTCTAAACTGTAGTGGCCAGCGAGAAGTCCGGACATGAACCCTATAGCATATCTGGGACATGTTAAAAAGAAAAATAAAGTCCACCCCCCCCCCCCCCCACAGACCCTTCTGGAATTAAAAACTTCTCTCGTATTCGTCTGGGAAGAAATACCCCAAGAGTACATAAGAGACATAATTTGTAGTATGCCTAATCGCATGCAGGCGGTTATCAGGGCCAGAGGCGGAAACACCCGTTATTAGTTTAAAGTTAAATAATCTAAATTTTTAAGATTTTCATCAAAATTTCAATTCATTTTTTATTATTTGTTTGTAGCTCTAAGATGGATCGTTTAATTTTGTAATAAATTTTCATTATTTTTTGTTAATTGGTTAGTTTTATTTCGAATCCTACTAGCCACTTCTGTTTCCAAAAGAAAAGAACAGATTTTAATTTTTAACTTGGATAATAAATGACAAAACGTGCTGTGCCGCTAAGTGTGTAGGTATACCTACACATGATTAGTATCAGTAATTGATGGTTGGAATAAAATTCGCACCCTTGGTGTACAATGCGCTCTATACAGGGTGTCTGGAAATTGGGTCATAAACGAATGCCACGTGATTCCCCATTCAATGTCCAGGAAAAAATACTACGGAACTTATTTTTGAATTCTTACACCCTTCAATTGCTCCAGACATTCACATTTTTTTTTGTAAATTGCCTATTTCACATTACCTAAAACACAATATCTAGAAAAATTCTTTAGCCAAAATACACAAATAAAAAACTAATCGCAGCCAATACGTCGTTTCAAAATACAAAATTGATTTGGAGGAAATCAGACAAGCGATTTAATTATTATAAATTCGAAAAATCAAAATTTTAGTTTTGCTCCGACTTTTTTTTTCAGCACCATTTCCTTGAATTTTTGTAAATGTAACGTCTGTTTCAAAAATTAATTCTCCATTTTTTCGTTTCATCTTATTTTATTTCACCTCTGGCAGGGACAGCCCTTTGAATGTGGGTTAAGAAGGTAGGTTATAGGGGCTGCTCCGACAAGGGTGGATCTCCTACTACCGACAAAAGAAGGGCAAGTATTGAGCAAATGAAATAGGCACTCCTCTTCATCCTCGACACCGCAGCTTCTGCAGCAATCATTGTACGATAATCGAAGCTTTCTGGCACGCCCTCCAATGAGGCAATGGCCAGTTTAACCCCCACACACAGGGTGGCCCCTGGAACGCCCTGTGGTGTGGGGCATAAAAATAATACCACAGCCTTTCCCTTTGACGGCCTGTCGTTAAAACCGACAAACAAAGGATAGGATATGTATGGCAGCAACTTACACAATGCGGAATCTTTTATATGCTAACGAAACGTCAACTATGCCTCGAATAACTCAACGGTTACGCCTTTTGGCTATCTTACAATGACAAGGATTGGATTCTGGAATGTGCGTACTCTCCTGGACAATGGATCAGAAGGTCCCCAGAACGCACGATTTCTTCAATTAGAGGGTGAATTTCTGAGGTATAAATTAAACATCTTAGGAGTTAGCGAGATAAGATGGTGGAACAGCGGAGAATTTATCTCTCCAACGTACAGCACTGTAATATTGTACTCCCGTAAAGCTACCGGTAGTCGTCCTGAGTCAGGTGTGGGGTTCCTTTTAACCAGAGTCGCACGAAACTGCCTCTTATCCCGGGATCCAGTCTCCGACAGAATCATCACCGCCAGGCTCCGGACCAAAATGAGAAACACATCTCAATAATGTAGTGTTTGTGTTATGCTCCATCTGAACCCGACAATGTCTTGGCGAAAGACTCCTTCTACGAACAACTGAACGCCGTTCAGAAAAGAACACCTAAAGCCGATATTATAATGTTTATGGGTGATTTGAATGCAAAAGTGTGCGCAGACAACTATGGGCACAGACATGTGATGGGGAGACACGATCTTGATGATTGTAACGACAACGGTGAAAGATTTGTAGAGTTCTGCAACCTTCACAGTCTCTTCATCGGTGGTATTATGTTTGAGCTTAAGGACCACAAGGATCGGCGCAGAACACGAAGTCAGATCGATCACTTTGCCATTAGTAAGAGATTCAAGAGTTACCTCCTGTACGTGTGAAACAAGAATGATGCCGATATTGGGATGGCAACAGACCATTATCTTATGATCGCTAATGTTCGATTGCATATTGCAGTCGTGCGCCGTCTAGCGACGAAAGGCCCACGCGCCGCAAATTCAACACCGCTCGACTAAAAAATTCAGCTGTCTTACAAGAATATAATGACCATCTTGCGAAAACACAAGCTGAGATAACTAGTCACTCAGATAGTGACATAAATGAAAACTGGGATGCCATAAAATATGCGTACGTTGATAGCATAGATACCATCCTTGGCACAAACCCGGATTGCCGGAATAAGCCCTGGATGTCCGACGAATCATCGCAGCAGATTGTTGAAAGAAAAGAACTGAAGAGTCGTTTGGCTGGAGCATCAGATGACAATCGAAGCGGCATCGGACTCCTTTACCGTCAGAAAGCTCGAGAAGTTCAGCGTAGTGTGCAACGCGATAAAAGAGTTTATTCGAATTCTTTTTTAGCCTCAGCATGAGAAGCCGCAAGAAGTAATAACTTAAACGCCGTATACGGTGTCATCAAGGAGTTTACAGGTTGTCGTGGCAGCTGCCAACAACCGGTGAAGGATAGTGATGGAAAGCTAGTTATCTTGGAAGAAGATCAAATGAGGCGGTGTAAAGAACACTTCGCCGCCGTCTTGAGCCGTGTAACCTCCGGTGAAGTTCCCCCTCATATAGATAATTTAGCTTATCATCAAAATGTGCGTATACGTTCCACTGCCCCGACTAAAGAGGAAATAGTCACTGCAATTATTGCACCAAAACGAGGAAAGGCCGGCAGACTCGACGGTATCCCTACCGAACTTTATCAAGCAGCGCCAAGCGTAACCGTTGACTTGCCGCACCCACTTCTTGATAAAGCGTGGAATACAGAAACGTTTCCCACTGAGTGGAAGGAAGGTCTGATCATCAAACTTCCGAAGAAGGGTAGCCTGACAGACTGCGGTAATTGGAGAGGCAGTTGTGTGCTTCCTGCGGTTGCCAAGATAATAGCTAAAATTGTCCTGGAAAAACTAAAGGTCCACTTGGAAAGCACAATTGATGAAGAGCGGGCTGGTTTCGATCCGGATTCTCCAATGTCGATCACATTAACACCTTGCGAATCATCATCGAGCAATGCGCTGAGTACGATGCTCCGCTTCACTTGCTTTTCATCGATTTCGAGAAGGCTTACGATAGTTTGAACCGGGATTCTATATAGGCGGCATTGCGCAGGAGAGGCATCCCTGAGAAGCTTGTGGCTATTATTAAGCCAACCTATGACGGCACGAAATGTCGCGTTCTACATAAAGGTAAGGTGTCGGGGGACTTTTAGATTCGCAGTGGAGTTCGGCAGGGATGCATAGTGGTCGGCGATGTGTTGCATGCAGCCCTATCCAGACTAAACGGAGGAATCCAATGGACTTTGATATCTTACCTACAGCATCTTGACTACACTGACGACATTTGCCTACTCTTCCAAAAAATCATGGATCTGTTCGCAATGGAGTTAGATCTCGAGAGGGAGGCAAGCAAAGTTGGTCTATGGATTAATACTAGCCAGGCCAAGGTACTTAGTCCGCCATTGCGAAAAAGAAATCCGACACCTATTGCCATCAATGGGCATCCTGTGGAGAAGGTGGACAACTTTGTCTACTTGAGTAGCATTGTTGCCGAAAATGGTGGTACGGAACAGGACATCGCTCGTCGTATCAACCCAGCTATTTTAGATGCGCAGTACGGTATGCTCTCTAAAATTTGGCAAAGCAGTTATCTCAGCATCAAGACCAAGCTGGGCCTGTTTCGCTTCCTGGTACTGTCTGCGGTTTTGCATGGGAGCAGTATATGTAAAGTTTCCGTAAGAGCTACCAGAAACCTGCAAGTTTTCGTTAACTCATGTCTTCATCAAATTCTAAAAATTTTCCGGCCCGAAACAATATCAAATGAAGAGCTAAATCGGTGTACGGGTCAGATGCCAATCGACGAATTGATACGCAGGCGAAAATGGCAGTGGATAGGTCACACATTGCGCAAGAGTGATAAATGCGTTGCTTTGCATGCCGTGAAATTCCAACCAAGGCTGACCAAGAGGGGGTCCTCGGATTACATGGCGTTGATCTGTGGCAAAGGAATGTAGGGCGCTGGGTAAGTCTTTTGGGGAATTGCGTCCCATTGCTCAGAACAGAGTACGATGGCGCGCAGGAGTAGTTGACGCGCTGTGCCCCACTAGGGATTAAGGCAAAGTAGTATGCTGTGGCTGCGAAACCTGGACCCTTACTCAAGCTTTCGGAAACATTGGGTGGGTTCAGGTCGCGCAACGTTTTAAACGCAAATGCAAACAGTTCGACTGATTTTGCTCGTGGACGGTCCGTTCCAGTTTGCGTTTAATCAACCACACATCGGGGAAATTAACCAGAAATTTTTCCTGGTTGATTTCCGTTCAATGGGGGGTAAGGGGTATTAGCGTATTTGACAGTTCTTAGTTGACGTATTGCATGTGACTGTGAGATGGTGTGGATTTTCGTTTTCGGGTTCTTGATTTGTACATGGCGTCTTATGTTTAATACATGACAACTACAAAACAAGTCGTTCGGGTAAAGAGTTTATGGTTGAGTGGAGGGAAAATCCTTACCGCAATTACAACGTTGCAAACGTGAACGCAGGCATTATAAACACATTTGAATGAAAGGTCTTTCGGACCAGGTAGCGACCGAAATGGATGGCGGATCCGGTACAACCATGAGCTGTACGATGAGCTGAAAGTTTCGAGAATCGTCAAACAACAACGTCTACAATTGGCAGTACATTTACGATGACGAATGGACGATAACCGCATGCCTAAGAAAATATTGAAATAACGCATCAGCGAAGCAAGGATACCGAGAGCTTGTTGGGAGAACTCAGTAGATGCTGACGCCGAACATCTGCTGGGCTTCTAAAATTTGAGATCGCGGTCACTTGACCGATATAATTGCAATGACAATGATATTTGGAGACCAAGAAAGCATTATTATATTATATTATATTTTATCATCTAAATTAACAAGACTGAACTACTCTACTACATTGTGTGGTTTCACCAAGGGTCGCCGACGGGCGCGACGGTATTAAATCAAAGGCGAGAAAAATGCGTACAGAATATAGAAATAGCAGATATAAATGAACGAATTTGTAATATACTTGACTATATTTTATGCGGTGCAGAAGCATGTTATTAACTAATATTATACACTTACCATCAACAGGTGGCAATAATCTCTTATCATATCTAGAGTTTTTGAGCAAGTGGTCCAAAATTTCTTTATCCGATTTGCCTTCGGCGAATCTGAAAATAGCAGGAGAAATTCTATAGTAGTTCTTTTCATGGAAAAAAAGTATTGTTTTAGAATAAATCGTTAAATCCTGAAACTAATGCTTTTGGCTTTTTAAATCGAACGCACCTAATGTGACGCTGCATAATTATGTTGCCATTCAATTTCACCTGGGTCGTTGAAGTAATCTTTAAATGTTTCTCGAATATGAGTGCAATTCATTGTGGCCCGGACATTGTGTGCTCTTATAGGGATTACATTTTCAGTTGGTAATGGAAGTCCATCATCAACATGTTTTTGACCTGGAGCAAGTACTTTTGCTTCCTTGTTGTGTAATACTCAGGCACATATAATCAAATTGTCAGTAGTTTCTGGGCCAGTGGAAATAGGTTGAAAAAAGAAGTCGGAAATAACCACATAAAATTGCAAAAGTGTTTTCAGATGTTCTTCGAGATGGAGATGCTTGATAGTTATATACAGCCTTTGATAGATCGTGAAGAGGTTGCTATCTTGGACAAGGTTTCATCAAGTTTTCGTGCAGAGGAAAAGCTGGATCTTCTACAATTACATGGGGTACAACATTATCTGTGGTGGTTTATTGAATGTACTATTTTTTATCTTTTTCTCTATTTTTCCTTTGAGGTAGATACCGGTATCTCCTTCTCTACCATAAGATCCAACATCAATAGCGATGAATTTGCAATTCGCATTCACAACTGTTAACAAAACTATCGAGTGGTAGTCCTTATAGTTATAAAATAACGATCCACTGTTTTTGGGAGCCTCTATCCTTATATATTTCCCATCTATCGCCCCAGTAGTCCGGATGGCGTAACGGTTAGCACGTTCGCCTTCTACGCACTGGGTCCCGGTTCGATCCCTACTGAATGCGGTAGTTTTCGATAAAAAGGGGGATTTACGTGTCGGACTATGAGCCCACTCAGCTGTTAAATGAGTACCCATTTATGGGGTAAATAACTCGGTTGAGCGTGTTGCTGATCACACACCTCTGCACAAGACCGTCACGATCTAGAAAATGAGATGATGCTAACTCATCTCGAGGCCATGGTTCAAATTGGACTGTTGCGCCAGTTATTTATTTATTATTTATCTATCGGCTTAACGCAGTTTGGATAATTTCATTTTGAGTAAAATTGCTGACTTTTTGTAGTTGATTGATGGTGGGAGAGGGTATTATCAATTTTAACATTCTTTTGATAATGGTCTTAGTAACTTCTTTTACTATGACACTTATCCATGAATGGCTTACTCGATACTGGAAAGCAAGCGATCGAAAATACTCTTCCGTGGCCAAACGCCTGCAAAATATAAATTGTATTTTTTTTTCAGACACTGACTGCAGTAAACGATAATCCTACGTGAGGAATAACTATGCTCGACTTAGAGGAAAACCAGGCTCTTGTTCAGGAGGAGAAGCAGCAAAGAAAAGGTCTGATTTTTTATCTTTTTTGGATAGTATTCCTTCATCGAAGCGAGACTCAATAACCAATGGTGATGAAGAAGAGTTCCACGAAAGTATTTTAATATCAACGAAGGTACCCATTCTCTTATTAAAGAAAACTTTCCAGGATCATATGTTGAAAAATGCGGAAAATACCGAACGCAACGCAACGCCCCCCCAATATTTCAGGCACAAATATCGTTTTGCAAGAAAAGCGATCCTCACTCGACATCTTCGTTCAAACAATCAAACACGTATTTAGCTATGACAAATAGGGAAGTAAGAAGGGACATGCGAGTATATATGAAGATTGTACCATTGAATTCAGTGCTTTAAGGTGCGTTTTGCTAGGCATTACTTTGTGTCGATCGCAGGCGACGATCAAAAAGATACATACAAATAGTGTTCTGTGCTCCTATGGCTTGATCGCTAACCGCGAATAATATACGACGATCGTGTGCCTTAAACAATGCTTGACAGTTGACAGCCGTCAATCTCCCGGGCCCCGGATCATGAGAACCCGTGTGGTATTAGTTGAAAAACGGTCGGGTCGTTCCGGTACGAAGAACCGTCTGCCGCAGGAACGTATTAAAACTCGCCGTTCGATTTGCTTATGATTCCTCAAGATGCTGTCAAAACTTAATGGATCAGTTGTGCTAACTATAATGATCTTAAAGGCTGGATTATAGTGTGCGTAACGAACACGACTTCTGCTGTCAAATAAAGTTGAACCAATGTATTTTAGATGGCGATAAGTATAATCTGCGCGAACAACACGTGGCTCACGAAGTCGAGTTCAACTTTGTCGGAATCAACGCGCCACGAAGTGTCAATTTACATATGCTTGTGTTTTAAAACTGTGAGCGACTATTTATTTTGTTCTAAGTTACTTTTATTCCATTGGAAGCGCATGTTTCTACTTTTAATTTAAAATCAGGCCGAAGCGAAGCGTATATACCCTAGACTTGTACAGACCTAGTGGTGATACCAAAAGTACCAACTGGTAACAACCATATGCATTAAAATTGAGTTTCCCATATGGCCAGTTTATAGGGGAGGTTGCAGCAATCATTCAGGGAGATCTTGATCAATTAACTAACCCATTCTACAAATATTTGTCGAATTTTTCAAGTCGCTAGCTTCATTCTATCGAAAGTTATTGCTTATTTGAAGTTTCACTTGTAGGGGAGGTAGGGGTAGCTTGGGTCGGATCTTACCCATTTTCAATACCAATCAAGTAGATCCTACTAGCAACATTTTGTCAAATTTTCAACTCGCTAGTGTTATTCTATCGAAAGTTATCGTAATTAAAAGAATATTTAATTTTTTGATATTTATAGGGGAGGTAGGCGTTCCTTTTATCCGATTATGCCCAACTTACTAGAACTTAAGCATCTTCTTATCCCAGGGTCACATGCCAAAAATCAGGTGTCTACGTCAATTGGTTCAATAGTTATAGACAAAAAACCCGAAAAGTAGGGCAGTACGGGGCTCTTTGTAAGAAAATTACCGTTAGTATTCCACCGATCGGTTTTATTTTCCCAGGGAAGTAGAAGATTATCCTCACAAGCAATCTACCGAAGCTAGAGCTTTCTAGGTTTATTTAATCGGGAGTTATAGATACATTTAATTATTTTACATATAAAGGGAAGGTAGGCGTTCTCTTGGCCTGATCATGCCCAATTTCAATACCAACCAACTAGATTATACTTCCAACATTTTACCAAAATTTCAAGTCTCTAGCTTTATTCTATCGAAAGTTATCGTGCGAACGGACAGACAGACAGACAGACAGACATGGCTTAATCGAATCAGGAGGTGATCCTGATCATTTATATATATATACATTGCTATACCTCCGGAGGCTCCTTTAAGGTGTTACATATTTCCGTCGTGACAAAAACAATATACCCTATACTAAAAGTCTAGGGTATAAAAATGTTGCAACTTTGATCAGAAGGTCAGTTTTCCACAGTTCAAATGTTTCAAACGAACGCGCACAGAAGATTTAACTCTAACAGGCTGAACAGCTGATTTTCGTTGGCTGCGTCTTGAGGACGTTTTCATGCACAGTATAGCTAAGCGGTAAGACATGGATAGTAAAAATATCTGAGTTTGAATTTAATTAAAATTTAATTCATTATTTTGTGTTATCAAACATAAAAGCATTATCGTCCCATTTAATAATGTTTGAAAAATTGGCTTCATTCTTAAAAACAAACAACAAAGCCATTTCCATTCATCGCTGATGATTTGCACGGTCGGGACCGTACAACTCGAGACTTGACGAAGAAATTGGTTCTAGATTGGTTCACCTCAATCGTAAGACCATTTGATTGACTGTATGAGACTATACATTTCTATCAATTTAAAATATTTACCTGTTTTAAGACGTCGACTTACTTAGCTAGGGCTATTGGGCTGTTCCGTCCCGGAAGCCATCATCAGTAAATTTTTTTTACAGTGTAAGAGATACGTTAATTGTTATTTAAAGAATAGGTCAGTTTATTGTGAGGATACAATCACAAAAAAATCACCCAACAAGGCAATCCGACCGTCAGTCAAAAACGTATGAAAAGTTGTTTTGTCCCCCCCCCCCCCCAATATTTTCTAACAGTCGGCGCCTCTGGCTGCCGCTTCACCAACCAACTGTTGCCCTTCAACTCTATCGGTCCTTCTGTCGTATGTCCGCTTCTTTTTGGCCCATCTGTAATGCAAACACACGCACAGAAACCAACCATAAATTAAGAAAAAAAAAGTTAGAAAAGACGAGAATTTAAACAAACCTTGTGTTTTAGTTATCCTTTTTAATATTTTGATTTTTTGATCGTTCAAATGACACTAACTTGTCACATTTTCAATATGATTAACTTGAAATCTATTACACTGCTTAACAAATTACGTTCCGTTAGCAATCATATATCATAATCCCAATGAATTCGTTCGTACGATCAGTCACGTAATTTTATTTTTCATACGATTGCCGTTCCGTTCAGGGAACTTATATTTCGACCCCAGGTGTGGTCGTAAGCACTGGGTACCGGTTCGATTTCTACTAAATGCAGTAATCTTCAATAAAAAAAGGGGATTTACGTGTCGGACTATGAGCCCACTCAGCGGTTAGATGAGTACCCCTTTGGGGTAAATAACACGGTTGAGCGTGTTGCTGATCACGCACTCTGCAAAAAACACATCGTCAAGATCTAGTAAATGAAATGATGCATCTCGGGGCCTTGGTTCAAAATGGGGCTGTTGCGCCAGTTACTTATTTATTTAATCTCGGTCAGGTAACCGTCCTGACGGCCGTACCGTCTTCGATTTTGGCTTCTTTTGACGAGACGTTGGATGTTGGATTAAGTAGATCCTCAAATCTCGAAATAGGACCTCCATCGTTTGTTCATACTATCGGGGTTGCTGATCATATGTATTTCCACGTTTATTTCTATAGAATTACACATGAACTTTTCTCATATTTATCTTCAAATTTAGAATATCATTAAACAATAACCTGCAGTTGGTAGTACAAACGAAAGTAAATCACCTACATTATCGGATTATTACCATCTTACATCAATATAAATCAGTTAAGTTAATTCCCGCTATTATACGTATACCAATGTGATTACTTGTTCTTAACCTTGTCTCTAAATAACGACTCTTTATATTTTCTTAGGCGTAATTATCGTATGAAGTAGAAGCTTACATGTCAACCGTAATCCCTAACCTTGTCTCACCTTACGGCGACCCTAGTCAACATGCATTATTATCCTGACGAATATGTGGAGCAATTTATTTTTACGCTATTCAGCTGAAAGCCCACTCAATTACAAGTGTCACTCGTTCGTTCATTAATTTATGCGACGGTCGTTAATTGTGTGATTGACAAGCTCAGGTATAAGGCAGCTTGTTATGAGGCCGTTTCTGGGTTATTCTGAACACCACATACCTTTCTTTCAAAGCAACACAAAGAGCCCACTTAATCTTTGGCGTACTTTTATATATTTGTCAAGTAGCTGCTAAACACAAAGGGTTCGTAGTTTTCCATCTCTTATCTGCATCTGATGAAACGGAGTAGAGCGGATTTTCCTTCTGCCTTTCTGTTTTACTCGACAATCTTGAAGTTGTCTTTTGGCTTTTCCATTTGTATATGACTTCTGGGACGTCTGCGTGCGGATATAAGCAAAGCTGCGGATTTTTTTTAATCTATATTTTTATGTTTGCTTTTCATTTCATTTGGCATTTATCTAATGAGAAAAGTATGTGTACTCGGAAATCCTTTTCAGCGTGTGTATTCGCAAGGGAATTCTCGTTTTATACTCGTATTTGTGTTTTCTAAAAGCAAGAAGAATTATTCTTTCAAAACGTGGAGGCGATCGAAACAGGAAAACGGCTGACTGTGCCACAGACTTAACACTCGTATACATTCTATTGTATTTCGGTACCACGTCGTTACAAATAGTAGCGCCGGGGTACTCACCTGTACTTAGTATGGGAAATTCATAAAAAATAGTGTTGTCAACGGGGAAAACGAGCAATTTTGAAATAAAAAAAAACAATGAAGGTGTTTAATAGTGGTTTAATGACAAAAATTTATTAATAGCAAACATAGGGCCGTTTTCACAATGTCTAGTTAAAGTGTATCCTATAGATAAACGCTAAACGGCACCCATCCATCACAGAAACCTTTAGCGGATTAAGGTGTCCAAGGAAGTGAAGCATCTAGGAGTTACATTAGATGCGAAACTAACTTGGAATGTTCACGTTGATGAAAAGATCCAAAAAGCGAAAAGGATTTTGCATCAATGTAAGAGAGTGTGTGCTCGTAGGTGGGGAATTTCACCTAAAGCGACACACTGGATTTACACAATGATGGTAAGACCCATTCTAGCCTACGCATCAGTGGTATGGTGGCCAAAAGCCATGCAGAATACCACAAAGCAGAAGCTGGATGGGGTACAAAGGATAACTTGCGTAAGCATATGTGGTGCAATGCCCACCACACCAACGCGAGCAATGGAGGCATTGCTGGGACTGCCGCCGTTGGACTTATTTATAAAGAAAACGGCGGCGCTTTCGGCAATACGCATGGAAAGGGATGACATGTGGCATCGCTTTGGAACTAGCAGCGGTCATAAGAGCATCCTAGACATTATTCATGATGAGGTCAGGGAGACTCTAATGCCGGTAGAAGGCATGAGTAGACGTAGGGTAGTTGAAAGACTACACAAGACTAACATTGCAGATGGAAACATACACAATGAGTGTATGTACAATGACATCAGCATTTTTACTGATGGCTCTTTAATGGACGGTAAAGCGGGGGCGGGGGTTTACTCTGAAGAGCTAAACCTAGCATGTGCGCTCAGTCTAGGAGAGTATGTGTCCGTATACCAGGCAGAGATGCTTGGCTTGTTGCATGCGTTGGACTACCTGCTTAAAGATCAGGTGCGGGGGAAGAAAATCCTTATTGCACTGGACAACCAATCGGTGATCAGACGCATGCAGCAGACGAACATAAACTCTAAACTGGTACTAGAGTGTGTCCGGAAGCTCAACACGTGTGCCTCAGAAAATGAGGTTACGCTGATGTGGGTAAAAGGACACATAGGTACAACAGGAAATGAGGCGGCGGATGCCCTAGCAAAACAGGGATCTGCGGCAACTTTCATTGGCCCAGAACCCAGAGTTGCTCTGGGGAACGGCATGATTGGAGCAAAGGTTGGGGAGTGGATGGACTCCATGCATCAACAAAGATGGCAGGAGCTAGTCACTTACAAACAAGCTCGGAATGCAATGACCAGCCCTTTAGGCAGGGAAGCGAGAAAGGTACTCAGTTATAAACGGAGTACCCTAGGCTGGATAACTGCCTTGGTCACAGGGTATGGTAATTTTAAGGCTCATCTGGCCAAGATGAAAATCGGGGAAGATGACGTTTGCAGGCTATGCCTGAAGGAGGCCGAGACGGCAGCACACATTGTGTGCGAATGTCCAGCACTGGCTAGCACGAGGTTGAGGATCACAGGCAAGCACACGATAAGTGTGGAAGCCATGAGTGAACTCAGCCTTAAACAAATGCTAGCAATAACACGGGACTCAGTGATGAAGAAAGAGGTCAGCAACTATCAGTCGACATCTGGAAGCCACTGATGACCGGGAGGGGGCGAAAAGGGACCCAAACGTTAGTGGTCTGCTTCAGCTATCTCCCAGAATATAATAATAATAATAACATTTAGCGGATAAATATACAAAACAGCTGAGACGAGCTGCCGAGATTTTGACAGCTAGAATTGTTTACGTTTGCACATTTGAATGAGACAATTAAACTGATCACAACGAACAGAATTCTGGAAATTCATTGGATTGAAGAGGATTTGAAACCACCTCAGCCGGAAATGGTACAGACGTAGAATAGAATAGAACGGGCGGCAGAATTCCGCCACGCAAATTAGCTGATTTTTCGTTGCATTATCATATTGTTGCAGTGTTGCATACATACGATAAGGTTAAATTTAGTTTCCCGGATAGCTAACTGACAGTTTAGCCAGATATTTGAAAACGGGTCATAATGGGTTTAGTTGAATAACAAAAATAGAAATTGAGCCGCCTTATTGTAGGTTACTCATTCCTGGTATTGGACCACAACGGCGGCATTTACTAATGGTATTTGTATGTTGGAAAATTCTCCTCCATATGCTTTCTTCTCCGGTAAAATTTGTACGGACAACTGTCATGAAAATGTTCCCCTCCATTTCAGAATATTTCTCAGATCCGGAGGAGAACATTTTCATGACAGTTGTCCGTACAAATTTTACCGGAGGATTGGAGGATATTGAGGAGAATTCGAGAAATGTCAAACCTCATTCGTTTGCAGGAACGCAACCATTGCAACATTTTCGTGGAAACTGAATAAAGTCCATTCTATTTGTCGCCTCAGAGACGTGCGAAAAAATTTGGCGCCCGGGGCGAGGATTTAATATGGCGCCCCCATATATAGTAGATGAATATATTAGGTTGGTTCAGATGATATGTCGGATTTTGCAATGACAAGTTGGCTGCGATTTTTATGTATCAAATTGCCACCAGGCGGCACCAGTGATATAACGTATTGAAGTATAAATACTTGCTACCTTGACTTATGGCGTCATTTCGATTTTGAACTTTATGGTGAAAAACGCAACACAGTTCAACTACCTTGGCTAGTCAACAAGGATGGAGTTATACTGCTTCATGACAACGCACGAGCTCATGTATCGAGAACAACGATCCAAAAATTGAACGAGTTGCGCTATAAGACTCTTCCTCACCCGCCATATTCACCAGACCTCCCGCCAACAGATTACCATTTCTTTAAACATTCGGATCATTTTTTGACAGGAAAACAGTTTAGCAATGAAGCAGCTGTCAAAAATGCATTCGAAGAGTTTCTTCGAACCAGAAACTCGGACTTCTACGAAACAGGAATAAATGCGCTTGTTTCTCGTTGGGAAAAGTGTTTCGCAGCCGCTAGTACCTATTTCGATTAAAAAATTATCTTTCTAAAAAGTTACGGCTGTTCAAAAGTTTACTACTGAATTCGACATTTGATCTGCGCCAACCAATAATATACAGCATCACTGCAAAACAACTCTCGGGTAACTAACCAGTTAATTGGGAAAAAATTAGCTTATTTACTTTTGTGTACTGTGCCCCATATGTGTGACTTTTTATCTCTGTTCTTCGTTACTTGACGAACATAAGTGTCACCAGACACTGTCGATCTCGAACTCAAACACAAATGTCCTCTGACACACACACTCACTTCACATATATGTGAAGAAAACCGGTCGACTTGTACCAGGTTCGTGTTCGAGTTCGACAGTGTGTGGTGACACTAACACAGTCCTTTTCCATCTACAGTACATCTGCTGGTGAAAAAACGTGGATTAATTGAGATAAAATACTGGCACAATACCCGATCTGATACAGGAACTTTACTAGTAAAATTTCGGATGACAGCCAGATAGTTTACCGCATAAATTACTAGAAATACTATACGTAAGTATAAGTTATAAGATCGTATTTTTCTTTGAGGTAAATGTGTGTAATGGACGGTTTGGTGGGCATCCGAAGATGCCCGTGGGGACGGAGCCTAAAGTAGCATAATGACCGTGAAGATTAGACTGCGCCATCTGGCGAAGAAAAAGGCCCTTCAGCGATCTACAGCGACCTATGCTTTATGTAGCTCAGTTGGGGAGACCTGGGCGGGATATTCGCCGCTCGTTGCCCCTTCCTTTTACGTATCAATAAAAATTCATAGGCCTTGGAGAAGATAACACGAACATGGAAGGCAAAAATGAGGAATAATAAAAGAAAATGGGGCGATAAGGATGGAATGGTTGGCGGATGGCGCAGATGCCCTCGCGCTCGCATCGGGCTCAGGGTGTATAGGACCCTTGGCCTCTGGCTCGTACCACCGACAGATCACTACTCATCAGGTGCTACGTTTGATCTGCCGGTGGAAGCAGGACTACTAGAATATGGTTCAATAAAAGTGGTTCATTACATGTGTCGGGAGACTTTAAGATTTGCAGTGAAGTTCGGCAGGGATGCATCCTGTCATGGCAACACTAATGTAGTCATGGCAACACTAATGTCATCATACACTCAACACACACTTTGTACAACGGCACGTCAATAAAGACATCATCTTTTCCACACGTAACATGGTGTCAGGTGTGGGGTTTAGTAAATCTGAAAGTACAATATAAAAGCAATATTTAAAACGTGATAGGGAAAGTTTTAGTAGATTCGGTTCGGTTTCAATTGGATGAAATAACAACAGAACAATTTCGCGGCTCATATAATCAAGTCACAGCACACCCTTTGAGGTTATGTCAGAAGACGAACAAGTGACGACAAGAGAAAGTAGAACGCGAACAGTATCTAGAGCGCCCGGCACAAACATATCGACTACAATAGCGTCCACCACGTCATCAATGTCAGCCGTAAAACCCCCAAAACCATTAGTCATCAACGATAACGTCGGTCAGGAATGGCAACTGTGGCTCAAGCAGTACAATTGGTATGCATTAGCATCTGGAGTAACGGAGAAAAGTGCGGAGATTCAAGCGGCTACTTTCATGTGTTCAATCGGACATGAAGCGGTAAAAATCTTTGAAACATTTAGTTTATCAGATGCAGACTCTAAGAATGTCAACAAAATCATCGAGAAGTTTAAAGCAACATTCGAACCACAGATCAACATTACTTACGAAAGGTACAAGTTCAATCAATTGCAACAAGCGGATGGTGAACTTATCGAAGAATTTATAACTAGAGTCAAAGCTCAAGCCATGAAATGCAGTTTTGGTGATCTTGAAGGCGATTTAGTCAAAGATCGTTTGGTAATCGGCGTAAAAAATGATCCATTACGTGAAAAACTGTTGAGTGAAACCAAGTTGACATTGGATGTAGCAATGAAACTGTGTCGGGTCAGTGAACAGGCAACTAAGCAGTTGCAGGATATTCAACATCCATTGACTACTGTCAACGCGATTCGTAACAAAAAATACGAGCAAAACAATAAAAATAGTTGTCGAAGATGCGGAGAGAAACATGCAAAAAACAAGTGTCTAGCTTTCAACAAAATATGTTCGAAATGCAACAAAAAAGGCCACTTCGGAAAAGTGTGTAAATCCAAAAACAAAGCAAATAAGATTCACGAGATCCAAACTGAAAGCGAGCATAGTGAAACAGAAGACGAAACCGACTTGTTTGTAAACAATGTCCGTCTTTCCAATGATTTGTATGTATCACAAATAGACTCCGACAACCACAACGATTGGATTGAGAAAATTCTCGTTGCTGATAAGTCGATCAAGTTTAAATTGGATAGCGGAGCACAGTGCAACGTATTGTCCGAAAAAATAGTGAAACGACTCAACGTTCAGTTACAACCATCACCAACAAAGCGTTTGACTTCATATAGTGAACATAAGATCGACGTATTGGGAGAAATAACCGTTAAGTGTCAATTTAAGAAACGAATCGAGCAAGTGACGTTCAAAGTCGTCAAGCCGCAGCTGTCACCGATTCTAGGCCGTAAAACCTGTGAAGAACTTGGGTTAATCAAAAGAATTCATCAGGTGTCACCAGAAAGTGAAGTTTTCAAAGGACTCGGATGCGTCAAAAATTACGAATACGATGTGGATTTCATAGATAATCCACAGTTCAAAATCTTACCAGCAAGACCAGTACCTTACGCCATAAGAGACAACGTGAAAGAAGAGCTCGATCGAATGGTATCCATGGGTGTAATCAAACCAATTACAGAACCAACTCCTGCCGTTTGTCCAATGTTAGTTGTTAGAAAAAATGGGAAAATCCGCATATGCATAGACCCCGTAGAGCTGAACAAAAATATCAGAAGGAGGCATTATCCATTGAAGACTGTCGAAGAAATATCAGCAAAAATTAAAGACGCCAAATTCTTCACGAAACTTGATTGCAAAAGCGGCTTCTGGCAAATCAAGGTTAGTGAAAGAACATCAAAGTACTTCACTTTCGCTACGCCATGGGGTCGATATAGCTGTCTAAGATTGCCATTTGGTGTTTCTCCAGCACCCGAAGTTTTCAGCGAAGTACTAGCAAAAGTGTTAGACGGTCTGGAAAACACTGAAAACGCAATGGACGACATTCTGATAGTAGCAAAAACCATCGACGAATTGAAAATCCTCACCGATAAGGTCATCAGAAGATTACACGCAGCCGGTCTTACTTTAAATTTGCAGAAGTGTGAATTCAATAAAACTACAATCAAGTTCCTGGGACACATATTTACGCCAAAAGGTATACAACCAGATCCTGAAAAAGTTGAAGCCATACACAACTTGGAAACGCCCAACGATAAAAAACGTTTACAAAGAATTCTCGGAATGGTAACGTACCTTAGTAAATTCATACCTAACATTTCACACATTACAGATCCATTGAGACATCTGTTAAAGAAAAACATTCCGTGGGTATGGGACGAGATTCATCAAAAGGCGTTTGAGAAAATCAAAGAAATTCTGGCATCTCCTCCACTATTGCGATACTACGATGTCACAAAAGCTGTTAAATTATCTGTAGACGCCAGTTCCGTGGCAATTGGGGCAGTTTTGCTTCAAGATGATCAACCAGTAGCATATGCCGCCAAATCATTAACCGATGCTCAACAGAACTACCCTCAGATCGAGAAAGAAGCGTTAGCTATCCAGTTTGCGGTTAAGAAATTCCACGTTTATGTTTACGGACGACCATTGGAAATTGAAACAGATCATCGGCCACTAGAATCTATTTTCAAGAAGTCGATTTCAAATGCACCAGCTAGGTTGCAGCGTATCCTGTTAGACGTCCATCAGTATGGCCCTAAAGTCACTTACGTTAAGGGTACTTTGCTTCACATCGCAGACTCACTCAGCCGTGACTGTCGGAATCTAAAGGCAAGCCAAGAAGAAGAGTTAGAAGTCAAAATCATCATGTCATTGTCAGCAGAAGCACTTAACAGATACAAAGTGTCTACAGAAAACGATGCTGAATTGCAACATGTTATCAAGCACGTTTTAAAAGGTTGGCCAACAGATGTCAAATCCGTCGAAGAAGCAGCTAAAAAGTATTTCAATTTTCGAGATGAACTATCCTGCTACGATGGTTTACTATTTAAAGGCGAAAAGTTAGTAGTGCCGGCTTGTGAGAGACAAAATATCATTGAAACAGCTCATTCAGGACACTCAGGAATTAACAACTCTTTGAAACGGGCTAGACAATTTCTTTACTGGCCGAATCAAACTAAAAATATCATCGATTTCATCGAAAAGTGTCATATCTGTCAGCAAAATCAACGCAATAACACTCGGGAACCTATTCACGAGAAGCCGACTCCAGATTATCCTTTTCAAATCGTATCATCCGACCTGTTTTCATTCAAAGGACACGATTATCTACTAATTGCTGATAATTACTCGGGGTTTTTTGATTTCAAACGACTGAAAACAGCAACTGCATCGGAACTCATAAATCAGTTTAAAAAGTGGTTCTCAGTTCACGGTATACCCGAAACACTCGAAAGTGACAATGGCACGCAGTATACATCAAGCAAATTTGCCGAATTCAAGAAAACCTGGAATTTCAACCACATCACGTCAAGTCCACATTTCCCACGTTCAAATGGACACAGTGAACGTTTCGTTCAAACAGCGAAGAATCTTCTGAAAAAGTGTCACAAGGACGGTTCCGATGTTCATTTGGCGCTACTGCTATTACGGAACACGCCGAAAACAGAAACGCTTAAATCATGCAACGAACGATTGATGAGTCGTATCACACGATCAACTTTGCCAGTGCCAAAGGAGTGTTTAAAACCAGTAATCGTTGCAGATGTTCCTGCCAAACTACGCAAGCTACGCATCAGCCAAAACAGTTATGCGAATCAAAAAACTAAAGCAGCGAAAGACTTGGAAGTTGGCGCTAAAATTCAAATGCAAACTGGGCATCGCAGTTGGGTTAACGGCAAAGTAGTTCGAGAAACTCCATTCCCAAGATCAGTGATAGTTCAAACCGAAGACGGAGCTACTTATCGTCGAAATCGTCATCATTTAAGAAAATCACGAGTGAGCTTGCCAAGAGATATTGGTATCGGAATAAATCAAGCGGTCGATACAACACCAAATCAAAATGCATCCATTGTTCAACCATCATCACCTGTAATTCCAGCGACAGAGGCGTCACCGAATTTAGAGCAGACAGTTCCACCGATCATGAATCAAGCAGGATCACCGAACGACAACGTAACAGCATCACATACTGTCACTACAAGATACGGAAGAGTAGTCAAGCCTCCAATAAGATATGATTCAAGATAATTTAAAGCAAGTACTTGAAATTTACGCTCAAAAGTTTTCTCATATTTTTCATAATTTAACGTAATTATTTTCTTTTTACTTTTGAATTTAAGTTTTCAAATATTTAACCTGAAACTGAATTATTCAAAAAACATTAATTTGCAAAGAATACTGAATAAGAACTAATGAATTCAAGGAATATCAAGCTAAAAGCTTACATACAAAAAAATGTGGTAAATTTATATAAATTAATTATCTAATTTATCTTCCAAAAAGGGAGATGTCATGGCAACACTAATGTAGTCATGGCAACACTAATGTCATCATACACTCAACACACACTTTGTACAACGGCACGTCAATAAAGACATCATCTTTTCCACACGTAACAATCCTCACACCGATCCTATTCCCCATAGTGATCGGCGATGTGTTGCATGCAACCCTATCCAGATCAGACAGAGGAATCCAATGGAATTTAACATTTTATCTACAACATCTTGACTACGCTGATGACATATGTATGTATGTTTACTCTCCCACAAAATCATGGATCTGTCTGCAATGGCGTTAGATCTTGAGAGGGGAGCAAGCAAGTTTGGGCTAAAGATTAATACAATCAAGACCAAGGCTCTTAGCCCGCCATTGCGAAATAGAATTCCTACACGTATTGCCATCAATATTAATGGGCAAGCTATGGAGAACGTGGATAACTTCGTCTATCTGGGTAGCATTATTGCCGAAAATTGTGGTATGGAGCAGGACATCGCTCGTCGCGACTACATGCGCATGCTGTCTAAAATCTGGCAGAGCAGTTATGTCATCATCAAGATCAATTGCCTGTTTTGCTTCCTGGTACTGTCTGTGCATTTGTATGGAAAGTTTCTGTAAGAGTTACCAGAAAGCTGCAAGTTTTTGTCAACTCATGCATTCGTCAAATTCTAAAAATTTCCTGGTCCAAAGCAATATCAAATGAAGAGCTAAGTCGGCGTACGAGTCAGATGTCGATTGAAATTGATACGCAGGTGAAAATGGCATAGGTCAAACATTGCGGAAGGATGACAATTTTATTGCTTTACATGCCATGAAATGGAACTCCATTTCCAACCTAGACCGGCCAAGAGGGGGTTCTAAAATCACGTGGCGTCGATCTATGGCAAAAGAGTGTAAAGCGCTGGGTAAGTCGTTTGGGCAGATGCCCCATTGCGAAAAAGAAGAAGTGGTTGACGCGCTATGCCCCACTAGCGGTTAAGGCAAAGTATTGTAGTATTGTCATTGAAACATGTGAGAATGCCTGGTACGTTCTCCTTCAAATGCTTAATTAACCTCAATCGTAGCCTAGAGTTTTGGGTTCCTTTTTTTTGCTAGAGTTAGTATATTGAATGCTAATGCACCCTAAATTAACCCCGACAACTTTAAAGATTCAGCTGTCTGTTTGGCACTATCTATTCTGTCTGACTAGACGCGCTCGACAGCCGTGAGGCCTCGGTCGCCACTCTAGGATGCTGCACTAAGAGAGCGGGGATTCAATCCCCGGCCCGTCAATGACAACCACTTGTGGGCACTTTTAGAACTCCCACAGCGTTCCAAGCTTGTCAGTAAATGACGGCTTGGATAGGAGGTGCATGCTAGCAACTTCAAGCGCCCATGCCCCTGGAGAGATCAATGCAATTAACAACATTCTGGTCTGTAATCCGTTGTACTGACTTGAGCAATTACTGCGTAATCCAACGAGAACCGAACTTTGATTAAAATAATTTGAATGCTTATTTTAATTTCCTTTGATCCTTTGATGAAGTACTGTCGGGGTTTTCAAAACCACCCCCATCAGCTTGGCTGCACGTACACAATTTTTGTAAAGCTTACATATACGTAGCAACAACAAAAAGATAAGTACATACATATCCGACATAAATATCTAAAGCTAGAGTATAACAGTAATTAAAGACACTTACATTGGATGTGAAGAATCCGAAGCTGTAACCGATGTCGTTAAATAACACAATGCTAAAATTACACTTGACGCCGCGTAGAATCGCAAGCAATGACTTTGGCAGTTTACATTTGGTTTACTATTTATACTATTACTTAATTTAACTATTTTTGATACAATAAATTGTGTCAGTTCGTCTAGATAATCTTTTTTCACTTTCGTTGTTGTATGATGCACTTCGGCTTCGACGTGTTGTTTCTGTTGTCGATAAACATTTAGCTCGTATGGTTCGAACAGTTCGCAGGAATGTAATTGCTTGTTTTGAATTTTTAAACGTATATGCCGTTCTTCGCACATGTAGCCCATATTATAACATCTGAAAAGAAAAATTGGACAGAATGAGCTGTAGTGATTGGGTAATGAACCTTATTATTGAATAAAATAAAACACAAATTAAACCTATAGCTTCTGTAATATTTTCTTTTCATCTTTCTTTCAGGAAATTTTAATTTGACAATTAATCCAAATCTTTGCATTTTGCACTCATTGCCTCCGTTGCTCAGCAAGGAAATCATGGATTTGTGATAACTAAAGTAATGAAATATTGATAACGAAAATTCTTGATTCTAATGCTAAATATCGCGAACAAACTGCATCTATTGCTTTTCCATGTCTAGTGGTCGATTCATTAGGTAAATCTATACGTATATCCATACATTAATAAATCTGTAAATTTTTCGTATCTGTACCTTCGAAATATTTGGGAAAACAAGTAATTTGGGGTATAGTTTGTAATGGACGGTTTGGTGGACATCCGAAGATGCCCGTGGGGACGGAGCCTAAGGTAGCATAGTGACCGTGAAGGTCGAGCCTTGCCATCTAGCGAAGAAAAAGGCCCCTCAACGAGCTATGCAGCGGCCTATGCTTGCTGTAGCTCAGTTCAGGAGACGTGGGCGGGGTTTTCGCCGCTCGTTGCCCCTTGTCCTTTACGTATTAATAAAAATTCATAGACCTAAGGAAGACAACACAAACAGAGGAGTTAAAAATGAGAAATGATTAAAAAATGAGGCGATAAGGATGGAATGATTGGCGGACGGCGCAGATTCCCTTGCGTTGGCATCAGAGTCCAGGCGTAATGGGACGCTCGGCCTCTGGTTTCGTACCACCGACAGATCCTTACTCATCAGGTGCTGCCATAGATCTGCCGGTGGAAGCAGCACAACCAGAGCAGAATATGGCTCATTACAAGTTGTCAGTAACAAAATACATAAAGATGCTTTTGCTTGCTGAATTCAATGTTCTTACAATGCACAAGTGCGAATTATTATCAGTGAAATTGGAATCTTTGTGACACATGGTTTCAATCTGCACACCACATTAGTATGCGTCTGTAGCTTAACTTGGTAACGCACCGGACATTTTTTGCTACTCGAAACATGGTCGTCTGCGGTTCAAGCCCCGCACAGGGAACAAATAATTTGTATTCTCAAATTTTATTTTCTCCAAGCTTAGTGGTTTCGTACGGATAGAAGCTCTCATCAGGTCTTCCACCTTGGCAGCTAGCCGTGTGCAACACGACCACGAAAGAGTGAGAATTCTGTTAGTATAAGCCGTGAAAGCGTGATTTTTACTTGAAAACTCGGCCGTGGAGGTCTAGACTATATAGCACTTATATTAACTCACTAGAGGGGGTGGAGAGAGGGTGAAAAGCGGAGATATTTGTTCCCTGGCAATTTTACTTTATGTATTCAATGTTGTTGCAATGTACAAGTGTGTGTGTGTTGTGTAGTTCAATCACGGCAAAACCTAATTTCTTCAGTGTATGGCGACTCAGCAAAATTAACTTTTCATGAAAACTCTTGGAATTGTGGGAGAGCTATTTTGACTCCCCGGAATCAACAGGCATCTGCGATGAGCGCTAAAATATTAAAATGCGTTCCTGGTGAGTGTATTGAGTATAGCTCAATCGACCGAGTAACGGATCGAGAAGATGCGACCCATTATCCGGTTGAAGTTTTAAATTCCCCAAGCGCATCTGGGCTAAGTTTAAAAGTTGGCGTGCCTCTGATTCTGCTTAGAAATTTCAGCCCGACAAAACCATGTAACAGTACCCGACTGAAAGTCATAAATCTGCAGCGAAAATTGATAGAAGCTGAGATTATGTTAGAAGGCGAAGCAGGTGATATACTCAGTTGCCCTAACCCTGGGGCGCACCGCGTCAACTGTTCCATGTGGCCCAGTTGACGTTTCGTTGGCATAAACTGGTTTCGGAGAATGCAGTTGCCAGCATGCACCTCCTGTAAGCAGCTAGTTTAAAGTAAAAATTTTGAACAAAAACCTTAATGTTTCGTGTTCGTGTACTATTTTGTGTGGATAAACATTGCACCAGAATAGAGGTGTTAATATTTAGTTTTTGAGTTATTGCGTTTTTATTTAAAAAAAAGTCGGTGATTTTGCAAAGGTTAAATTACTTTGGTCAGTCAAATTCTTATAACACTGGTTGCTTTAATTAATGTAGTTTCGATTTTTGATATATTGTTTGAGTTGGTACATTGTTTAAAAATTCGAGTTTTCTATTCCCCCACCACGGACCTCCCCACCATATTGAAAATGTGCCTAATTTTTGGGTTGCCCTGTTTCTTTATAGTATCTCCTAAATTGGTCTTACAAGAAATCTTACAAAACTTTATTAAACAAGAGTAATTTATCTACAATTTGAGACTCAAATTAAACTGCTAGCTGTTATATTTACCGAGATACTCGTAGAGCTTTTAAGGCGTAAATCGATGCGCAGGCATTTTTGAATTTTTGCTCACTACTCACTACAACTACTCTAAAAATGGCCTGAATTGAAAAATACTGGCCACATTAGGCTAACAATCAAATTATCCCCAACTATTTCAGATAAGCTTTTCCAATTGGAGCTTCCGTTGCAAAGATCTGTGAGCTTGAAAAATGATAAAGTGGGATTTTTCTTCGAAGCCTATAAAATCGTAATTTTTTGACTATCGATTTTGACTACGCTATTGAACCAAATTTCAACTTTGAGGTTATGACTTTTGGATATCGTTTTATTGCAAAGATTGGTTTCCGGAATATGGGTACTCTCCAAGACAATGGATCAGGACGTCCCTGGGTTGAAATACTATATGTAATATGACCGTAAACAGAAAACGATGCCGCGTCGGATTAGTTAGCCAAATAGTAATAATCACACAGTATTTCCAGTTGAGCGTCGATTCGTAATGCGATGTGATGTTTACACATACACCTCGAGTTCAGAAAAACTAACTCCAATTTCATTTTTACAGCCGTTGTCTATGATGATTATTTATTTATACATCTAATCCATAAATTTTAACTATTCAAATCTTGAACCTGTACTTTTATACATAGTTTTCCATATGGACACAATCAACTGCCTCTTTTGAGGGAATTTAGATTTGTGGATATAAATGAGTTTTTCGAATGATAGCTGCTAAAGTGAAAATAATTTTCCGTCAATAAATTTTGAATAGCGTTATTGTACCTCGTGCCAATATTTATCAAAATTTTGCCATTCACTGAAAATATAAAAGTGAAATTGTAAACAGTGCTCATCTCAATTACTATTTCTATCGAAAACTTTTGCATCAGAATCCTTGGATTCATGCCAAACTACTTTGTATATGATTCGGATTCACCAGACAATGCACACTTGCTATACTACTTAGTCCCATTCGAAATCATGACACTGTTTATTTTCTATTATTGCAACGGCATTTATTTTCAATTTTACATTTTAGATAATACAAACAGAAATTAAGGTGTCTTTATGCATATCTGTGAATAATACATTGCTATTAATATGCACAGTACAAATTCGCAGCCGGGTCTAATTCATGAATCTAGAACAAATATAATAAACATTACCCAAACAACCATCAATAGCGACAGGAAAATTTGACAATGAATTTTAACTATAGGTATACATACTGAGATGTGGACACGTTGGTGGTGCGATCAAATTCTTTATTTCCTCCTGAATGGGTTATGGACATAAATAACGGGAAAATTATTAATTTTTTTGCGATGTTTTTCTACAAAAAAAAAAACACTTCGTCGATCATATGATCAAGTGCGCTACTGGTTTCGAACAATTTTTTGGAAAAACATTTTTATTAGGTCAAATTTAGACAGTAAAACATAAAAGAACTACGATTGGGGTAAACCCCAATCATGCAATACTCTAGATGAATTTGAACCTGGTTTTGAATCTAACTGATATTGTTAATTAAGTGTTAAGTACAAAATTTCAGCCCGATAAATTGTATAGGTAATGAGTAAATTGGCTTAACGTATTTCATGAAATAGTGCAGTTTGTATGGGAGGGGGTAGAAGGAGGGTGAGGATTACAATAAGTTTTATAACATAGGTTACAATTATCATAAAAGTGATATATTCAAAATTTCAAAGCAATATGTTTTATAGTTTCTAAGAAAATCTGATTATTGTAAATTTTCAAAAATGTGTCATTTTGTATGGGAGGGGGTAGAAGGGGTGGAGCGATTTAGCCCGTTCACGAACTTAGCCTTCATTTTATGTCAAAAATAACGTGTGCAAAATTTGAACTTCATAGCTCAACGCGTTCTCGAGCTAGAGAGGTCACGGACGGACGGACGGACAGACGGACAGACGGACAGACGGACAGACGGACATCCGGTTTTGAGATATTCGAGTGATAATATGAACTTCTGTATCATACATTTTTTTCTGCGAGCCTTATTTCTTAGCGTTACAAACTTTGTGGCAAACTTATAATACTCTCAGATTTCATCTAGAGTAAAAAAATAAGAAAAACTCGTAATAATAAAATGATCCGATTTTATTTGCGTGATCCCGATCAAAAATTTGACCGATTGTACTACTTGCCATGCTCATAATCAAGATTTGATTCAGGGAGGGGCAAAACAAAGAAATTTATTATGTTTAAAGTATGCACTAAAAACGACTTTATTTTAACAATGGATAGCATCAAAAATTACCAAGCTGTAATGCCCAATGTCCTAGGAACTCGTTGCGCAGATCGCAGTGGTCGATGATATGCGTCATTGAGGAAAAAATCTAATACATACAAGAACTGACCTGAATCCTGAAACCGAAAGCAATGACGTGTCGGAGTTATTGAAGACCAATTAGAAGCTACTGCAATCCCAGCAAAAAACCCAGTGTGTATATAGAGTGGGTATATCGGTAGGCGAAAATTGAAAATTATAGCCCCCGCATGTGGGGTACGGAATTGTATGAAAAGGGTAGTTAAAAAAGGCCAGTAAAATGACAACTAGTTAACCTACCAGATGTGCCCCCTATGTCACTAGCCAAGTTAGCCCCCGTGTTTATCTATGCTAAGTTGGTCCCCTAAATAGCCACCCTAAATTTAAAAAAAAATCAGTAACATCCGGTTAGTATGCCTATTTGATTTTACGGTTGGATCATTTTCCTTAGAAATAATTTTCCAATTTGATTTCAACATTTAAATTAAATTTTTGTATTTGCTTGTTCGGCCGGGATTCGATCTCGGGTCGTTCTGCTTCAGAGTCCATCGCACTACCGTATACGTCACCGAGGCTAATGGAGAATGGCTTGCAAATAATACTTTATATGCAAACCCAGCAAATAGACCTTATGCCTAAAATGGGTGGGTAAAAGGCCAGTAAGGGGGCAAGTATTTAACCTACTTGAAATGTCTTCTTATATTATTAACCAAGTAGTCCCTGTAATTACCGGAGCTATCCAGGAGAAAATACGAGTATGGCTATGGCTGGCCTACATTGGGTGGGTACATTAGTAGGCGAAAATTAAAAAAATTCCCCCTCGCATGGGCAGTACGGAATTGAATGAAGAGATACATTAAAGGAAGGTCAGGGAAGTTAAAAAAAGGAGCAGGAAGGTTGCAAGTATTTCACACCAGCAGTTACCCGCAATGTTACTAACCAAGTAGCCCCCTTATTTACCGTGGCTAAAGTAGCGATTTCAAATACAATAAAATACATTCTCATTATTTCTTAGTGTCACCATACACTGTCGAACTCGAACCTAGTACAACTGGACGGGTATTCTTCACATCTATGTGAAGTGTGTGTGTGTGTGTTAGAGGACATTTGCACCAGGTTCGAGTTCGACAGTGTATGGTGACACTTACACGATCACACATTAGTACGACGATGATAGGACTACTACTGTGGAAATTTTACTTGACAGATTTGTTTTCATACAAAACTGAAGAATTTTTAGAAAATTTCGTAAGGAGCGGTAGGGTGGATGGTGAACTAAATTCGAAAGACCCTTCCTATTTATTTATACTTCAGCACCAACCTGCCACGGCTCAGGCTAAATCTCTTTTTCAAAATTATATTTGTACGTACTTCGCTTCCAGAACCATCCCATTATCCACACGCATTATAATAGGCCGAAAATTTCAGTAATTTTTTATAGTAACGCGCTAGTTGCGCTAGTGCAACTCGTACAGGGTGCTCCTCTGCAAATTTGATGCATACTCTTTAGAAAAACGCTTTTCCAAAAGCATTATTCGTGAATATATGTACGGAATGATTCGTAATTAAGCCCCATTTTCCAAGCTGCGGAATCCCGCTGCGTCTTGCGGAATAGACTACTTTCAGCCTTGTTTTCCAGGCTGCAGGACACCGCTATATCTTGCGGGATAGACTGCCTCGAAAGCAGTCTGTTCTTCAACACGCAGCGGTAGCTTACAGCTTCGAAAAAAGGAAAACAAGGATTTTAAGGCAGTCTGTTCCGCAGAACGAAGCGGAGTTCCGCAGCTTGGAATACGAAGCTTAAGCCCAACAAATACACTACAGCGTTAGTGTCAGCTTAAGTAAAAAACAGCGTTCTTTTGCGAATCTTAATCTGAACAAGTCAGTGAAATAACACACACTAAAGCAATAAATTAACATATATAGGTTAGTGTTCTACCCCGCTGGTTTTTCTGTGGCAAGATCTAACCTGGATGGAACATAAATCTTCACACTTATTTAGGCTATAGCTATAGCTAGCGGTTACGGGAAAAATTTCGGTGTTTTCGCTTCAATAGATTCAGTTGGAATCGACATTTTTATGATTGGAAAAATGGTTTTCGTTGAAATATTAGGGAACTATTCAGAATAAACTATTTTCTTTTGACGCAGTCGTATTTGACAAGTTTGAGGCTTTGTCTTGATATATTAGAATTAAGTTTATTTTTAATTTTTTTTACTATTTTTTCAAACATTATTGTCAAACAGACATATGATTCACGTTCCTAAATTTTCGTTACCCAATTTAGCTTCTTATTCAGAATAAGATTGTGACTCCGTTAAATGCAGGAAGGAGTCTTTAGGCGCATTCTTTTTCAATTATCCAGGTCGAGTGTAGTTTAGGCGAACTCATTGCACACAAAAATGATTGTATCTGACCCATATAGGGTAGGAACGTGTATTTAAAATGATATCGATTTTGTCTCTCTAAAGGTTTATTTTGAGAGAAGAGGTATATATATTGTACATAGGTGAAGCGCATCTTTTTCAGACACCGGCGAGCGTGCATTGGAATTGGAAAAATCTTTCATTACTTCCGCTTTCCTTAACCAAATTTCACATTTTAGATACTGATTTTACACAGAATTTGATGCTCTATAAAGATTTTTTTTTTTCGGTTTCTCATTCGGATCAACCAATTCCGATTTATGGCCGTTTAAAGATGGGTCACTTGGAACTTTTTCCCAATATGGGAAAAATTGATGTCTTTTGACTACCAGTTTTGGCAACACCACTCAACCGAATCTGATGTTTATAAATGCAATCGACGCATATTTTAATGTTCTTTTACACATTTTGGCTCGTTTACAAGCTATGGCCCAAAAACTGGAAAAGTGCGAAATTTTATTTACATCTCTTGTATTACATGTTTTCTTAAAAAGTCTCAATAAAGTTACTATGAACTATACTGGAAAACTGCGAAACGACACTGATTGGTGACATAGTAGCTTTTTAAAATCATACAATTCAAGCATACTTCAAATTTCAGTTTCTGTTATTTACGAGTATAACATACATATAATGGAAATTGTCAGTTTAAGTTCCGATATATATTGGAATTAGTTTTTTTAATACCTTTCTTCCTCAAGTCCAAATTTATCGTATACGAACCAAATGATGTCCACACCATCCATTTCAAGTCATAATTTGACAAAGTGGGTAAAATTGTTTCGGCATATTATTAATTTCAAGTACCCACATGCATGATTTCATAATATATAAATTAAACATTTTGTGGTATATTCCTATTGCACCGGGCGAAGCAATGTGGTTCATCTCTTGGCTGATAGTGGGTTTATAGTTGTGTGATATAGAGCGAGCGTTCTAGAGTGGTATACTGGGGGCGGCAACCCCTTAAGCCGTTGCGGTCGCAAAGCGAACGGAGCCCACGCAAGGGGAGTGAGAAATCCACTAAAATTAAAACCGACTATTGGTCAAAGACGCAAACAACTATGTTTCACCCGGACAAGTAGGAATGTTCCCATTTTGTAAATTAAATCAACTACGATTTTTAGATCGATGCAGAAAACTACTCCTAAATTCGTGTCGAAGGATTACCAGAACTTAAAACCCAATGTCAAAATTCTGCTTGGCGTTTATAGTGAAGCAAGCAAAAAATTTGGAATTTCATCAAGAAGTAAACAGGTAAGATGTTTTGATAAACATATTGAACATGGAATATTCTCCAATACATGGTCAGAGCATCGAGGTAATAATAAGGTTAGAACCACATATAGCATTCGTGACTAAGAGGACATCTGAAACCCATGGGCTTATTTTTAGTTGGGACGCTAAACGACATAAATCGACGCCACCTTGCAAAATATGATAGAGAAATGCCGTTTGGTACGAATGTTGGTGAGGCCCAGACTTTCAATTTAAGAGATGGAGCCACCTTGGACCTCGCGGCAAAGCGGCTGTGCGGGCGAAAAACCGCGAAATTTGAGCCCTTTTTTTAATATTCTCCTCGTAACTTCTAAACGGAACCTCGTATCGAAAAACTTAATAGGTTGTAAATTAAAGAGCGTCAAATTCCACATCCAATACATTGCTCAAAGTTGAAATTTGGTTTAGTAGTATAATCAAAATCGATGGTCGAAAAACGCCACTTTTTGAGGCTTTGTAGAAAAATCACACTATATCGCTTTTCAAGCTCACATGTCTCTGTAACGGATACTCAAAATGAAAAACAGTACAAGTAAAAGTTGAAGATATTTTGATTTCCGGTTTAACGTGCTCAATACTTTTCAAATCGGTTCATTTTTAGTGTAGTTGTGAGTGAAAATGCTGGAATGCTTTCTTATCGATTGCAGCTTTAATAGCTCTATTTCGGTAAGTATAGTAGCTGAAGTTTTGTTTTAGTCTCAATTTACAGATAATTAAATCTTGTTCAAAAAGTCTTTGCTTGATAGCTTGGCTTGATAGCTTAGGTCATAGTTACGCTTTTTAGGGTTTTGTAGAAAAAATAAAACCCTTATGAAATCAGTCAGATGTCAGCCTGTTCAAAGAATATCTCGAAGAGCTGAAGCTACAGGTATGGAATTTGGTAGAAATATGAAGGATTACTTCATAAGGCTTTTCATTAGTGGCCAAATTGGAAGGGGGGGGGGGGATAACCATAGAGGAGAGAGTTATTCGCCACTTAAAGCACATATATGAAAATTTCCAGGATGGCGGCATATAATTAGGATAGCGACGTTAAATATCCAGGATGTTGATATCCTTAGGAAAAAGTTTAATAATAGTATATTTCGATAATTTGATTTGCTACTCTTTGCATATCTCGTAAGTGACCTTAAGAGAGAAGTAATAATGCCAATCCGTTAGCAAAGGGTGCAGGTATCTTGTTATAGATACAATTTACATGTACATAGTCATAATTCATCATATCTTTTGAACTAATGGTCGTATGGAATTGCGGTTAGTTTCATTCTACTCAAAATGACCAAATACATTAAGAGCTAAGTTAAAAGTGGCATAAAAGCTTTTATTTTTAACTTATTTAATACGAAAGCTTATTTAATTAATCACAAAATCTGGAAAAAAATTAATATCTTTTGATTTGATGATCGTATGGAGTTACGGTTAGTTTCATTCGACTCAGAATGACCAAATGTATTAGGAATCCACCTAAAAGTGGAATAAAAGCCTTTTATTTTCAACTTATTTAATAAAAAAATATTTAACAAAAAAAAAAATCTTGAAAAATGTGAATAACTTTTGAACTAACTGTTGTATGGGATTTCCTTTAGTTTCATTCGACTCAAAATGACCAGATACATTAGGAAACAGCCTAAAGTTGGCATCAAAGCTTTTATTTTCAAATTATTTAATAAAAAAGCTTCCTTAACTAATCAATAAATGTGAAAAAATGTGAATATCTTTTGAACTAATGGTCGTATGGAACCACGGTTAATTTTATTCTACTCGGAGTGACTAAATACATTAAGAACCAACCTAAAACTGGCACAAAAACCTTTTATTTTCAACTTACTTAACGAAAAAGCTCAGTTAACTAATAATACAATCTGGAAAAATGTGGATACCTTTTGAACTAATGGTCGCAAGGAATTGCAGTTGGTTTCATTCGACTCAAAATGACCAAATACATTAGGGACTATCCTAAAACTGGCACAAAAGCTTTTTCTATTCAACGTATTTAATAAAAAGGCTTATTTAATTAATAACAAAATCTGGAAAAAAGTGAATATCTTTTGAACTAATAGTCGTATGGAATAGCGATTGATTTCATTTGACTCAAAAAGACCAAATACGTTAGAAACCAACCTAAAATGTCATATAAGTTGCTCGAACTTTGAAATTTGGACGAAATTTAATCATTTAATTAACTAGTTATTTAATTAATTAAATTAGTCTGACAAAAAACTTAGCAAAACTTTTATAAACAATGTTAAAGTATCTACGAATTAAGGCTAAACCAAAACGTTTAGCTGTTATATTTATCGAGATACAGCTATTAAGGCTCAAATCGCTAAAAAAAACATTTTTGCATTTTCGCTCACAACTACACTAAAAACAAACCGATTTGGAAAGCATTGAGCACGTTAAACCGGAAATCAAAATATCTTCAACTTTTACTTGAACTGTTTTTCATTTTGAGTATCCGTTACAGAGATATGTGAGCTTGAAAAGCGATATGTGTGATTTTTCTCCAAAGCCTCAAAAAGTGACATTTTTCGACTATCGATTTTGATTATACTACTAAATCAAATTTCAACTTTGAGCAATGCATTGGATGTAGAATTTGACGCTCTTTAATTTACAACCTATTAAGTTTTTTGATCCGAGGCACCGTTTCCAAATTATTAGGACAATATTTAAAAAAAGGGCTCGAATTTCGCGGTTTTTCGCCCGCACAGTCGCTCTGCCGCGGGGTCCAAGGTGGCTCCATCTCTTAAAATGAATTTTATATTTTGCAAGGTGAAATCGCTTAGCGTCCCAACTATTTAGGACAGCACTGTCAATTCTGTGAGGGTGAGGACGAAACGTCGATTCATATTCTCTGCGATTGCTAGCATGTCGCCGGATTTACATTCTCTGGGATTGTAAGCATGCCGTCGGAGTGAAAGCCTTGGGATCCCGTTCTCCGACTCGGATGACATAGCTTCGTCCACGCATAAGCTGCCGAGTAAATTCGTCAGTACGATCCAGCTTTATCGGCAGGCTTAGTTTTAATATTAATTTTGGACCGTAGCACAAACGACTTAGGTACTCAGTTTCGATTAAGTTGCATTCTCCACCATGATTATCGCTGTCTTCCAATTCAATGTCATCATGACGATGCTGATCAAAATTAAGTCAAATATTTAGAGAAGATAAAAATTTGTAACGCTAATTTTAAGTCAACTTTCTTGCGATGGGGAAACCGATGCGTCGTGAACATCATTGGATAAGTTTGACTACTGTTGAATTCTAATGAAATGTTTCTGGATTAGGGTTGGAAAACAGACGATCGAATATTCGATTGTTCGACCAATGTCCGCGGTTAATCGATTAACCGTCACCGAAATGGAGGTGTCGATTAATTGAGTTAACCGAACAAATCCATCAGTTAATCGATATCTCTTCATAGCCAAATAAATGTGTATGCAAATGCATGTAAACACGAAAAATCAAAAAAAAAAAAATTTCTGATTACATGCATTCGACTTGCTGAATACTAAACATGTTTAAGATCGTGTGATCGCGTGAACGCGGTCATTTCATTCTTTCATTCGCGACCTTTGAATAGGTAGAATGAAGAAGAAGATATCACTTATTTTTGTATTTGGTTGCAACTGTCAAGTGTGGAGTGAAGTGTATGCCGCGAAATGGTTCCGAGTCCGGTTTGGGGCTATTAATCCTAGAAAGACGGAGAGGTAAAGTGCAGTAAGTGCATTTGCCGCTTCACGAAGCCCTCCACCTCAACGCTATACTACCACCTAAGCCGTTTTCACTTCATTAACTTGAAAAGTCGACAGGGAGAAGCACCCTAACCCATTTGCAACTTGGGAATCCATGCGGGTTGGCTTGGAGCATGTCTACGACCTGGTAATGGAGTACTTGCCTGTAATGGCCACCTCCACTGCTTCTGAAAGGTTATTCTCACACGCTGGCCTCATTGCCACTCAAATCAGGTCCAAATTATCTCCTGAGCACCTGAACCAGCTCATATTTTTGTGCTCTGTAAATCCTGAACTGTGGTTTTCGTAAATATATTACTTGTCCATTAGTATACCTATATAAAACGTTCCTGAAATGCGATTTTTGATATGGATATGTCTTATAGCTGGGGGTCATCCTAAAAATCTGTCCGTCACACGAAATGTCTGTTTTTCTACTCGGGGGTCAGAAGAGGAAACAAGCCCATTGAAAATTTTTCTATTCTGGTTGTGCATGTCGTTTGAGTGAAGTGGTCATTGTGCATGGCTGTTGCTTGTGGATCCGCGCGGGCGGCGCGCTTGCGGGGATCTTGTGTGTACATGTTGAGATGTTGATTGACGTTGTGGACGGCAAGAATGAATGTAGTGGCTGATTTAAAATAGCACCCATTGTACTATCTGAATCACTAGGATCCCAGAAAAAGTAGCAAGTAGTCAGTTCGACTAACACATGGACATGCGCAGACGCGATTTGAGAGTGTACATAGTTCCCGCCCCCCGAAGATGAGCGAGAGCGGATGAAGTTAATTCGAGCCAAATCGGGTGATCCAGCGACTGTGGTTGTGCATTTGCAATGGCGGCGATTTGAGGTCTGACTGGTTCACAATGTGGGCCCCCACTATACGTGCAATAAGCATATAGAAAAAAATGGCGGATTTATACTACGTGCTATAAACATAGAACAAAAGCTCCACATACGGTACGATGTATTAGCAGCATAAATGTTGACTTTCAATAGGGCGTGTCTATCTGTCTCATGTGGTTGTGTGTTCAATCTCATTAGAACGGGTGTATCCGGTTCATATGGGGACGTTAGTTTTCAATGGGGTATGCCTCTCTGTCTCTTAAAGGGGGTGTTAAGTTTGATTTGGGGCGGGTTTATCGGGAATTGGTTCTTGGAAGACAGGTTATTGGCTTTTGGTGGGAAATGAAACAAAGTATCTACACTGCATGCAGATACATCGAAACATGGATATGTCTTTGGCTACCGACTGCGTGTAACCTGTTGTGTTGAAGATATCGACGTAAGTTTTATAAAGATCCCAGTATACGTAGTTACACTGGATGAAATCATTCGACAAAACACATACCACGCTTTCGGTAGGCATAAGACATATCCATGTTTCGATGTATCTGCATGCAGTGTAGATACTTTGTATCATTTTGCTTAAGATGTGTAAAGTTGAAAGACTGATTAATAATAAATATAATAAGCTCCATCCAATTTATAGTGTTTCAGTATACTTCATCACCTTCCAAGTATGTTATGTTATGTACTGTGTAATACAGAAAGTACCTATCTCTGGGATGGGATCACGGACTCAAAAACTTTTAAAATAAGCCTTTTAAGAAAAAAGATCGGTTAACCAATAATCGAATAACCGAACAAATTTCATCACTAGTCGATCATAGTCGAACAAGGGGGTCATCGATTAACTATTATCGATTAACCGAACAAAAAAAAATGTTTTTCCAACCCTATTCTGGATGTGTGCCATTATGACGGTGAGCTTTATGAAAAACCATCGAAAGCTGCATAGGCCGTTTCAAAGTTACTATCGCAGTTCTTTGGTCCGAAACCATCCTGATTGTATTACTTTTTAAATTAAGATAAACTTTGTGAACTTTTCCGCGGAAACTAGAATTATTTAACTTTTTCCCGCCCATTTTATATGATAAAGTTGTACTCGTACCTTCCACGTTTGATGGAATATAAACTACAATGACGTTTACTCAATAATAGGCGTGTTTTTTGTGCTGCGGTACAGGTTAATTGGGGGTTATCCGGGTTAACTTACACACATTACACAAACAACAAGGGCATGTTGTTTGTGTAATGTGTGTAAGTTAACCTGGATAACCCCCAATTAATCTGCACCGTTGTACAAAAAACACGCTTAATAATACTCTCCGCATGAGACATGAGTAATCTAGTATTGTGAGTCTCATAAGAGTATCCCAGTCAGACAAGAATCGAAACTTGATCGATCCTGGATCGAAGACTCTCTACTAAGGAATCGATGACACGTCGGAGACATTTGTATGGGCATGGCCACTTTTGCGATACCGAAAATGATGAATCACTCCAAAAACGATAACGGTAGTCGATGTAGAATCGATGACTGGAGTCGGTGTGGAATCGACGCTGAGATCGAATTAGGATCGATGACTGTAGCCAACGAAGAATCAACACTGAGACCGGATTCGGATCGATGACTGCAGAAATGTGTAGAATCTGTTTAAGCAATTTACAATTCGTCCAGAAACTAAAAGTGTCGTGAAATAACTTTCTGTAATGATTTCATGGCACTTTTAGTTTAAGGGCGGACTGTATCCCAAGCTTATAGAAAAAAAGCAACATATTCCGTATTTAATGATATGACAACATGATACTTTCAAATGAATTCAAATTTCAGGCTAATTGATTATCAGAATCGATATATAATCTCAAATATTTGAATTTCTCCAGCTTCGGAGACTAACCGATGAATGGAACCGCTATAGGATCGAAGACTTTTCGATTCCACTGGAATCGGAGACAAATGTCTTGCTGGGATTATGACAAGCAATTTCACACTCAAGCTCATCAAGTTCTTGTAAGGGAATACTTTTGCGACTATAACTCTCTCCAATAATAATTCTTGGGCTCATAATACTCCCCGCATGTGTGACTTAGTATTTTGAGTCTCATAAGAGTATTATATGTAGCAAGTAATTTTACACCCAAGCGCTTATAACGGACCATAACGTGTGAGTACAACTTTCTAGAGATTTAGTTTTTTTTAGAAGAATCAATAAGATTGCAGCAATGATCATATTAGTAGAGTGAAAGTCTTCCTAATTCTAGTGGAGTTAAACTCTTATCAAAATAGTGCTATGAGAGTTAATTTAAATTAAAAAAAAATGTATCAAGTTACTGGCTCAGATCTTTCGTTTTCGAATAATACGACGAAGAATAATTAACCATTTTTACTAGCTTCTTCTTAGATGAATATCAGATTAGGCGGTGTAAAAAACATTTGGGCACGGTTTTGAATCGTATAACTCAATAGCGCCGGAGCAAAAGGGGAGGGGGAGGCAGCGGGGTCAGTTGTCGCCTCAATATTTTGGTTGGGTGGCAAGTAGTACGTTTCATTGAAAATTAAGAAAATAATTATTTATTGTTTTTTTATATACGTACAAATTAGAATATCATCCGAATTATTTCTATTCTATCTATTTCCCGTCTGTTTAACAGGCCGCTTTCGATTCACCGGATCTCAGACCATTTTCATACAAAACGATAGATCGGTTTTCATCCAGGTCTCGGAAGGGATCTCATCGGATCAAAGTTTAAAGTGAATTAGTTGAACACAAAGTTATTTCGTTTCAATCTACTCGTATATGTATACTGAGTTAGCCATTCCCCCCACGACGACTAAGTATCTGTAACCATACAGATACTTAGCCGTTTAAGTACGCTCGGTGCAGATCCTTGTCGTTCTTTTCATCCGTGTTCAGTCTGATGCCTGGTATTGCGTTGTGCAGAACGAAACTTAACGAAAACCATCGAAATATATTTCGCTTCAGGGAAATAAATTCCAGTGTTCGATACCAGTCGTCACTGTAATAGGCCAGATGTTTGGTAGACGTCACAAATATTATGTTAACGTTGACACTAAACATTTGGTTGATTACTCGATTATAGACATTTGAATTACGTTACATTACATAGAAATATAGTTTTCCGTCCACACAACACATCTAGGATTCGCAATCAGACGCATAGCTTGCCAAATATCAGATCGTCAAACTTTCCGCTCTTGTTGAAGTATACTGCAGCTGGTAAAGTCGCGAAATTCAATTCACCGCAAAACAGTGCCATCTATTAGATACTAGGAATGCCAATCAATTCCGCTTATCAACACAATACCATAGAGCGGAACGAAAATTTTCGCCTTCGAAATGAAAGTTCGTTTTGTATGGGATTTGACATTTCGTTTCGTTTCGCGGCCAACACATAAACATACATATAGACATAAAACCCAAATCCAACTTTAGGATATCATATAATCGCAAAGAATGGTTTCTGGAATATGTGTACTCTCCAAGACAATTGATAAGAACGTCTCTGGGTTGTAATATATAATATGACCGTAAACAGAAAACGATGCCACTTCGGAATAATTAGCAAAACAGTAATATTCACACAGTATTTCCAGTTGAGCGTCGATTCATAATGCGATGTGATATTTACACATAGACCCCGAGTCCAGAAAAACTAGCTCGGATTTCACTTTTAATACTAACAACAGTTAAACACATTTATATTTGATTTTCCAGATTCGAGTCGAAAAACTATGGATGAAAGAAAGGTTGCTTAGTGACATATTTCAACAACTTGTCTCTCTTTCTCTGGTTTCTGTTAACACCTTGTGGGGCATAGGGCAACCACACCGACTTTCCACTTCGTCCTGTTCATCGCCATCGCTATCAGCTCACTCCACGACTTGCCTATTGACGCACCCTCTCTCTCAGTTGATCTTCTCCAGGTGTTACAAGGTCGTCCAACACGACGACTTGCGTTGGTTCCCTGCTGGTTCCAATCGAGGGCCTGTTGAGCAATGTTGTTCGGCCCTTTTCGAAGAGTGTGACCTATCTATTGCCATTTTCGCCTTTTAATAGAAGTGTCTATCCTGTCCTCACCAGTAATAGTAAAGAGGTCTTCGTTAGAAATGACCTCCGGCCACCGCATGTTTAGGATGCACCGCAGGCACTGGTTCACAAAAGTTTGCAATCTAGTTGTTATTTTATTGGTCACCTTCCAAGCTGAACAGCCATATAGAAGCACCGATTTTATGTTGGTTTCGAAGATCTTGAGCTTGGCGCGTCCGGAAATGTTGTTGTTTTGCCAGAAAGAAGTCAAATTGAAAAAAGCTGTCCGAAAGAAAGGAATTGAAAGTTCGTTTGGCTGCAGCATCAGACGACAATCGAAGCAGCATCGAACTCCTTTACCGTCAGAAAGCTCGAGAAGTTCAGCGTAGTGTGCGACGCGATAAAAGAGTTTATGCGAATTCTCTTTAAACCTCAGCAGAAGAAGCCGCAAGAAGTAACAACTTAAACGCCGTATACGGTGTCATCAAGGAGTTTACAGGTGGTCGTAACTCCTGCCAACATCCGGTGAAGGATAGTGATGGAAAGCTACTTATCTTGGAAGAAGATCAAATGAGGCGGTGGAAAGAACACTTCGCCGCGGTCTTGAACCGTGTAACCTCTGGTGAAGTTCCCCCTCATATAGATAATTTAGCTAACCATCAAAATGTGCGTATACGGTCCACTGCCCCGACTAAAGAGGAAATAGTCACTGCAATTATTGCACTAAAACGAGGAAAGGCCGCCGGACTTGACGGTATCCTTGCCGAACTTTATCAAGCAGCGCCAAGCGTAACTACCGATTTGCTGCACCCACTTGTTGATAAAGCGTGGAATACAGAGACCTTTCCCACTGAGTGGAAGGAAGGTTTGATCATCAAACTTCCAAAGAAGGGTAGCCTCACAGACTGTAATAATTGGAGAGGCATTTGTGTGCTTCCTGCCGTTGCCAAGATAATAGCTAAAATCGTCCTGGAAAGACTAAAGGCCCACTTAGAAAGCACAATTGATGAAGAGCAGGCTGGTTTTCGATCCGGATTCTCCCGTGTCGATCACATTAACACCTTGCGAATCATCATCCAGCAATGCGATGAGTACGATTCTCCGCTTCACTTGCTTTTCATCGATTTCGAAAAGGCTTTCGATAGTGTGAACCGGGATTCTATATGGGCGACCTTGCACAGGAGAGGCATCCCTGAGAAGCTTGTGGCTATTATTAAGGCAACCTATGACGGCGCGAAATGTCGCGTTTTGCATAAAGGTAAGGTGTCGGGGGACTTTGAGATTCGCAGTGGAGTTCGGCAGGGGTGCATCCTTTCACCGATCCTATTCCTCAAGTGATCGGCGACGTGTTGCATGCAGCCCTATCCGGACTCGACAGAGGAATTCAATGGACTTTGACATCTTATCTACAACATCTTGACTACGCTGACGACATATGCCTACTCTCCCACAAAATCATGGATCTGTCCGCAATGGCGTTAGATCTCGAGAGGCAGGCAAGCAAGGTTGGGCTAAAGATTAATACCAACAAGACCAAGGTTCTTAGCCCGCCGTTGCGAAAAAGAAATCCGACACCTCTTGCCATCAATATTAATGGGTAGCCTGTGGAGAAGGTGGACAACTTCGTCTACCTATGTGGCATTGTTGCCGAAAATGGTGGTACGGAGCAGGACATCGCTCGTCGTATCAACCAGGCTAAATGCGCATACGGCATGCTGTCCAAAATCTGGCAGAGCAGCTATCTCAGCATCAAGACCAAGCTGGGCCTGTTTCGCTCCCTGGTACTATCAGTGCTTTTGTATGGGAGCAGTACATGGAAAGTTTCCGTAGGAGTTACCAGAAAGCTGCAAGTTTTCGCCAACTCATGTCTTCGTCGAATTTTAAGAATTTTCTGGCCCGAAACAATATCAAATGAAGAGCTAAGTCGGCGTACGGGTCAGATGCCAATCGACGAATTGGTACGTACGCGAAAATGGCAGTGGATAGGTCACACATTGCGGAAGAGTGATAACTGCATTGCTTTGCATGCCATGAAGTGGACCCCCTTTTCCAACCAAGGCCGACCAAGAGGGGGTCCTCGAATCACATGGCGTCGATCTGTGGCAAAGGAGTGTCAGGCACTGGGTAAGTCTTTTGGGGAGTTGCGTCCCATTGCCCAGAACAGAGTACGATGGCGCGCAGGAGTAGTTGACGCGCTATGCCCCGCTAGGGGTTAAGGCAAAGTAGTAGTAGTATATATCAGCATCTGCTCCACCATCTGCTGTAACTACGCTTCCGAGGTAGCAGAAACTGTCCACTTTTTCGTCCGCCTGCCCTGATACACAGATTTCGCTTTGTCTTCCTGGCCCCAAGCTCAATTCATGCGCTTTATCCATATGCTTGTTGTCCTTGTCACGATATCGGGGTCATCCTGCTCCAATGAACGGAGTTTATCTGTTCTTCGACGGCTGAAAACGTATTCAAGATTAACAAAGATACAATGCAAAACCACCTCAATGATACTCCAATTTTACATTTACATTCGGATTTACTATAATAAATAATAAGATAAACTAATAAATAACTTCATTTTGAAAAATTAAAAACGCAACTCAGTATCAATATTGCGCGAGTAACTGATTTACTTTTTTTCTGTAAATAAACAGGTATGCTAAAAACTATATTTCTTATTTATTTCTCATCTCCATCATCCTTGACTTGATTCTCGCCAAATCCACATCCCCCTTCTTCCAAATCGACTACCCAGTCGGACGGGCGGAGGCGACCTGCCGGCCCTGCATAAGTATGACTTCTACCATGTCGTATTTTCTTAACTCAATTCTACATAAGCTTTGTTAACCGTACAACTCTACAATAACTCTATTATCCTTTCAGAGTCCGGCAACATGCATAGTAGCTGTCACTTATCATAAAGCGCATCCTGCCTCGAATTGGACAAAACAAGATTTACACCGCATACTAGACATTGGTGACAAACTCTATCGGACATCGGTTACCCATACTCCACTCAAATCCTGGCAACTACTCAAGCCCCATTGTGTGCATCCCATAATATATATTGATCGGTACAAATCTACAATCTTTGTCGGAAACGATGTAATCACAGGAGCACATACACCACAGCATCCGGTTTTACGGAATATCCTTGTGGAGGCTAACAACCATCTCGAAGACAAGCACGATGCGCTAATTCTCAATTTCGATGATAAGAACTTCTCCATTTGGAAGGACCGAGAAATGTTTTATCTATTCTGCCCTCATGATTGCGACAATGATGGTTTTCCCGTTAAATCGGGAACAGGAAAATGCTTCGTCATACGTACTGATAACATTGAGAACCTTACAGAGCATTTAGGATTCTTCATAAATGGACGATTTTCGGTTTATTCAATGAAGATTTTGAAATTCATTGAGCTTAAAAGCACCATGTCCGGTTTAATAGCGCAAATAAAGGAGAGTCAGATTCCACACGAAGTGATCAACGTCGAACCCGAATCTATCAGGGATGACTTAGGATCAGAAAGGAAGATACCCACCGGGTACAAAAAAGACTTGGAAAGTACCAGGAAGCAGCTCAGCATAGTAAACAACAGCAAATTTAAGAAGCATAGCGAACATCAGGGAAGCCTATTGTCCAGCGACTTTGAACAAGATGTAGAAATGGTGATATTCGACAATTTAGCAGCGTTAATAATGCTATATCGAAGAAAGGCGAGCTCATGGGATACACGCACTATTGCAGATATACTAGCTCTGGGAAACGATATATCAGATAATGATATTGACATCGACACACATATCGCAGGATACTTCAACGCGGAAGCGTATGACAAATCCTACAGGCTCGAATTCGAAAAAGTCGTTTTCGGACAGGTAGCATCTCTGGAAAATAATGTCCCTACCATTGAAACTGGACTTCCGCTGTTTTTCCAAAATTTCAACATTGGACTAATCGACGGACCACAAATTATCGCAATTTGGCGTGAGAAGAACTTATATTTCTCTTTTGACCCGAAAGAAAGGGATGCGTTGGGCAGAAAATGGACCCGACTCCTGGCGAAGCAGTTAGGCTCAAGCAAAAAAGGAGGCGGTGCATGCGTAGTATATCACACCGATATCAAACACCTGACCGACACATATATCTCAAATATTCCTGTCAAACATCGAAAGGACCCCTTTCGAATTATCCATGTTAAGGTGACAGAATCTCCACAAGATGATGATTGGGAAGAGTGGAAGTTTTTACAGACAGGAATATGGTCTCTTCAGAATGAAGATTCTCTTTGTAAATATCTAATGCATGGGGATAAAAATAAATTGGGGAAGTCCTTAAGTGTGGCACTGTATGCCCTAGCATTTCTATCCGAATATTCGGAGGACGAATGGAGCGACGAGACTCTTAACAATATACTGAGAAGTGGAATAGAATTTTATAGTAGTTTGGAACCAACAGCAAATAAGTTGACTGATAAAAGAAAAGTGGTAACAGTTGATGGGAAAAAGATTATTCTCCAAGTTGACGAGTGTGTTGTATCCCAAAAGGATGTACCTGATTTGACAGGCTTTGCAGCAATGAAAGAAGGTAATTAACTAATTGATTAAGTTTTATTATTGAAATTTTGTTATCCTGAAATATGTGCCAAGTTCTTTTCCCGGCAATAATTGTTTTTGAATTGGGGACATTTTGTGTACGTAACTAATACTCTCATGTTCGACCCTTGAAACTTACTCATATGTGTCATAGCAACGTATGGTTGGTTATTCATTCAGAGTACGGAAATGCGTGTCCACTATTTCGTTGACCACATATTCATATGCTCATGCACACATGCGATTCGTATTAAATTCAATTTTTATGAAAATGAATTCAAAATGTAACTCACATAAATCAGAGATTGATTGCCTGCATTGGAAGCATTCCAACCCAAAGGATCACGAACATATGCATGCTTGGATAAAATAACTCATGCACGAATTGCAGCATTGAATACTGAAATTTTGATTTCTGAATAGGCAAACCGCATTGAGATAGAATTTCAAAGCCTATTCTGATATTCAATTGAATATCATCATTTGTTTGATTGTTGGCATTAAGCTTCCCTCTTGTCTCTATCTATGGTATATTTTAATGTAGAAAATATGATTGGGCTCAACTCGAAATTTTGCTAGGTCGCTCTTTCATCTAGGGTTTGCTAAGGTCACAACATCGACACTAATTTCGGTCGTTTTAGGCATTTTTTCACGGCCACTCCCCCCGGATCTATGAACCTGGCACCGTCACATTAGATTTTCAAAATTTAAATTGTGCAGTTCGTTTGTCCATCGTAGGGGCACGTTTCCACAGGTAAAATTTTCGTTTGCCCATCTTTGTAAAACAAAGTTATTGACATAATAATTTTTATCAAACTGACAAAAACCACGAAACTTTCTTCTCCAAATCTGGAATTTTTTACACTGTTTCGTTTGACCAACTTTAACCCAGAATTGCCTAACCAAAATTTCCATTTGCCCGCCACTCCATTTTTTAACTCAAAATAAAAAAAAATAAAAATTTAGATCCCACATTGGGCGTCACATTATTCACCCTCAACAATATTTTTCAATTTAAATTGCCCACTCTTACAAAGAAAAATATCAACAAAACCTTTTTTTTTCTTTCAACCAAAACCACACTATTTTTTTTTAATCGGGAGTTTTTTACGCTTTTTCCTATCTCCAACGTTAGCCCAGGATTGCCCAATTTATTTTACCTTCCCCGACTCCCGATTTTTTTTTATTCAAAAAATTAAAATTTTGGTCCCACTTGGGAGCCTCACACTTTGGCTCTTTAAGGAACAATTTGAGAAAGCAGTCTGAGCAGTTCATTTGCCCATCGTGGACTATCGTTTGCCCGGCGAAACGTTTCGTTCGCCCACCTGCAAGAAAAGTTATTAACAAAATACCTTTTTTTTAGGTTGGGAATCATTAAGTTGGCTCCGTGTGAACATCTTCCATATGCACTGCCTCGCTTCGCTCGCTCTGGGTACAACAGTCCCATGTGTGGGCTCCGCTCGCTACACTCGCTCCACACTTAAGGGATCACAACCCTCAGTATCGCACAAACATGAACGCTCGCTTTGCTCGCTCTGGACACTGCATGGCTATTTTCGTTTTTATCGCATGCCTTATTTCGATTTGAAACCGATTTTGTCCATGCATATCTTATTTCGTTTATTTTACGATGAATACTTTGGTTTCCAAACGAAAGTATCCATATGGATTATTTCGTATGCCTTATTTCGCTATGACTTATTTCGGTGCCCCCTTTCCGGTGCATCAAAAGGTCATTCCCATACAAAACGAGATCCCATACGAGATCAGGATCATCGATGGTGAATCGTTTTGTATGGGAATGGCTTTTGATCCAGCGAAAAGAACGTGGCTAAAGTGTCGCTTTACGACCATTCCTTTTATTCGCCTCATTTAAGCTGGCAGAGCAAAAGGACAAGATATAATTTAAAGAAGTGTCCTAAATTCGGGCCTATTTAGTGCTAATTGCGTACAGTCGAAAAGAAAATATTTCACTTTACTTTTAAAAGTTATGGTAGTGTCTGCCAGCTTAAGACTTAAGCTGGCAGACACTAGCTTTTGTAGTTGTAGTTTTTGACTGAAAAAACATAATTAAATTTTTTTATAAAAAGTTACGGTAGTGTTACGGTAGAGCATCGAAAAAAATTCTTGTTTTTTTTCATCAAAAATTACTTGTTTGTATTTAGTGCTAATTAAGTACAGGCGAAAAATATAGTTGCACTTTTTTTTAAAGTTACGGTTGTGTCTGTCAGCTTAATACTTAAGCTGCCAGACAACCAAAACTTTTTTAATTTTTCAGTCAAAAAACTACTTACTGTGTTTAGTGCTAATTTAGTATAAGCGAAAAAAATTTGTTAGCGTGCGTTTACACGTGAACATCTCGCCGAATTTGAATGTGAATACAATAACAATAGCATTATATTCACCGAACGGAACAGGCAATGTTCGCATCTATCCATTTCCCGAGAACTTTTTCGCCGAATATTGCTGCGCGTCTTATGCAAAAAGCATTAAGAAGAGAGAAGGTGCATTCGGCGAATATGTTCAGAGCTGTTCCCATGAGGAATGGGAACGGGCGAAAATGTTCGCCGAATTTAATGGAAATGTACCTTTTCATATAGAGGTATGTTTTCAAGCGAGGGTCAACCATTGAGAAAAAATGTATATGCTACGAATCTATTTCAATCGTCTTGCGTTTCACACAAATTGCCAGCAGGTAGACGATGGGTAATTTGAATTTAGTTGTTGTTTGTTTGAGTTTGTTTGGTTTGTTTTCGATTTTATGACACCAGATCAGAAATAATGAAATAGGGACAAATGGATATTTTCTTGTGAGGTGTTAGATCGAAATGCAATCAGATATAAGTCTGATTGATTAAAATGTAACTGTTTGAGCTATGTAGGTACATTAGATAGATATATTAGTATAAAGATGTAGGTATATTATTTAACCCATATTTTCGTATAATTTGCTTATCGATGTATACATTTAGGTAGGCAACTGATTCTAAAACGTAAAATTTTAGTACAAAAAAGATCTTATTAATCTCTGCCGTATGATCAATATTTTCAATGGGTGCGTTCCGTGAAAACCCTAAACGTTCCAAGTTGCTTTGAACTCAGTCCAATTTCAGGTGGAGATGGCATGTAAAATACAAACTAGTGAAATGAATCAGAAAATTGTTCTGGTTGATTTCCTTTTCTATCGTTTGACATGCATTTGCTAAATACTTGAAACGTAATTGCAACGTCGAGAATCCCGAACCTAGGCAATGTATGGCATGTACCCGAAACGTACAATTGGTGTAAATTCATTTTGGAGTCATTTTGATTTCGGTGTCAGATGAAAAAAACGACACGGATCTGCAACGAGCGAACTGTTCGAACTTGTGATCACCAAGTGATGATCTGAGTGGTAGTTTGCTTCTCAATAAGAGCGGACATCCATCATACTAGACGCCCATCTCCTGCAAATGAGGACTTGATCAATTTGATTGTCGGTATGTGCGTCTAGAAATTTCCAGGTCTGCTTGTGAATGCGTCGATGCGGGAAACCCGTAGAGTTTACGACTAAATTCCTGCTGCAGGCGAAGTCGATAATACTACTACTTTGCCTTAACCCCTAGCGGGCATAGCGCGTCAACTACTCCTGCGCGCCATCGTACTCTGTTCTGGGCAATGGGGCGCAACTCCCCAAAAGACTTACCCAGTACCTGACACTCCTTTGCCACAGATCGACGCCATGTGATTCGAGGACCCCCTCTTGGTCGGCCTTGGTTGGAAATGGGGTTCCATTTCATGGCATGCATAGCAATGCAGTTATCACTCTTCCGCAATGTGTGACCTATCCACTGCCATTTTCGCCTGCGTATCAATTCGTCGATTGGCATCTGACCCGTACGCCGACTTAGCTCTTCATTTCATATTGTTTCGGGCCAGAAAATTCTTAAAATTCGACGAAGACATGAGTTGACGAAAACTTGCAGCTTTCTGGTAACTCCTACGGAAACTTTCCATGTACTGCTCCCATACAAAAGCACTGATAGTACCAGGGAGCGAAACAGGCCCAGCTTGGTCTTGATGCTGAGATAACTGCTCTGCCAGATTTTGGACAGCATGCCGTATGCGCGTTTAGCCTGGTTGATACGACGAGCGATGTCCTGCTCCGTACCACCATTTTCGGCAACAATGCTACCCAGGTAGACGAAGTTGTCTACCTTCTCCACAGGCTGCCCATTAATATTGATGGCAATAGGTGTCGGATTTCTTTTTCGCAACGGCGGGCTAAGCACCTTGGTCTTGTTGGTATTAATCTTTAGCCCAACCTTGCTTGCCTCCCTCTCGAGATCTAACGCCATTGCGGACAGATCCATGATTTTGTGGGAGAGTAGGCATATGTCGTCAGCGTAGTCAAGATGTTGTAAATAAGATGTCAAAGTCCATTGAATTCCTCTGTCGAGTCCGGATAGGGCTGCATGTAACACATCGCCGATCACAATGAGGAATAGGATCGGTGAGAGGATACTACTCAATTGCCCTAACCCCTTGTGGGGCATAGCGCGTCAACTGTTCCATCAGGCCCAGTTGACGTTTCGTTGGCATAAATTTGTTTCAGAGAATGCAGTTGCCAGCATGCACATCCTGCACATCCATGGCCACGAACGTCGTCGTGGACGGGATTCGAACCCGAAACGCCGGTAGTCAAACATGAGACTGATGCCTCAACACACTGCGCTACCGGTCGCCCAATGCACCCCTGCCGAACTCCACTGCGAATCTCAAAGTCCCCCGACACCTTACCTTTATGCAGAACGCGACATTTCGCGCCGTCATAGGTTGCCTTAATAATAGCCACAACCTTCTCAGGGATGCCTCTCCTGCGCAAGGCCGCCCATATAGAATCCCGGTTCACACTATCGAAAGCCTTTTCGAAATCGATGAAAAGCAAGTGAAGCGGAGAATCGTACTCAGCGCATTGCTCGATGATGATTCGCAAGGTGTTAATGTGATCGACACAGGAGAATCCGGATCGAAAGCCAGCCTACTCTTCATCAATTGTGCTTTCTAAGTGGGCCTTTAGTCTTTCCAGGACGATTTTAGCTATTATCTTGGCAACGGCAGGAAGCACACAAATGCCTCTCCAATTATTACAGTCTGTGAGGCTACCCTTCTTTGGAAGTTTGATGATCAAACCTTCCTTCCACTCAGTGGGAAAGGTCTCTGTATTCCACGCTTTATCAACAAGTGGGTGCAGCAAATCGGCAGTTACGCTTGGCGCTGCTTGATAAAGTTCGGCAGGGATGCCGTCAAGTCCGGCGGCCTTTCCTCGTTTTAGTGCAATAATTGCAGTGACTATTTCCTCTTTAGTCGGGGCAGTGGACCGTATACGCACATTTTGATGGTTAGCTAAATTATCTATATGAGGGGGAACTTCACCAGAGGTTACACGGTTCAAGACCGCGGCGAAGTGTTCTTTCCACCGCCTCATTTGATCTTCTTCCAAGATAAGTAGCTTTCCATCACTATCTTTCACCGGATGTTGGCAGGAGTTACGACCACCTGTAAACTCCTTGATGACACCGTATACGGCGTTTAAGTTGTTACTTCTTGCGGCTTCTTCTGCTGACGCTAAAAGAGAATTGGCATAAACTCTTTTATCGCGTCGCACACTACACTGAACTTCTCGAGCTTTCTGACGGTAAATGCTGCTTCGATTGTCGTCTGATGCTGCAGCCAAACGAACTTCAAGCTCCGTTGTCGTTACATTCTTCATGGAGACTGTGGCCTCCTGTGGTCCCCCGGTGCCAACTTTCATTTCGGACTTCGCGTTAAAGTCTCCCAGTAGCAATTTGGCGTCGTTTGTTGAAAGTGAGTCGAAGAGGGTCTCAAGGCGGGCGTAGATTTCATCTTTTACTGCGTCCTCTTTAACTTCAGTGGGGGCGTGCACATTGATGAGCCAGAGATTGAAGAATCGAGTCTTAATGCGAATCGCACACAGCCGTTCATTTAAGGGTTTGAAGTCAGTAATGTGCGGCTTGAGGTGATTTTTTATTATAAATGCTACTCCAAACGCCTTGTTTCCCGATGGTTTGCCACTTGTAAAAATTGTGTGCGATTTCTTGTCATTGATCTCGCTGCCAGCCAATTTGTTTCCTGAACTGCAGTAATGCTCAGTTTGTACTTTTCGACCTGTTGAAGGAGGGCCTTCCCGGCCCCCGGTTTTTTCAGGGAACGTACATTTCAGGAACCGAAAGAATAATCCTTTAGTCGTTTGCGTGGTCGTCGTTGTTGTTGATCCGTCCAATCCGAGGGTTTTGTTCCAGGTTTGTTTACGTGGTGTGGCTTTTACATGGACGAGTTGTCAGCACATCGCTTAACCCCATTCAGGGGATGGCCTCGGAAATAACTGCTTCAGATGGTTTAGTAAACGTTCTGGAGTTCACACAACTATGTTGCAGGTCCAACTACGCAAGCCATTCCATCCTACTAGACCTGAGTCGCTTAGGTGTTGGTCAACCATTCAGGCTACAGCTATCTGCCACTTTCAACTCTGATCCAGATGTGATCCCATACAAGACCTGGATCAAAACTGGTCTCTCATTTTCTATCTACTGATTAACAGATACCGTATCTACAAAGAACAGATACAGTACCAACTGACCAACAGATACAGTATCTACTGAGCGACAGATGCAATATATGTTGGCTAACAGACACAGTATATGCTGAGCAACAGACTCATTATCTATTGACCAAAAGATACAGCCCCTATTGAGCAACAGATAAAGTATCTACTGAGAAACACGTAGATACAGAGACTCAAAAAGCCTTCAGCAGTAGTCTATTTCATTTGGCTTTGCACTGAACAAACAACATGCATCGCACTTTATTCCCGTCTAATCTAATTTTATATGCGACGGGCCATAAACAAGAAATTTTCCCCACTACACAAAAATGTGGATGTATGTACGTACCTATAATTCTAGGCTGCATATAATGTATTCCTTCACAAAACCACAATTCCATGTTGGTACATATTTGCATATTACTTGTACTTTATTCACTTAAACTAAAATAAAAAAAAATCCATACAATGTACGTGACATACGTACAAATTAATTGATTTAGATAGAATTCCAAACAAACTAAATTAAACTTCGTTTTCGTGTGATCATTGCTTTCATCCATAAATTTCATCATCAAATTGATTTCCCAATGCAAAACAATAACAAGTCAAAAGCCATAACCCAGTAATATGTACTTGCGGTAGAAAAATGCATACCCGATATCTACTGATCTCTTCAATAAAGACAATGTTTTCAAAAAAAAATGTTTCATAACTAAAACAACAACAATACGATCAACAATAAGCATATTATTACCAAATGACAACAAACAGACGAAGGGTAATTTTCTGTTTACGGGTCCATGGGCAAATATGTATCTTTCTAGCAACCCATCATTCTTCATGCCTTCCGTGTATGTCGGAAACGAAATTTACTTGGTAGTTGTTGGTATATTAGTCCTAATGTTCAAGAGCATTACCGCGGTAATGTTCAAATTCGGCGAGATGTTCACGTGTAAACGCACGCTTACACTTGTTTTTCAAAAGCTACGGTGGTGTTTGCCAGCTTAAGACACTATCGTAACTTTATAGAGAAAGACGTAATTATGTATATCTTTTTCGACTGTACGAAATTAGCGGCAAATAGGCCCGAATTTAGTACACTTCTTTCAATTATGTCTGCTACTTTTGCTATGCCAGCTTAAGAAAAGTATTTTTATTGCACATTTATTTAATGCACTTAGTATCTTTTCTTCGCTAGATGATGATTTCGCATAGTTCATCTAATATTTGGCGCGCTTTTATAAGAGCCATGCGGAGCAGAGCACACCACGCAATTACACTACAATTTGATCTGAGCTGCGCTGGATCTGGATAAAAGCTTATTGCAAGTGTGGCATTCCGAAGGAAAATTATTTTATTATTTTTTTTGTCGTGTTTACTTAAAATTAATTTTCTTTTTAATTAAACACTTGCTGACTGGAACAGTTTGAGAAAATTTCAACGAAGCAATTCGATTATTTAATAAATAAAAAAATAATCATCTTTGCTTTGCTTGATGTTAGAAATTAATTAAAAAAAATAACTCAGAATTGTTCGAGAGTTTTGTGGTAAAAAAAAACTAGAATTGAAAATGTATTAAATAGCAATTATTAAAATGTTAAGTATTTAGCCTCCGTAAACAAGGTGGGGTCTGACAGACTCCAGGAATTGAAAAGCACCATCCTACTTCGCTTTGATTGGACGCTAAAGACTTCAAAGTGCTTTGAAAGGAGGCTGACACGTTCAAAGTAACCTCAAAGTAGGTTGTCAACGTACTTTGCCAAAGTGTACTTTGAACGTATTAACCGGCCTTTAGTTAGCATTCAAACGTCAACTCAAATTTCAAGAGGAAACTTAAATCCTTAGTACAGCTACAATCGGATAAATCTCCTTTAGGCAACAAAATTATTTTGCATGTTTTCTATTCCACATAATTACACAAAACGAACATTTTATTGACAGGAAATGAATTTTATGTGCTTCCCAAACTGTAAACTGCCCGAAAACTTCGACACCTGCGACGCTTGCATTTCAAAACGCAGACTACTTATAGCCCCCCACATACGATGCAATCCGTCGTCGGATCGATCTGATGATATTGTGATCGTCAGATCGATCCCACAGTGTATGTGACTATTGTTGAAGATTTCACTGATCTGACGATCAAATTGTATCTGCCAATTTTTTGGCGCGATTTTACTGAAATCCGTCGGTCTGACGATCGATTGGATGGTGTATGTGATTATCGCAAGTGAATGTCAGATTACCAAATTATTCAGTTATGAAATTTGACGGTTCTGATGATTTCAATGACTCTGTAATGCAAATACTTGTATAAAATAAGTAGTATAGAAAAATGCCACACAAATCCAAATAGTTAACAAAAATTAATGTACATAGATTGGATTGGGAGTGAATCATAACCTATTTTTTGAATTGTCATTTGTTATAGCATCGCACGAAAATCGTAGTGTGTGTGCAGCAGAGATCGGCAGATATTTTGGGGCGATCCAGCGGCCGATCGATCTTACGACTGATTGCACAGTCTATGGCAGCTCTTAACCAAGTAGAATTCTTGCACTACTTAAATTGTTAGTGTAATTGTGGGGTCTTAACTTTGCTCTGCTCTGCATAGTTGTTAAAAAAAAGCGCCTAGCACCTATTTTAACCTAATAAAGATGAATTTCAAATAAATTAGTTTTGAGGAATAACATATCCGTATGACCAAAAATTGGGAATAGCTGACACCTGTGATATTTCATGTTTACATTTTACATCTGACACCTGTGATATTTCATTTTTACATTTTACATCTGACACCTGTGATATTTCATCTTCATTTTATGTTGTCATTTGAATGGCACCATATAAAAAGTTCCATACAGTGTGAACACTCGTCTTATTTGGTGCCATATATCTGTCACATTCGCATATGGCGACGAAGCTGCCATACCAAAAACGACCATATATCTATGTCAGTGTGATCACCATGCCATATGTATGGCAGCAAGAGTGTGCCCGAGCCTTAACTAACAACCAACGGCAAACTAGCTCTAACTATTCGTTACCGGCGGATAACGATTATCCTCCTTTCCGCTTCCGATCGGATGCTTTATCACGATCGACTTCCGACTGAGTCTCGACTATTACTACTTGCTGTTGCTGGTGACACCTGCCTTTTAGAGTTGGATCTCTGTTTCGAGATGGTTCGAGGCTCTGATTTTAGACTCGTGCCTCTACTAGCCAACGAAGACTCCAAATGGCTCGAAAATCTTGTGCTGGTGCTAGTGCTTGTCATCAATGGTTCGAGATTATGATAGAGCTTAATACAGTCTGTGTCATAAGAGAGACGTACTCCGTACATACAACATTCATGCATCAGCAGAAATAATTCCCACTTTTTCCAACCATGGGAACACTTTTCCAACATTCAACTTTCAGTCATTATTTAGCCAGGAATGTTTGAAAACATGTTTGAAACGTCGAAAGATACAAGTCTGTAACGTTCACCTGCGAGAGGAAGGATAGACAGACAGACATACTTGGCTAAATCAAATCAGGAGGTTACCCTGATCATTTATACATATACGAGTATTATACATTGCTGTACCTACGGAAACTCATTTAAGGTGTTACATATTTTCGTCGTGTCAAACACAATATACCCTATACTTTATAAAGTTAAGGGTACAAAAATCAACACGCTTGAAAATGTATGGTCCTCCAAGGGTTAACGCACGCTTTTTTCTAAATGACCATCGGCGCTAAATAATTTTCACGTCAAAAAAACATTACATGTAATTGATTTTGGTGAATCTATCGGCCTGAATGTCTATCAATCATTTATGTGCGCCTAACTATCACCTGGTCCTGATAATATTGTACATTTAGATTAGGATACACTCCACTAGAACGGACACAAACATGAAGAGAAGTAGCCTGAGTCAGGACGATTTTACGGTGAAAGGAGTAGTCAAAGAAGTTTTGAAGTAATCTAGACTAATGTTGGGTGGTATTTCAAAAGTTGAAATATCTCGGCTGAATTATTTATTTAAAAGTAGAATATTTAACTGTCTTTGGATTCGGTATTCGAAAAACTATAGCTGCACCTATGCATTTATAGTGGACTCGTTCCCCATTGTATTTTTTTTATAATTTTCTGGTGCAGATAACTTCTGAACATTTTCTCTCTGAAATTCCAGGTCTGGAAATGTTCTTCCACGATTACAACAATGGTGTACTTATTTGTGGAGAAGATATTCTTGTAATATGGCATTCAGAAGGAGCTTACTATATGCTAGACTTTTCCGAAAAGCACAATATTAGCCAATCATTAGAAAGTATTGGTAAGTATGCGTTTATTATATGCATTTCACTTGTTTTGAGCAAATAGATACATCGTTACGAGTGTATTGGTAAGTTTGTGAAATACATAAAATACATATAGTTATCTTAATCTTTTCCTCCCTTCTAGCAAGCATTCCCGGTAAAAGTACAGCTCTTCGAGTAGCGAAACTCACCGACATGATAAAAGTAATTGCCTGCAATCCGAAATATCTTAGTTGTGCGAACGTAAGAACCAAAATCCTCTCTGAAATCAAATACAAATTCAATCACTTATTTGCTTCTAGTTCTGCATATCCACGGTTGAAGTCGCTTTTGAGGATGGAAGAGAGGTCCCATTACGTAATTACATACCTCTACTAGAAAGTAGCGCAATTTTATTACAAGACGGATTTCACGAAGGCCACCCGATGTTCGGCACAAGAGCCGATAATCAAACACTAATGAATCTTATGACCGCTCTTTGTCTAAGTACAATAAATAATGCAGCGGAATGGTCAAAAGTGGATTTAGTAGACATAATACGAATAGGCGATCGAAGTTATCAAAATTTTGTCGAAGCTACTGGTGAGTGTGAAGCTCACCATCGGGAATTAACATTCGAGGATATTAAGCCCAAAATAGGAGTTACTTCGTTCACTTTTGAGATAACTGAAAATCAGGGTATTTTAGCAAATATCGCAGCAACTGCTGCAGAACAGACGCCGCAAGATAACAATGCTAATGAAAATGATAACAGTATCATAGAAATAACATCTAACCGAAGTCAACAATCAAACAGAAATATTTCAAATGAATTGATGGATTCCCAACAATCAAATAGGGAACAAGAACACGAGCCGGAAACAATAACTACCCTTGCACGCAAAATGGACGGAAATATGCACACCTTCACAGCTATATTGAAAAATGACTTCTTTTCCACCTCAATTTGGAAACAAGACGATCTTTATTTCGTGTTCGATCCAAAGGCAAATGATGAAAAAGGATACCCCAGTCCAAGGCGAATTCAACGAGGAGTGGTACAATACGAAGCCAGGAAAAAGGCGGTAGAAGAAGAAGAAGCTACGAAAGCTGCTCTTCAAAACAGAGATGTTGAACACATTTCAAACCCTTTCATAGTAGATAACGAGAAAAATACTTCGGAAATCAGAAACGAGAAAATTGTTGAAGTATCCCCTCAACCAAATGCTCTGGAAGGCGAAAATATTGACAGTGAAAAACAATTGCCAGATATTATGTCCATACCAAATGATGGATCTGCCTACGTGGCCTGGTTTCAATCTCTCGATGGACTTATTGATCATCTCACTTCTAAAGTTCCTGCAGAATATCACAACACCCCGATAACAATCAATACTGTAACCATTACGAAAAATGTTAGGGATTTCTATCAGGGTTCTTTGAACGATTACGAAGAACGCGACGAAAATGGATTTTGGATTCTTCAGGGGCTTTTATCACAGGACGACCCGCTTCTTCCTCACCGCAATAACCTTAGTGGAGCCTGTTCCATTATTGCCCTTGCATTCATGCTTATAAGCCCTGCTGATGAATGGCAGAAAGCAATTTTGGATGTTATACTGAAATACGGGGATCGACTTTACAGCAAAAGTTTGATGCTTCAGGAAACACTGGATGCACCTGTAAAATTAGGAGTGGATCAAATCGCCAAATCTTTTAGCATTTATAAGCACAAATTTGAGTATGAAATTAAACCCATCCCCGGCCAGTTTAGTCTAAACAATCCCAGACAGTTTGATGAAATAAACCCGGAGTTAATTGAATATTTGAATACGCTTGGGTCAGGCGAGGAAACAGTGGGATTTATTATGAATCTTAATGACGGCTACCATGTAGCTCTGTGGAAAACTGATTCTATTATTTATGTTTATGATTGTCATCCCAATGATCCGGATAGTGCATACAGAGACAATGGTTCAGCGACTCTATCGAGGTTTTCAAATAAAGAAGCGCTCTTTCAGGTGCTTAGGCGTAAATTTAATAACATTAGAGAGGCCATAATAATCGAGGTCTTTGAGGTAATCTCTGTATATGCATATGGTGAGTGGAATTTATTTTATGGAATTTTCTTTATTTTAAGGTTAACATGCAAATTACAAAGTCCAAACTTGCTACACGCCCAAAAAATACAATCAACAGTTTCACTGTCCCTTTGGCTCAATCGGCGTTCACTCGTCAAGAAAAAGATGACATCAAGATTCTGAAAACTCTACACAAAGAACGACCTGCATCTGATTTGGCACTGAATGTCGCTGCTCTCCTGATGAGCCACTTGCTTCATCCGGAATGCTGGACAACTATCACAATGAATAAGGTATGTTGAAACAAACGCTTCGATTAGAGATTATATTGCAAAAATATCATAAATCGATCGTTTAATACGAGGCATATCCAGAAAGGAAGCACTAAATTTTTCTACTTTATTAAAAAAATTTTATTCAAAAAAAAATTGCATAATATTGAAGGTATATAGGTTTCTTATTTTTCCACGTAGTCGCCTTTCCGTTCTATGCCGGTTTTAAGCCGTAGCACAAGTTTTTTGATTCCCTCTTCATAGAACTCTCCCGCCATCTTCTTTATCCACTTGAAGACCTCAATTTTTTTTCCATGTAAGTCTTCGGGAAGGTGAAAAGATGAAAATCTGAAGGTGCTAAAGGAGCCCCTAAACGATCAAGCCGCTTGATCAAAATCTAGTGTCAATCGATTGAATCAAGCGTGATTGACCGTCTAGGGACCGGTTTGATGCTTGAGCCAAGCGTTGACGGTGATTGATAGGAAGTTTGATTGACTCAAACGGTTGATGAGGGTGCTTGACCGTCTAGGCCAATTTTGATGAAGCATTGCGTCAATCACTCGATAATTACTGAGCAAGTTTTCATTATGATGAGTTCCAAAGGCTGGGGAGCAATGGCGCACATGAATTTCAGGTCTTCCACATCCATGCCAGAAGCTAGGTTGCTCAATGTGATACAAAGTCTCTGAGTTGTAGGAATCGCTTCACGCATATTTGTATCCTTCTTCTCTATTTTGAGCCGTACTAACTTCAGTATAAAATTAAAACACAAAGTCCTGTAGTTTTCTGGTTCCGTATCGCTGAGAACGTTGAGTAAATGTTCATGAGTGAAACGGGTTCTCATTTTATACTACTCCTTGGACCAAAGTCGTTTCCTCGTATTTTTTCCGCTAGAGGGCAACTAATGTCATGGCAAGAAAGGCTCAATCTGTATTGGAAACCATTGCGACACTTCACTTCACACTCTTTCTAAGTCGGAAACTCTACTGAGAATGATTTTTGATCAAAAGCTTGAAGAGTTGATTGACGCGTTGCTTGAAAAGTTGATTGACCGTGTAGAAGGTTGATTGAAGTGTCGCAAATGTCGTAAACGTCTTATTCGTCGTAAACTTCTGTCATTCTCATAGTAAAATGACAGAAGCTTACAAATTTACGACAAATACGACATTTAAGCAAGGCTAAGATATAAATAACTTTGTTTAGTTTGTTTGAATTATCAGTTCTGCGCTCACAATAAAGTTCGTAGTAGAGTTCGCTTCGCGGTAAGGAATTCACGCGTTTACTTTCCATTTCAAATATTTCCATCAAACATTCCCCTCCGTTTCAATTTGAAATTTGATCAAAATAATATCTTTTCGGTATCAAAACACTGATGCCAGGATTTTTTGTCCGTTTTTTGGCAGATGGAAAACCAGTGTGAGGACTATCTGGTGTAATGAGCCACCCATGTTTCATCACCAGTCACAATGGAGCTCACAAAATCGTCACCTTCCAATCGCTCAAGGAACTCGCAAGCGCTAGAAACCCTATTTAAATTGTGCTGGTCTGTTGTTTGGGACTAATTTTGCGCACAATTTTCGAAATCCCAGCATTTCCGTAATTGTGTCGTGTAAGAGAGATCTGGAGATTTGTGAAAACATCGCAGAAATTTCTTCCACTGTCAATCGGTGGTCTTCACGAACAGTTTCCTCGATTATTTTCTCCAGCTCATCGGTCACAATTTAAGGTCTTCCACTCCTTTGCTCGTCACGAATATTCGTTCTTCTTTCATTAAACACATGATCCCACTTAAACATGTTCGTTCGGTTCATAACACCTTCGCCATAAACAGTTTTGATCCGTGCAAAAATTCCACTCGGTGTTTTTCATTCTGGGAGATTGAACCTTATAACAGCGCCCGCCTTGCACTTGGCGGGATTTCTTATTGATATATCTCACCGAAACGGATACAACAAGGCGAGTTTTGGCACTAATGAGGGTCGATTGAAAGAAATCCCAAGTACCATTCAGTCCCCGCAGGGGGCATCCGCTGAGTCGAAAGACTTATGGTGTTTTGGGTATAGCGAACCCACGGACCTGAGCTACGCAAGGAGGTGGTGTATAGGGTAAAGGGGCCTTGGCGCTGATCTCTATGCATGCTTTTGGGGACTGACGACCCCACGTACCTTAGTTATGAAGTTAAGGTGGCTGAGTGACGGTCTAGCTAGTTGGTTTCCGTCGTTATATGCCACCGGTGTTGTATGATGGTCTCGCATTGATTCCGTCCTTATACGACACCTGGGGAGTGGTGCCCCCGCATAACGAACTACGAAAGGGGGCTATATAGGTTGAAAGGCATCTCGAATGATTCCTATTGGAGCAATCCTATAGGTACCATGAAGCGGAAAGGTTGCTGGGGCTTACCAATGTTCTGATTCCTAGACTAGATGATGACACGGCTTTGGGGTCTCCCAAGCTCTGATTCTAAAATAGGTGTGGATTGGTGGAAAGTGAGAGATACTGATTCCTATACTGCTTTGGCGCTAGACAATACCACGGACCCGGTCAATTGGCTTACTAGTACCTGAACTGGCGCCGGCCTGTGATGGGAAAAGAAGCACTATCCCCATTTGAGGAGAATGCTTACTAGTACGTGAGGAACGGAAGCACTTTCAACTCTTTTGGGGATAGTGGGTTTAGCTGAGCCCGGAATGCACTCCTTAATCAGCAAGATATTCCGTAAGGATATTGAACGGTGAGATCATTCCGGCTTTTGAGAAGTCAGTAGCAAATAATGAACCACGGGGATGGGTGTGCCGACAGTACTAAGGTACTGGCCCATCAAGGTTATTAAGTCGACTAAGATAGGTTGCAGCCTATAATGGTAAGGTTCTGAGGAAAGTGCATTTTCCAAAGTAGTCATCCTTCTGACTTCGGTCAGAGAAAGCCATCCCACAAGGGAGAGGTTAAAGCCCCGTGCTAGGTACTCCTTAAGGCACCGAATGTAGACGATAAGTGGCGATATTCAAGTACCACTCAGTGTTGCCAATTATTGAGAAAAAATCCAATAACGCGAAAGATCAGCAGTACTACTACAATACTTTCTAGACATGCCTCGTAGGTTCTTGTATTATCAAAATGTCGTATTCTAACAAGCTGAGTCTGCTTTTATATGATCAGCCTGTCATCCGGTACGTCAGTCGGCCGTCGCATGCTTTTGACATAGGACCGAGCTCATCAGAATTACAGAGTTTCATAAGTGCCTTACATGATCAGCCCTCAGTCGTACCGACTTATGGGCTGACCGACGTATGGCTTTAACATGGGCATCAGCTGATTAAGTCAACACTTTCACAAGATCCGCGGCTGACCGACATACCAATGCAGCTGACCAACGTAAGGTCAGCCGGTACGTCCAATTGATCACATAAATAAATGGCTTGAGTACAATTCATGGACTCATTTTCAAAATTTATGAATTCCATTTCATGGCATGTAAATCATTTATAATCCTTCCGCAATGTGTAACCCAGGACCGGCCAAACGCTAAGCCGAAGCAGGCAGTCGCCTGGGGCGCCGACTCTGAAAGGGCGCCGAAGAGAGTGCCAAAAGAGAAGACAAGTTTGAGGGTGAATTTTGTCGAATTTTATATACATAATTCAATTATGTTATACCTAATTCTACGAAATGCAAAGGCTTCCGATTACTTCGCTAGAAGAAGAAATCGAAGTTTTAGCTTTCATACTACAATAGATTCAGTAAAAAATAGTCTTTTGTTTCAAACTTAAACTTGGTTTCTTTAAAAAGATGATAGATAATAGATAATAATTCGATTCATCTGGACAAAAATCCATTTCCATACAAAATGACGGTGACTGACGGTCTTTGATCTAGCTCTGATATTGGATCGCAGTGGATCAAGGGTGTTTGAATCTTTGGTAAATGTAGGCAAACTTGACATATGCATATGAGTAAATGAGTGTGCGATTCGCATTGAGACTCGATTCTTCAACCTCTGGCTCATCAACGTGCACGCCCCCACTGAAGTTAAAGAAGACGCAGTAAAAGACGAGTTCTACGCCCGCCTTGAAACTCTCTTCGACTCACTTCCAACAAACGAAGTCAAACTGCTGCTGGGAGATTTTAACGTGAAAGTCGCAAACGAAAGTTGGCATCGGGGGACCACTGGAGGCCACAGTCTTCATGAAAAATGTAATGACAACAGCCAGCGACTTATCTAATTTGCATGAAGCAGGTCGTAAGCTCAAAGTGTTTCCTGCAGCGACGCATTCGCAAGAACTTGAAACTCTCTTGGACTTGGAAATCTCCAGATGCACATACCGTCAGCCAAATTGATCACATCCTTATTTGCAAGAGATGGGCGTCTAGTGTATTGGGTGTCCACATTTCTCGAGGAGCAAACTGCGACTCAGATCATCACTTGGTGAAGACGACCTACAGATGTAGAGTTTATTCACTGCATCAATCGAGAATCAGGGATATAAAGCCCGGCGAGCGCGAAATTACTGGTTCGACGAGGAATGCAAAAAATCACCTGTCGCGAAAAACGAGGCCTATAGACAATGGATTCAACAAGCAGTCAGAGCCAAAAGAGAAAAATATGACGAGCTACGGCGAATAACGAGTAGAATAATTAGATGTAAGAAACGTAAATACTTTGACGAGCAGTTGCTAAGTTTTAACGAAAAGTTAGCTAATGGGAGCACCAGACAAGCGTACAAACTAATAAATACAATTAAGAATGGCTATCAACCCAGGACTGGCCTCTGTAAGGACAAGGATGGAAACATAATCAGCGACTCCGAAATTAACAAACGATGGGCTTCTTATTTTGAAGAGCTTCTGAATCTACCATCTAACATCCCCACAGAAGAAGCTCTCGACGATATTGTTGATCTACGACCACCCATACAACCCCCGACAGTAGAGGAAATTGATCTCGCGTTGCGGTCACTAAAACGAAATAAAGCGCCGGGTGCTGACGAGATTCCAGCTGAACTACTAAAATTCGGTGGAACGGGTCTAGTTAATGCCATACATCAATTACTCCTGTGAGTCTGAGAGGACAAGGTGATCCCCGACGATTGGCGCAGAAGCATCAACTGTCTAATTCACAAAAAAGGAGATAAACTGCGGTGTGAGAATTACAGGGGCATATCACTGGTCTGTACGTCCAATCAAATTTTGATGAAAATTCTGGAAAATAAAATACGCAGAACGATTCATGGCGAATATCAAAACGGTTTCAGACCTGGTCGCTCCACAACCCACCATCTCTTTACGTACGAACTGATACTCCAGAAGTGCTGGGAATACAACGTAAACGTATACCAAATCTTTGTCGACTTCAAGCAGGCATATGACAGTATCGATTGGTATACCGGCAAAACTAGTGCGACTGACAAAGATGACGATGACCAACTCCATCTCACAAGTCAGGATCCATAACAGACTTACTGACTATTTGAAGCACGTACTGGTCTGAAACAGGGCGATGGACTGGCACCGACGCTCTTCAACCTAACACTGGAATACGCTATTCGGGCTATGAATATGTACAACACCAAGACGCTACTAATCAAGTCGGCACAATTAGCAGTGTACGCCAACGACATCAACATCATGTCCCGAAGATTGGCCGACGCAGAAGAACGTCTGCATACGCTCGATACCGCTGCAAAGGAAGTTGGACTACGTGTCAACGAGGGTAAAACCAAAATAATGATGCAATCGATGACAAGGGCACCTGGACAACCGAGCATAAATATGGGGAACCGCAACATCGAGTTCGTGAAAGACTTCATATACCTGAGTTGCAACTTGTCAATGGATGCCAACGAAACTGACGAAATCAAGCGACGGATACAGTTAGCTAATAAGATTTTTTTCTCTGTTCTCCCCATAATAAAATTGAAGCATGTGAACAGAAATACGAGGCTCCGCGTGTACTAATCTATTATACGACCAGTGCTATGGCTGCGAAGCATGGACCCGAATTCAAGCCTCCGGAAACATGCTAGACACATTTGAACTTTAGGTTTTGCGGCGAATTTTCGTGGCTGTTTGCGAACGAGATGGATGGCGCATCTGGTACAACCATGAGCTATATGAACTGTACGACGAGCTGGAAGTTTCGAAAATCGTCAAACTACAACGACTTCAATGGGCAGAGCATGCACGGATGGACGATAATCGCATGCCAAAGAGAGTAATAAGCGCAGAACGCGTCGACGGAGCGAGACTACAAAGACGACCGATAGCTCGTTGGGAAATTGGAAGGGGCGGTCACGTTACTGAGATAATTGGAGGACAATGGCCTGACGTCGGGCTGTCCCGCAACGATGGTGATGATGAACCTAACCAACAACAATGAATGATACAAAAAGTAGCGATGTTCATCGGTATTTAGGCCCGCCCCATGCATATACACATCCTCCATTTGCTTTCAAGTTGCCCATTATTTTGTTTGATAAATTTTAACCACAAAGAAGTAAATCTTTTGGATCGCCTCCTTGAGCAAATATACCTGCCTGCCTACCCAGCAGCAGGTTGGCAGGGTAAAAACCTTGTTCGTGTTGGTGATATTCTTCAATCCAGCTTTGATTGCCATTGTTTTAAGCTTTGAAGCCATTTCGTTCAGATCTAGGATTACATAGTTCAATATTATACATTTCTTAAAGACAATAATTGCAATATAGTGTCTTATCATTTTTCCTGTGTTTTCCTTTTTTTTGTAGTTATTCACTTTGGCTGAAAAACTCCATGAAAGCTCAACGAGCTCCACAGCGGACGATCCTGCCTTGGACCAAATAGAAATCCACATCAGAAGCCTAGTCAGATGCTTCACTATCGATGATACAATATGCACTCTAAATATCGACGACATTATAAGGGGGCCTATCAGAGCCAGATCTCCGACTGATGTGTCACTTGAAAACAGTTTAACCCTCTTCTTACGAAACTATTGTCGCGCTGTGGTGATAACAACGTTCTATGTATGTGCCATCTGGCGAGAAGAAGATACCTATTATCTATATGCTTCGGAAGGTGATATGGCGTTTGTTTTGAGTTGCAAATGTCAAGACAAAATACTAGATTGGATGAAGGATAGGGCTCCCATAACTGAATTCTCTGACTGCTATCAAATTCTTCGAGTGGAAATTATTTCGGCTCAAACAAGAGATTTAGTAAAATCATGCGGTACCACACCTAAGCAGAAAAAAGGCAAGAAAATTGTGGCAGGAGCGCTTAAAAAGATTAGAAAATCAAAGCCCAAAATTAAGAATGCATCAGCGACTCGAAAGATAATAAATTCAAAGAATTTCGATAAGGTATGGTGAGTCTTAATATATTACAATTTTTGCAAAAGCTGATCATGAATCAACTTTTTGTAAAAAAAAATGGTCCTCTAAATAACATTTTAACATATCAGAAATGTCTGAATTTACACAATATCTAATATCTAAACAAAAATATTCCTAATTCTTATGCAAGTACACTGAATCCTACCCACTTTTGGAACTCTTTCAATGCAGAAATATCCCATTCATCATTGATTTCCATTTTCAGTTGGAAAAGGCCTCGTGTCTAGTGGCAGCCGCACTGTGCTTTTTGAAGGATATCAATTCATGGAAAAATTCAGATTTAAAAATAATCAGTCGGTCAGGGGTTATTCTCTACATGGACTCGATTGCCGGTGATTGCTTCATTTCTCTATATGCCTCCCTTAAGGACCCTTCGTCCGTACTAACAGTTTCCCTCCTATCTCAGTGCATGGACATCGTTCAATTGAAATCGACAACATGGAACAACTTTTTCAGCTGGGACACATTCAGCTGAAAGTGGAAGCCACTCCAGCTACAATAAGGCAGGAGGTTACATTGGAAAATATCGTGAAAATGTTAGCGGTCAGTTTGGCCGAACACAAAATTGCTTATATACTCGTTGGGTTGCACTGTATGCTCGCGATTAATTGGAACGGCAATTTCTATGCCTTTCATCCTGAGAGCTTATCAACAAGTGGACAATATCGACGAGCTTGTGTTAGGCAATTGGTATCGTTTGAGGAACTGGCCAACCACTTCATGCAAAGAATTCGCAATGATGCACAGGACGAAATATCGTCAGGCACTATTTCGGTTCAAGTGGTGAATTGAAAATCACGTTTTGACATTGTATCGAACAATACCTATGTATTTCCACGGAATAATACTGTAGAGAATTATTCGAAATCGACACAAGCCTTTTATTCTGACTCCGCGTTTATACGGATACATCGTCATGCATTTCATACCTGTGGTGCTTAAACTAAGGGAGCTGATTAACATTCCCTCGTGGTTTCTTAATCTGCTCCTGCACTAAAGATGTGTCAGTGTACAAGATGCGGTTGACGTACTTCAAAAGCCTAGAGCAATAACCTGAGGAGGAGGACCCAGTGTGGCAGCATAAATTTGAATTGACGTCCAAGGACTTTGCCGGAGACTGAGAGACGACGAAGTGTTTTGCGAGGCTACGACTGAAACTACACATGCCTATATTGCCAAGTCAAGCACAATGTACGAGTACTTCACACAATATGCATTTTATTCAACATCAACAGTGCTTTCATGGATGTAGCCGTCTATTTCCTTGTTTGGCAATGTGTTTCTACCTCAATGAAGTTTTTCTAAACAGATGCATTAGCTAGGAAGAAAACCAGGAAGAAGGTCGAAATATTCGTCAGTGTTATTCATGGCATCAATTCTCCCGTTGTCAGGCCAAGCCAAGATTTTGTGCTCAACCTAGTTTTAACTATATGCCTTAATTACGTATCTATGTACGTATATGTGGATGGGGGAGAATAAATCTCTAGGCTTCCGGGAAGTCATCCAGCTCGAGTATCATTATCGTATCGTATCAAGAATAACTCGAAGTGATTTCCGTGAATAGAATACAAAAATATCTAATGGAATGAAACGAAATTCAATAACATTCCGCTTTGAGATAGCATAAGCCAATAAATACTCTTGTATTATTACATGATGACCTCGCGTCCTTGATACTTCGTCATTATAATAAAATATCCAGCAAATAAAAAACAAGTGCATATTTGAAGTGCTCCTTTGAAAAACTTACAATAGTAGAAGGCACTCAAAGCTCTTTTGTGTCACTGATATTGTTTATTTAACGACAAACTGTTTATTATGTGATCCGATTTAGATATTCTGTAACAACTTTTCTTTCTTAACTTTGTTTTCATTTTTTAGAGTTATATTCACCCATATACGACCAACGCCCCATTTTTAAAAGGGCACTGTTTTTTATTTTTTTATTAAAATCGTCGACATTTGAAACCACCGTTTTCAGTTATTTGTTGTACTGAAATAAGGTATTGCCACTGGCACATTCGCGGCAAATTTACCTTTAGCAACTTCCTGCCATTTTCAGCTGTGTAATGAACCATATTCTGGTCTGGTTGTGCTGCTTCCACCGGCAGGTCTATGGCAGCACCTGATGAGTAAGGATCTGTCGGTGGTACGTAACCAGAGGCCGAGGGTCCCATTACGCCTGGATCCTGGTGCGAATGCGAGGGAATCCTGGCCTGTGAATTTTTATTAATACGTAACGCACAGAAGCAACGAGCGGCGAAAACCCCGCCCACGTCTCCCGAACTGAGCTACAGCAAGCATAGGCCGCTGCTTAGCCTGTTGAGGGGCCTTTTTCTTCGCCAGATGGCATGGCCCGACCTTCCGTCCCCACGGGCATCTTCGGATACCCACCAAACTGTCCGTTACAGCTGCCAGTTCAAGTGTTTAGATCGTTGCAAAATGTCGACTAAAAAATACTAAGTCGCTAATTTACCCAGTAGTCCGGATGGCGCAACGGTTAGCACGTTCGCCTTCAACGCACTGGGCCCCGGTTCGATTCCGGGGATTTACGTGTCGGACTATGAGCCCACTCAGCTGTTAAATGAGTACCCATTATGGGGTAAATAACTCGGTTGAGCGTGTTGCTGATCACATACCTCTGCACAAAAAAACCGTCACGATCTAGAAAATGAGATGATGCTAACTCATCTCGAGGCCGTGGTTCAAATTGGACTGTTGCGCCAGTTATTTATTTATTTAATTTACCCATGTGGTGTGGGGGCTAGAACAAACCACAGCGCCCCCGGCTTGTCGTAAAAGGCGACCAACAGGATAGGGTATGTAGACTTGTAACCTGCGTTCCCGAAATTAATTTACACTCGAAACATTAAGCGAGCCTCGGACACCACGAACTGACTCACCGGCAACGACTTACAGCTACAAACAACGGACCACGATCGGTTCGAAGGATGTGGGGCGAGTGCAATAGTGCGAGGCACACTGAAGTCGAACGCATATAACATCGCTGTAATAGGACTGAGCGAAACAAAATGGCCTGGATCGGGGACGGCTTTATCACTAAGCTCCCAAACAGTACTGATCTACTCTGGAAGTGAAGACGATACCACACCTCGAATGGCAGGTGTCAGAATCTGTTGACTAGGGATGCAGGCCTAGTTCTAATTGACTGGAAGCCCATCTCCGACCGTATCATCACAGCCAGATTCAAATCCAGCGTAAGAAACCTCACAATAATTGTGCTACGCCCCGACTGAACCAGCGGATCAATCAGCTAAGGAAGCCTTTTATGAATGGCTTGGCGACACCTTCGATAAGGCTCCCAAAGGTGACATAAAAATTATCATGGGTGATCTCAACGCCAAAGGGTATGACAATGTTGGCTTAGAACACCTAATGGGTAGTCATGGACTAGTTAAAAGGAACAAAAATGGCGAGATGTTCGTGGAGTTTTGCATCTCTCGTCATCTGCGGTACACTATTCAAGCACAAACGCTGCTCCTTAACAACCTGGACCTCTCCGGATGGCGAAAAAAAACCAGACTTACCACATAGCCATTTCCAAGACATGGAGGATTTGTCTGTTGGACGTTAGCTCGAAGAGAGGAGCTGCTGCTGGCAGCGATCACCAACTTGTTATAGCAAAAATACGCTTACGAACGGCAGCGTTCCAGCGCCCTCAAAATGCAAGAATTTTGCCACGTTTTAATGTGCAGAATCTTAAAGATCCATCTATAAGACGTACATATTCCACCGCCTTGCGCGAGAGAGGTAATGGACCACCACCTTGTGAGAATTCTACAATTGATGATAGATGGAACGTCGCTAAGGACTCATTTATTTCGTGTTGCGTAACATTTGCGGGCAGATTGGAGCGCGGTAGGAAACCATTCATTAGCAACTTTACATGGTCTCTCAGCTCCGTCCGCAAGAGAGTTAAGGAAAACAGATTAACTCAGCTGCTGACGACTCAGCCAACGGATTAACGGCTAATTAGCCAAAACCAGCCCTACGACGTAATACCGAGAGGTCGATTTCCCCCCTCTATAATCAAAAAAAGAAGGAGTTGTACGCCAAGACATTGTCGAATTCAGTTGGGACATAACATTGGATTATTGTGATGTTCCTCATTCTGATCCGGAGCCTGACGGTCATAATTCTGTTGAAGACCGCACCCGAGGATAAGAGACAGTTTCGTGCGGCTTTGGTTAAAAGGAGCCCCATACCTGACTCACGACAAATACCAGTAGCTCTACCAGAGTACAGTCCTACCCGTTGGAGAGATAAATTCCCCGCTGTTCCACCATCTTATCTCACCAACTCCTAAGATGTTTAATTTATACCTCAGAAATTCACTCTCTAATTGAAGAAATCGCGTTCTGAGGACCTTCTGATACATTGTCCAGGAGAGTACGCATATTCCAGAAACCAACCAAACCAATCATTGTACGAAAACCGAAAGTCGTAATCGTTAAGTTAGTCCTTACTCGAGGCATAGTTGACGTTTCATTAGCATATAGGAGATTTCGGATAGTGCAAGTTGCTGGCATACACATCCTGTCCTTTGTTTGACGGTTTCTACGACATGCCGGCAAAGGGAAAGACCATGGTATTATTTTTACGCCCCACACCACAGTGAGAATGTTAACGCACCGCCATTACTGGCGGCTTGACTTGGTTAGCAATGGTCAACGACCACTGCCGTTCCAGGGGGCGCCTACAAGGAGGGCTATGTTCCACGTTCTTAACATTCTTTAGCTGAAACGGTATCATTGTGAATATTTCTCGGATATATCTATACTAATTGTTTCCAGTCCGCCTGAACCAAATTTAACGGTCACTGATTAAAGTTTTTGAGACAATTACATCTTCTGAAGAAGATGACCTCGTTTCAGAAGGCGGACTTATTATAAACGAGATCACAAAAAAGGCCCTAGTGAGCGCAGAAAGAATCTCATTTTCAAAAGCAGTACAACATAACTCGTATACGACAGTTCCTTGTACGTGCACTACGAACATTATCACTGAACCATTTTCTATAATGGGAAAAGTAGATATAATAAGTCTACCATCACGAAACATTACAATTAAACTCCCAAGTGATCACTTCGGGCAAAATGCTGCTATTGTTCCCATTGTCTTGGCTGGTGTCGTTGTCATGTTTTGTTTAGCACTTGTACTTTTAAGTGCCCTCGAGTAGTTAGTTGTGTACTTTCTCATTCCGAGCCACTCGCCAACGACTCTTTAAGCTAAGCCAGATAATGTATGACAACAACTTAACTTTTGCATTCACCAATAGACACAGCCCATGTGTGTGGAGATGGCGAAAAAGGACGATACAATGATAGGCATTCACCCGAGCTCGGTATTGTTAGCATACAAATCACAGAGACTGTTGAGTTCAACCAGAAGCAATTACCTAAGCATCTTAGTTCAAGACAGAATCAGACTTACGCAATCTTTCTGTGGTTATACGAGTAACTAGGAAGTATCACAACAGTCATCATTCAGAAGCCAAAAAACACAAAAGGATGCAGCAATCTTTTCCTGTTTGTCTCAGATTTTCTTCTAAAAGAATAGGAAACAAAAGCCACTAAAAATGCGAGTGGCAGTAGCGATGCTTTGACAAGAAATGACAAGAATGACAGCGAATCTGGATTTCGGAAGAGTTGAAGCAGACCAAAGCGAATGTGAAGTTTGGTTGCAAAAGAAAATTGTTTTTGTATGGGACTAGGACGAGTATGCTCAGGAAAATGAAAAGAAAGCAATTCGAAATTGAATTTTCGTCTGCAAATGGAAGAGCACTTTCGACCGTATGACGACGTTATTTTCTCAATGGAATAGAAAGATTGAGATATGATATTTATTAGTTTGGAATATTGAAAGCCAGTATGTATTTGGCAGTTATATTGATTTGTTCGACATGTACACGGTAAACTGAGCTCACAAATTATAGTGAGCGGAAAAAGTGGATAAAAGCACGTGTACGGAATTACTAAGGACAACAAAAATATAAAATACGGAATATAACAAGCTATGGCAGGAAATAATAGGCTATGGTTCAATGAATCTATTTTTTCGCATTCTGAGAGCAATTTTTGTTCAATGAAATTGTAATGATTTCACTTCCCTGGGAAAAATTATCGATTAATAATTTATAGACCAGTCCAACTTTACATGGAACTTACATTAAATGGATTACTAGCGGTTTTTTTTTTACTTTGGACCTGTACTGGTAGTGTGAATCCAGATTTGCAACCCTGAGAGCCCTGTGCTAACTTAGTGGTGGTCGAAACACAGCGATTGTTTCGCACTTGTTTTCGTTTTTCGACAATTTCTTTTAAACTATGCGTTTTCGTAAAAAAAATTATGATCTACTTTTTTGAAGCAAATCAAATGTTCTATAAAATGAGACCTAAATAATTTTTGTAAGTCAAATTTAAGATAGGTATTACTTCGAAACAATCCATCTCTACAGTTCCATTTTTAGAAAAGAAAAATTTTGAGCTTGATTTCTTTGTTTGTTCGTTGTTCTTTGGGGGGCAAAGACCTTTTCCAAAGTCCTCCGCGTGGGCGCCCCCTGGTAACGGCAGTGTATCAAATCGCTGACGGCCAATGTCTTAGCGATAAGACAGTTTGGAAAAGGCAGATAGCTGTAGCCTGAATGGCTGACGAACACCTAAGCGTCTCAGGTTTAGTAGGATGGAATGACTTGCGTAGTTGGACCTGCAACATAGTTGTGTGAGCTCCAGCACGTTTATTAAACCATCTGAAGCCGCTATCTTCCGAAGCGACGTGCTGACAAGGACAACTCGTCCTTGCAAAAACCACTCCACGTCAAGAAACCTGGAACAAAAGCCTCGGATTGGACGGATCAACAACGACGACCACGTAAACGACTAAAGGATTATTCTTTCGGATCCTGGAATGTACGCTCCCTGAACAAACCGGGGGCCGAGAAGGCCCTCCTTCAACAGGTCGAAAAGTACAAACTGAGCATTACTGCAGTCCAGGAAACAAATTGGCTTGGCAGCGAGATTAATGACAAGAAATCGCACACAATTTTTACAAGTAGAAAACCATCGGGTCGCAAGGAGTTTGGAGTAGCATTTATAGTGAACAATCACCTCAAACTGCATATTACTGACTTCAAACCCATAAATGAACGGCTGTGTGCGATTCGCATCAAGACTCGATTCTTCAATCTCTGGCTCATGAATGTGCACGCCCCCACTGAAGTTAAAGAAGACGCAGTAAAAGACGAGTTCTACGCCCGCCCACTCTCTTCGACTCACTTCCAACAAACGACGTCAAATTGCTGCTGGGAGACTTTAACGCGAAAGTCGGAAATGAAAGTTGGCACCGGGGGACCACTGGAGGCCACTGTCTCCATGAAGAATGTAACGACAACGGCCAGCGACTTATCAACTTCGCCTGCAGCAGGAATCTAGTCATAAGCTCTACGTGTTTACTGCATCGACGCATTCACAAGCAGACCTGGAAGTCTCCTGACGCACATACCGTTAACCAAATTGACCACGTCCTCATTTGCTGGAGATGGGCGTCTAGCGAGATAGATGTCTGTTCCTATCGAGGAGCAAACTGCAACTCAGATCATCACTTGGTGAAGACGATCTACAGATGTAGAATTTCCTCACACCAATCGAGAATCAGCCCTCCCAAAATCTGATGATGACGATGACCAACTTCGTCTCACAAGTCAGGATACATAACAGACTTACTGATCTATTTGAAACACGCACTGGTTTGAAACAGGGCGATGGACTGGCACCGACGCTCTTCAACCTAGCACTGGAATACGTTATTCGGGCCACGAATATGGACAACAGCAAGACGCTACTCATCAAGTCGACACAATTAGCAGCGTACGCCGACGACATCAACATCATGTCCCGAAGATTGGCTGACGCAGAAAAACTTCTGCATACGCTCGATACCGCTGCAAAGGAAGTTGGATTACGTATTGACGAGGGTAAAACTAAAATAATGATGCAATCGGCGATAAGGACACCTGCACAACCGAGCATCAATGTGGGGAACCTCAACATCGCGTTCGTGAACAACTTCATTTACCTGGGTTGCAACCTGTCAAGGGACGCCAACGAAACTGATGAAATCAAGCGACGGATACAGTTAGCTAATAAGACTTTTTTCTCGGTTCTCCCCATAATGAAATTGAAGCATGTGCACAGAAACATGAAGCTCCGCGTGTACAAAACCATTATACGACCAGTGCTATGGCTGCGAACCATGGACCCTAACTCAAGCCTCCGAAAACATGCTAGACACTTTTGAACGTAAGGTTCTACGGGGGCTGGGCGATCGAGTTGGATGGCGCATCCGGTACCACCATGAGTTGTATGAAATGTACGATGAGCTGCAAGTCTCGAAAATCGTCAAACTACAACGACTTCAATGGGCAGGGCATGTACAAAGAATGGACGATGATCGCATGCCTAAGAGAGTAATGAATGCAGAACGAGTCGACGGAGCGAGACTGCGAGGACGACCGAAATCTCGTTGCGAGAGCACAGTAGGTGTGGACGCCGCGCAGCTGCTGGGCTTCCGAAATTGGAGGACGCGGTCACGTGACCGAGATAATTGGAGGACAATGATCCAGGCGGCCAAGGCCCGACGTCGGGCTGTCGCGCCACGATGATGATGATTTCTTTGTTGCTTCATTTGAAAAAATGATGTCAATGCAAAATCAGTGGTAAAAGTTTGAAGTCTATATAAGTGATTAATAAGATAATACTGGATACAACATCACATCTTGTTCTCCGTAATGTAGATATAGCTTTATTCCCAGTTTACTGGTTTTCCGCCTTTTCATATAACTCCCTTTAGTATCACTTGACAGTTTAACCCGGGAATCATCTTACACCCAGCCACAGTACCTCCTTACCAGTATAGCGCGCTGGTTCACTTTCAACCTAAACCCCTTCTCGCATGAACAATAAAAAGACCACTTCAAGAGTATTCTAAGCAAAACAAGAGAGGTTTTATGTGTAAATTCACCACTATGCAAAGAAAGGGGAATATAGTGGGTTCGGTAATTGAGATTTGATTAGACAAGCCTTTTATTCAGAAGATCTGCCTACCAGTGACATCCTTTTGGTTTAAAAGACGAGTCTTGGAAGAGGTAAAATAATATCCATCAAATAAAAAGTAACTTCTATGGTAATGAATAGTTTAGAGACATGGACGCTAACGACTATTTGGAAGGTATTTAATAGTGTTCGGCATAATGACTCTTTTCACTGTGCCAGCACATAAGCTCTGACTCTTTCCAAAGAGCCGTTCAAAAAGACGTGTTCAAAAATAGTCATGCCAAGAGTCCGAAACTTGGTCAATAACATATTCAATAAAAGTCATAGTTTTTAAAAAATTCAGGTTTTTCCTTTATTTTTTATCTCGATTCGAAGTCGGTGACCCTCAATGCCATTTAGTTGGAGCTAGCCAGATCGCACCAGTATTTTCTATGAAAACGGGGTTGCCAATCTGAGATGGACGACCCCCATTTTTTTGTGCCTTTTTTACCCCAGATTCGGAGTCAGCGACCAATGCTCTTTAGTTCGAGCCAGGAAGATTGGACCCCTATTTCCCATGAAAGCGGGGTTGCCAATCTGAGAAAGACTGGCGAGAAATTCCAGCCGATGCTGTGCTGAATCGATGGTCGCGACCTTTCGAGAGGGAGATCACTCGAGAGTTTACTCTGAACCGCCGCCCGGGCAACATCGGCGCGATTATATTGGAGTCTGATTTGATCCGCAGCCCGAGCCACATCGGCGCGATCCCCGAGAAAGGGTTCCGAATGAACTGGCCAGAAAGGCGCCGCCGTGATCCCACCAATGTGGGGGATTTCTACTTTTAATTGGACCCGCCACAGACTCTTTCCAATACCGTCGCGCGAGTATCTTTCGGGCCCATTTTTGAATTCTCACCCGGATCGAATTACATTAAGGATCGGCTGCTGAATTTGCGACATTAAACGTCGGATTATAGTGCGGTGTCCGTTTGAAGTGATATCTAGGGTGACAGTTCACCGGTTGTCTTGCACTGGGATAATCTTGTGATTCATGGTGTTTTCTGGAAGAAGAGTGTAACAAAGCATCGTCATCTGCACTTATTTATGTAATCAACGATTAGTGAAAATCGTTCGGGGCAACCGAAGTAACATTCGATTTACAGAAACAACACAAGTGCATGGATAATTTCAATTTCAACAACAACCACAACAGTTGATGTGAACGGCTAAATGTTTATAGAAGTTAAATGCTACCTTACGAACCTGCCATTGTGAAAGGAGCGGAACCCATTTAGAGCCGCCTCTCAAATTCGAAAAATTTTTTCTTTATAATTTTTTCTTTATAATTTTTTTTTTTTTTGTTGCCAAATAGTTTTTGAAACGTGGTCCCGTTTACGGTTTATTTTTTTTATTATTTTTTTATTGATAATATTGATGATTTATGTATTACCATACATTCTGTCAAAAAAGTTCTGGAAATCAATCTTTAAAAAAGCCTTCTCGACAGGATTGTCAAAATTCTTTTTGTCGCTAAGTTGGCTTAACTGTCCTCTATACTGTCACGGAGTTTGACAGTCATCTGTCATTTAGTTTGTTTGCAGTACTCGATATTGTCAGTTCATCTCAACCGTCTTTTGCAATTTTTGCAATGGATGACATTATCGAACAAAGAATTTGTTTTAAATTTTGCGTTGCAATTCCGACCCCACATTCATAAAACGCATTGTAACTGGTGACGAGACATGGGTTTACGAGTTTGACATGCAAACCAGTCAACAAACTTCGGAATGGCGCCTACCAACTGAGCCGAAACCGAAAAAATCACGTTAAAGTCGATCAAAAGTCTAATGTTGACAGTTTTCTTTGATTACCGTGGTGTCGTGCACTCAGAATTCTTGACGGTTAATAAAGAATATCATTTGAGCGTTATGCGGCAATTGAGAGAGCAAATTCGTCGAAAAAGGCTTGGATTTTGCATCACGACAACGCACCATCACATAAGGCAATCATTGTGAAGGAATTTGTGACCAAAAACTCAACAAATACCGCTGAACAACCACCGTATTCACGTGACATGGCTCCGTCCGACTTTTTTCTCTTCCCGAAACTGAAATTACAACTTCGAGACACCCGCTTTCAGTCGATAGAAGACATAAAACAGAATTCTCTGGAAGAACTGAAGTCGATTCCAAAAAATGCGTTTGAAAAATGTCTCGATGATTGGGTTGCTCGTTGGCATAAGGTTGTCATTTAAGAAGGGGCTTACTTTGAAGGCGATAAAATAAATTTGGATGAAAAATAAACATTTTGTGTTTTATTTACCAATCTCCAGAACTTTTTTGACAGAATGTATATGTTTATAAAATTTGCTCTGCTTCAGTACAGGTTGCCCCTCTTCGGATTGGGGTAAGTGTTTTTCTTCCTTTTTCGTTAATATAAAATAATTTATTACATTTCTGGCGGGTAATTTTATAAACTGTTTTTACTGGCTTTCTGTCACTTAAAATTTCCACTTTTCAATTTTCCATTGGTTTTTTTTGTTGCTTGTGTAGTTTATTTTCTTTGAAGTTATTTGCATAATATAATGTATATGAAGATTTAAAACCTTAACGTTTCCTTCATGGAACCATCCTTCTCTCTCCCTTTTCAGACCGTCGTTGGCATGAGGTGAAAGCCTCGTTTTGGTTCTTTGATTTGCTTACGGAGGTACCAAAATTTGGCCAAAGTACCTCATTGGTAGGGTATAGAAGCCAGGGTGCGCTCCATCTGGACCCACAGCGTGCCAAGGTACAGTCGATCGGCAGACGTTGTCATTACGTAGTTTATTTTTCTTTTTATTCATTATAAAAGGACCTCCGTAGGACCTCCGGTATCTTTGTGTCTGCTGTTGTACTTAAGTCACGAGATTATTTCAGAATGTTAATGGTAAGGGGCGGTAAGAGGACAAAAACCCCGCCCACCTCCCGTCATTGAGCTACAGCAAGCTCGTACCGCCGCCTTCAAGCTGAGAAGTTTTCGCCAGATGCCGCTGCCGGATAATCACGATCAGTTCGGTAAATTTTTACTCCGTCCCCATGGACACTTCGATGTCCCTAACACCTGTCCATTACAGTTTATTAACACAGACCCTTTCTTTTAAGTAGCCCCACAAAAAAAGTCCGGAGCCGTTAAGTCGTGGGATCGAGGAGCCCAGTTGATTGAAGTTATTGAAATTATTTTTCGTGCAGAAAAGTTCTGTTAAAAATTCCATTGTGGATTTAGCTCTATGACAAAGGGCTTCGTCTTGCTGAAACCACATCTTAGATCAATTCTGTACAAAAGGACGTACCAAGTTTTTGAGCATACCTTGATATCGTTCTCCATTTACAGTAAGGGCTTGACCATTCGCGCTCAGTGGTTTCTTCTGTCCGAGCCCTTGGTCTACTAGTTTGTTGACAGTCACTTATGGATCGTTTTTGAAAATGCTGGACTCTACTGCGAGTCGTTGTTTGCAAGGGAACTCTCGTACTCCGAAATAACAACGATATTCACGCTGCATCCAAATAATCGAATTATTATTTCGCTTATAAATTTGTACTATTTGGATTCGTTAGTAGTTGTATAAATTTCCATTATTCGTTATGGAATGATCAAATCTATGAATTAGTAGTCCGAATGGCGCAATGGTTAGCACGTTCGCCTTCTACGCACTGAGCCCCGGTTCGATTCCTACTGAATGCGGTAGTTTTCAATAAAAAAAAGGGGATTTACGTGTCGGACTATGAGCCCACTCAGCTGTTAAATGAGTACCCATTTATGGGTAAATAACTCGGTTGAGCGTGTTGCTGATCACACACATCTGCACAAGACCGTCACGATCTAGAAAATGAGATGATGCTAACTCATCTCGAGGCCATGGTTCAAATTGGACTGTTGCGCCAGTTATTTATTTTATTTATCTATGAATTCCTTTTTATTCCATGAACGGGGTTCGACTACAATTTGCATAATTTTTTTTTTTGGTTACAATAAATGTTTACTTCAGTTTTACGTCTTTTACTTTATTACTTGATACGTGACTTACATTTAAATCCTCAAAAAAATTACTAATTACCTGCCTTAATGTCCTCGAAAAAATAGAGCTAATGATGCGCTTTAAAAGTTGCGCTAATTACATTCCACCTGCAACGAGTTATTCGTTTTATTTAATGGATTCAACTGCAAAAATGATTATCTTTTTTTTTTGCAAAGCCTCGAATGCACATAATCCGAAGGATGACCTACATGACCCCAATGTGAACTTATCTCCCAAGAGTCTAGTTTATTGTCTCAAAGTTTCAAAAAAAAAATTATCAGCAAACAAAAAAGTTATGGTTAGTTCAGACCCTCAACCTTTTTTTGCCCCCCCCCCCCCCCTGCACTATCTTTACTTTTACTTTTTACATGCAATTTGTAATTTGGTCTTAACATAAATGGCTAAGGTTCTCCAGGAGCAGGAAAGTTCATCTCCTATTGGCATCGCATACTACGAAACCCTCTTATTGCGGGTGAAACCCTCTACTTTTCGGCTTCATTCTTCAGTTGAACAGTTGAACTTGACAATTTATTAATATTTGACATTGATTTAAATTTTCATTGCATAAAATTTCTGTGATTTCCCACGTTATGGGTCTAAATACGATTACTACTTTAATTTGTACACGTACATAGTACACCTATGTAAGCATCTAAAAGTCAAATGAAATTTCCCCATCAATAAATATAGAGTGAAAATTGTCATTGAACTATTTCCAAGTGACTATACATAAATCAAATTTATAGGGAGGCGTTAGATTTATCTGAAATTCACGTCCCGGAACAAGATGGGGAGCGGTCTGGTGTGCGATAAAAATAAAATCAGTATGAATGTGCAATGTCGTACACCCGGCATAAAATGCAATAGTTGTGCTCATTATTGTCGGCTTTTAGCAACAAATTCGGTTCATGCGTTCATGCATTTGGCTGCAGCACCCATTTTGCAATACCCATACTGCAAGAAGTGCCCATTCAAAAGCTTCAAACAAAAGATTCATTGCCAAGTATTTACAAGAATGCCTGAGTAGTCTCTTGTTTGTGGCGTTTCTTCGGTCAAGCGTATTTGCGAATTGCAAGTAGGACACTAGGGCAGAGGTTCTAGTACACACATTGCGGGGGCTTCGTTACAATTAGAGGACGGAAATTTGAATGTTGTAGCCAAGTTCGATATGCACTACGTCGGGATAATAATATTCTTCGAGTGTGAAAGCAAGTTTTGAATCAGAGAAACTAAGATTTTGTATCCTGTAAGATGTTTGATGTTCTGATTCAACATATTGTAACGATAATATCCACTATAGAAAGTGTCAAATCGTAACGTAACTGGTAACGGCAGAATATCAAACCGCTGGCAATCTTCGCGATAAGACAGTTTGGAAAAAGGCAGATAGCTGTAGCCTGAATGGCTGACCAACACCTAAGCGTCTCAGGTTTAGTAGAATGGAAAGATTTGTATAGTTGGACTTGCAATATACATAGTTGTGTGAGCTCCAGCACATTTACTAAACCATCTGAAGCAGCTATCTCCGCGGCCATCCTCTGAGTGGGGTTAAGCGATGTGCTGACAACTCATCCTTGTAAAAACCATTAAACGTCAAGAAACCTGGAACAAAAGTCTCGTATTGTACGGATCAACAACGACGACCACGCAAACGACTAATGGATTATTCTTTCGGATCCTGGAATGTACGCTCCCTGTGCAAACCGGAGGCCGAGAAGGCCCTCTTTCAACAGATCGAAAAGTACAAACTGAGCATTACTGCAGTCCAGGAAACAAATTGGTTTGGCGGCGAGATCAATAACAAGAAATCGCACACAATTTTTACAAGTGGCAAACCATCGGACCGCTAGGAGTTTGGAGTAGCATTTACAATAAACAATCACTTCAAGCCGCACATTACTGACTTCAAACCCATAAATGAACGGCTATGTGTGATTCGCATTAAGACAAGATTCTTCAATCGCTGGCTCATCAATGTGCACGCCCCCACTGAAGTTAAAGAAGACGCAGTACTGCCGCCCTTGAGGAAATACTATCACCTTCGCTACACCACATCAGCAACCCAGGCGTCCATGGGTTCTGTGAAGAACTCATAAGTTACATCAAAAAGAAGGTAGTGAGATATAAAGCCCGGCGAGCGCGAAATGACTGGTTCGACGAAGAGTGCAAAAACCCACTTGATGTTAAAAACGAGGCGTAGACAATGGATTCAACGAGGAACCAGAGCTACAAGAGAAATATATGACGAGCTACGGCGAATATAGAATGGAATACTTAGACGGATGAAACGTTAATACTTTGACGAGCAGTAGCTGAATATAAACGAAAACTTAGCTAATAGGATAACAGACAAGCTTACAAGCTAGGAAATACAAATAAGAACGGCCATCAACCACGAACTAGCCCCTGTAAGAACAAGGATGGAAACATCATCAGCGACACCGATGGCATTAACAAACGATGGGCCTCTTATTTTGAAGAGCTCCTGAACCTACCATCTAACATTCCCACACAAGGAGCTCTCGACGATATTGTTTATCTAGGCCTACTCATACAACCCCCGACAGTAGAGGAAGTTGCTCTTGCGGTCACTAAAACGAAATAAAGCGCCGGGCGCTGACGAGATTCCATCCTAACTGCTGAAATTCGGTGGAACAGGTCTAGTAAATGGCAAACACCAATTAGTCCTGCGAGTATGGGAGGACGAAGTGATCCCCGACGATTGGCGCAGAAGCATAATCTCTCCAATTCACAAAAAGGGAGATAAACTGCGGTGTGAGAATTATTGGGGCATCTCACTAGTTTGTACGTCCTATAAAATTTTGACGAAAATTCTAAAAATAATAGAATAAAACCGTACGCAGAATGAATCATTGGCGAATATCAAAGCGGCTTCAGACCTGGTGGCTCCACAATCGATCAGCTCTTCACGGTCAAGCTGATACTCCAGAAGTGCTGGGAGTACAACGTAGACGTATACCAAATCTTTGTTGACTTCAAGCAGGCATACGACAGTATCGATCATGGAGTACTGTACAACATCATGCTGCAATTTGGTATACCGGCAAAATTAGTGCGACTGACAAAGATGACGATGACCAACTCCGTCTCACAAGTCAGGATCCAGAATAGACTTACTGATCTATTTGAGACACGCACTGGTTTGAAACAGGGCGATGGACTGGCACCGACGCTCTTCAACCTAGCACTGGAATACGTTATTCGGGCCATGAATATGGACAACAGCAAGACGCTACTCATCAAGTCGACACAATTAGCAGCGTACGCCGACGACATCAACATCATGTCCCGAAGATTGACTGACGCAGAAGAACTTCTTCATACGCTCGATACCGCTGCAAAGGCAGTTGGATTACGTATTAACGAGGGTAAAACTAAAATAATGATGCAATCGGTGACAAGGACACCTGCACAACCAAGCATCAATGTGGGGGACCTCAACATCGAGTTCGTGAACAACTTCATTTACCTGGGTTGCAACTTGTCAAGGGACGCCAACGAAACTGACGAAATCAAGCGACGGATACAGTTAGCTAATAAGACTTTTTTCTCGGTTCTCCCCATAATGAAATCGAAGCATGTGCACAGAAACACGAAGCTCCGTGTGTACAAAACCATTATACGACCAGTGCTATGCTATGGCTGCGAAGCATGGACCCTAACTCAAGCCTCCGAAAACATGCTAGACACTTTTGAACGTAAGGTTCTACGGGGGCTGGGCGATCGAGTTGGATGGCGCATCCGGTACAACCATGAGTTGTATGAAATGTACGATGAGCTGCAAGTCTCGAAAATCGTCAAACTACAACGACTTCAATGGGCAGGGCATGTACAATACAAAGAATGGACGATGATCGCATGCCTAAGAGAGTTATGAATGCAGAACGAGTCGACGGAGCGAGACTGCGAGGACGACCGAGATCTCGTCGGGAGAGCTCAGTAGGTGTGGACGCCGCGCAGCTGCTGGGCTCCCAAAATTGGAGGACGCGGTCAGGTGACCGAGATAATTGGAGGACAATGATCGCGCCACGATGATGATGACTTATGGTCTTTCATTTTGTCGTAGAAAGTTTTCCACTAGCGTTAATCATTTTGAAAACATTTTCAGAAAACCAAAACACTGTGTTTTTTTCTATAATCAATCATAATAATCATGTAGGGGGCAAAAACTCCTCTTCCATAGTCCTCCGCGTGGGCGCCCCCTGGAACGGCAGTGGTCATTGACCATTGCCAACCAACGTCAAGCCGCCAGTGATGGCGGTGCGATGATTTGGTTGAGGTACCCCTGTGGTGTGGGGTGTGAAAAAAATACCACGGCCTTTCCCTTTGAGGGCCTGTCGTTAAAACCGACAATCAAAGGACAGGATGTGTATGCCAGCAACTTGCACTATCCGAAATCTTTATATGCTAACGAAACGTCAACTATGCCTCGGATAAGGACTGACTCAACGGTTACGACTTTTGGCTATCGTACAATGACAAAGATTGGATTCTGGAATGTGCGTACTCTCCTGGACAATGGATCAGAAGGTCCCCAGAACGCACGATTTCTTCAATTAGAGAGTGAATTTCTGAGGTACAAATTAAATATCTTAGGAGTTAGTGAGATAAGATGGTGGAACAGCGGAGAATTCATCTCTCCAACGGGCAGCACTGTAATGTTGTACTCCGGTAAAGCTACCGGTAGTCGTCGTGAGTCAGGTGTGGGGCTCCTTTTAACCAGAGCCGCGCGAAACTGTCTCTTATCCTGGGAACCGGTCTCTGACAGGGTCTTGACCGCCAGGTTCCGGACCAAAATGAGGAACATCTCAATAATACAATGTTATGCCCCTACTGAACCCGACAATGTCTTGGCAAAAGACTCCTTCTACGAAGAACTAAACGCCGTTCAGAGCAGAACACCTAAAGGTGACATTATAATGGTTATGGGTGATTTGAATGCGAAAGTTGGCGCCGATAACTATGGGCTCAGACATGTGATGGGGAGACACGGTCTTGGTGATCGTAATGACAACGGTGAAAGATTTGTAGAGTTCTGCAACTTTCACAGTCTCTTCATCGGTGGTACTATGTTTGAGCATAAGGACCACCACAAAATCAGTTGGTCCTCTGTTGATCGGCGCAGAACACAAAATCAGATCGACCATTTTGCCATTAGTAAAAGATTCAAGAGTTGCCTCCTGGACGTGCGAAACAAGAAGGGTGCCGATATTGGGATGGGAAGAGACCATTATCTTATGATCGCTAATGTTCGATTGCGTATTGCAGCCGTGCGCCGCCCCAGCGACGAAAGATCCAGGCCCCGCAAATTCAACACCGCTCGACTAAAAAATCCAGCTGTCTTACAACAATATAATGACCATCTTGCGCAAAAAGCGGCTGAGATAACTAGTCACCCAGATAGTGACATAAACGAAAACTGGGATGCCATACAAAATGCGTACATTGATAGCGCAAATACCATCCTTGGCCCAAGCCCGGATTGCCGGAATAAGCCCTGGATGTCCGACGCTTCATGGCAGCGGATTGTTGAAAGAAAGGAGCTGAAAGTTCGTTTGGCTGCAGCATCAGACGACAATCGAAGCAGCATCGAACTCCTTTACCGTCAGAAAGCTCGAGAAGTTCAGCGTAGTGTGCGACGCGATAAAAGAGTTTATGCCAATTCTCTTTTAGCGTCAGCAGAAGAAGCCGCTAGAAGTAACAACTTAAACGCCGTATACGGTGTCATCAAGGAGTTTACAGGTGGTCGTAACTCCTGCCAACATCCGGTGAAAGATAGTGATGGAAAGCTACTTATCTTGGAAGAAGATCAAATGAGGCGGTGGAAAGAACACTTCGCCGCGGTCTTGAACCGTGTAACCTCTGGTGAAGTTCCCCCTCATATAGATAATTTAGCTAGCCATCAAAATGTGCGTATACGGTCCACTGCCCCGACTAAAGAGGAAATAGTCACTGCAATTATTGCACTGAAACGAGGAAAGGCCGCCGGACTTGACGGCATCTCTGCCGAACTTTATCAAGCAGCGCCAAGCGTAACTGCCGATTTGCTGCACCCACTTGTTGATAAAGCGTGGAATACAGAGACCTTTCCCACTGAGTGGAAGGAAGGTTTGATCATCAAACTTCCAAAGAAGGGTAGCCTCACAGACTGTAATAATTGGAGAGGCATTTGTGTGCTTCCTGCCGTTGCCAAGATAATAGCTAAAATCGTCCTGGAAAGACTAAAGGCCCACTTAGAAAGCACAATTGATGAAGAGCAGGCTGGCTTTCGATCCGGATTCTCCTGTGTCGATCACATTAACACCTTGCGAATCATCATCGAGCAATGCGCTGAATACGATTCTCCGCTTCACTTGCTGTTCATCGATTTCGAAAAGGCTTTCGATAGTGTGAACCGGGATTCTATATGGGCGGCCTTGCGCAGGAGAGGCATCCCTGAGAAGCTTGTGGCTATTATTAAGGCAACCTATGACGGCGCCAAATGTCGCGTTCTGCATAAAGGTAAGGTGTCGGGGGACTTTGAGATTCGCAGTGGAGTTCGGCAGGGGTGCATTCTCTCACCGATCCTATTCCTCATTGTGATCGGCGATGTGTTGCATGCAGCCCTATCCGGACTCGACAGAGGAATTCAATGGACTTTGACATCTTATCTACAACATCTTGACTACGCTGACGACATATGCCTACTCTCCCACAAAATCATGGATCTGTCCGCAATGGCGTTAGATCTCGAGAGGGAGGCAAGCAAGGTTGGGCTAAAGATTAATACCAACAAGACCAAGGTTCTTAGCCCGCCGTTGCGAAAAAGAAATCCGACACCTATTGCCATCAATATTAATGGGCAGCCTGTGGAGAAGGTGGACAACTTCGTCTACCTGGGTAGCATTGTTGCCGAAAATGGTGGTACCGAGCAGGACATCGCTCGTCGTATCAACCAGGCTAAACGCGCATACGGCATGCTGTCCAAAACCTGGCAGGGCAGTTATCTCAGCATCAAGACCAAGCTGGGCCTGTTTCGCTCCCTGGTACTATCAGTGCTTTTGTATGGGAGCAGTACATGGAAAGTTTCCGTAGGAGTTACCAGAAAGCTGCAAGTTTTCGTCAACTCATGTCTTCGTCGAATTTTAAGAATTTTCTGGCCCGAAACAATATCAAATGAAGAGCTAAGTCGGCGTACGGGTCAGATGCCAATCGACGAATTGATACGCAGGCGAAAATGGCAGTGGATAGGTCACACATTGCGGAAGAGTGATAACTGCATTGCTATGCATGCCATGAAATGGAACCCCATTTCCAACCAAGGCCGACCAAGAGGGGGTCCTCGAATCACATGGCGTCGATCTGTGGCAAAGGAGTGTCAGGTACTGGGTAAGTCTTTTGGGGAGTTGCGCCCCATTGCCCAGAACAGAGTACGATGGCGCGCAGGAGTAGTTGACGCGCTATGCCCCGCTAGGGGTTAAGGCAAAGTAGTATGTAATCTATAATCAGCACCCCCAAACACACAAATGAAAAAAAAATTCACAACAATTTGGCTTAGGCAAACTACCTAATGACTAAGCTCTCATATTAAAAGCGCAATTTTGCCGATACTTGTTGTTTCTGATGTCTAAAATTAAATTATATTTGCGATATCATTTTTTATTTGCACAAAAGGCGTATTTGTTCTATCTACACACAAATGAAAAGGAAACGATGATCCAGTTTAAGTTCGCTTCCTTTTTTATTTCTTCATTCTCTTGAAACGATTCAACTTTCTCACTTTGTGGCGAGATCTGTGATTCTACTTTAATTTCTTTACCTATGTTTGTAATGCGGAAATTTTTATATCCTATTGAAGTCAATATATAGGTAATTGTCTACCGCCCGTTTTCTAAATGTCCGGTTAAATTTATCGTAGGGATAAAGTGCCTAATAACTCAATTTAATTTTCTCAACATCTGTTTAGCGCTTATCCGATAGAAAATGCTAAGGGAACCTTAAACGCCCTTTAGATTTTATCGGAAGGATAAACCGATTATCCAAAACAAAATCCCAGCACCTCACATCCGGTTAAAAGATTATCCAAAACAAAACAAAAATCACTCAACCAATACCAGATGCTGAGATTTTGACAGTTAGAACTGTTCGCTTTTGCAAATTCAAATGAAAACAATAAAACTGGCCATAAAGAACAGAATTCCTGGAAATTCATTCGATAGAAGAGAATTTAGAACAAACTCAGTCGCAAATGAATATGCCGAGAAACCGTATAGATGTTGAATATAATTATTGAGGACCGTAGAATTCCGCCCAAGCTGATTTTGCCATAACTTGAGCTTTGAGATTAGTTCTTTTTGGCTCGGTAATTTAACAGGCCAACGAGAAAACGGAAATATTTATCACCAAGTTTATCGGTTGGATAACTCATGTCCCTGTTGGTTATCGGGCAGTTTAACGAGACACTGAGAAAACGGGCCTATATCTTTTATTGCTCAGATTTTCGTACTTATTTTTCAATTATGTCGCTGGATATATGAGAAGCCAATGTCGATTAACTCGAGATACGTGAGAAGACGGAGATAAGTTAGAATTATCGCCTCTGTCTGTCCCTAGTATAAACGTATACCGATCTTGATCTTGGGCACATCCCCAATGACAAAAAGAAAATAAATAGAGACCAGGAGAAACGCAGGGCGCTAAACACTCTGATTGGCCCGTGTGCGTCTGATAGACGTACGTGTGACAACGGGTTACGTGCCAAATACCGCGTCAATGTAGTCTTTGAATGTTTGATTTTCTAGTTGGATTTTTTTCTTTTCCAATTTCATGTCGATAATTAAATTACATCTGTATGTCCTGAAAGCTTTTAAAGTCAGTATTCAATTTTAACACGTCATGTTTCAGAATTCGTCAAGCTACTCCATATACCATGAGCAAATTGCAAAAGTAAGTTGCAAATTCTGATTCGCATTATTTTGGCGAGATGAAGTTGTTCGTTACTTTACTAGAAAGATCTTAATTTAATTTTCAAATCCGGTTCGACATTCAATACGTCTCTACAATTTGTTTTTTTTTTTCTTATTTTACGCTAAAGTACAGAACGCGATTTCACACGTTACGAATGGCATTAATATTTTAATATTTGATTCCCTTTTTACTTAAATTTGGACTTTTCCTTTGAACGCTTAAACAAACAAAAAATTAGGATACAGATTCAATTTTTTAAGAGCATTATCGAATACGGAATTTTGATTCAATTATCTTCATTTCTGTTTGATTCACTTTTCTGTTTCGATACAAAAAAAAACCAACAAAGTGAGTATATTGGATATTCCGGTGAACGAGGTGTTTGTACCCCCGAGGATTAGTGAGAATATAAAATACAACTTTGATTTTTTTTTGGTATATTTTTATTTTACCGGGCGATGCATCGTGGTTTGCGTTTGGGCTAATATCGGCTTTGACATATAGCAAAACGAGCCTTCCAGGTCGGCATACTTAGGGTTGCAACTCCTTAAGCCACGGAGCGGAGCCCACGCAAGGGAAGTGCGGCATCATCTCTCTTGAATCCACTATTGGTCAAAGACGCGAACCAATATGCGTCGGCCGGTCTACTAGGAATGTGATCCACTCTTTTTGTTTGGTAGTTTTCATAAAAGGGCATAATTTTCAAACCGTGGTGTCATGTGTTACTGCTTTTATGGTTTGGTTTCCTTTGGTAAATTATCAACAGTAGATTTTTAGGTATATTCCTAATTCAGCGGCCGACTATCGTGGTTTGCGCCCTGGCTAATGGTGAGTTTACCGCTGTGGGATATAAAGCAAGCGCAGTGAGCCTTCGAGAGCGATATACTGAGGGTGGCAGCCCCTTAAGACGCTCGCTTCGCGCCCGTTTTTTATCCGGAGCGGAGTTATGGAGTGGAGCGGTTTCAACAATCGTGGAGCGCGAGCGGAGCGGAGTGGGAAAACTGCGCCGCTCCGAATCCCTGGAAAATAAATAATCTAAATTGTGTAATTCAGCAATTCGGATTCATAGAAATCATGGGCGTCATACTGAACTTTTGCCCCGGGCGCTAAATACTTTAGCTACGCCACTGCCCCCAATCAGCTCAAGTCCGCCCTACTCAAACGGGTGGCGTCGTAAAAATTGAGTGGATTTATTATTCTTTAGATTGCCGCAGTCCTGGAAGGTTGTTAAAGTGTTGACGTTATTTATTATCTGAACAGCCATCGGTGTCGCTGATGATGTTTCCATCCTTGTCCTAACAAAACCTAGTCCTGGGTTGGTAGCCGTTCTTAATTGTATTTATTAGTTAGTACGCTTGTTGGGTGTTCCTATTAGCTAAGTTTTCGTTTATATTCAGCAGCTGCTCGTCAAAGTATTTACGTTTCTTACGTCTAAGTATTCTATTCCATATTCGCCGTAGCTCGTCATATTTGTCTCTTCTGGCTCTGGTTCCTCGTTGAATCCAAAGGCCTCGTTTTTCGGGGCAAGTTCATTTTTGCATTCTTCGTGGAACCAGTCATATCGCGGTCGCAGGGCTTTATATCCCACGACCTTCTTTGCGACATCACTGACGGTACCCTTGAGTTCTTCCCAGAACCCATGGACGCCTGCGTTGCTGATGTTGTGTAGCATAGGCAATAGTCTTTCCTCAAGGGCGGTAGTATACGCCACTGCCGTAGCATCGCTCAGAAGCTTATCAACCGCAAAAATTTTGGGAGGGCTGATTCTCAATTTGTACACTGAGGAAATTTTATATCTGTAGGTCGTCCTCACCAAGTGATGATCTCAGTCGCAGTTTGTTCCTCGATAGGAACAGACATCCATCACACTAGACGCCCATCTCCTGCAAATGAGGACGTGATCAATTTGGCTGACGGTATGTACGTCTGGAGACTTCCAGGTCTGCTTGTAAATGCGTCAATACGGGAAACACGTAGAGCATACGACTAGATTCCTGCTGCAGTCGAAGTCGATAAGTCGCTGGCCGTTGTCGTTACATTCTACATGCAGATTGTGGCCTCCAGTGGTCCCCGGTGCCAACTTTCATTTCCGAATTCCGCGTTAAAGTCTCTCGGCAGTAATTTGACGTCGTTTGTTGGAAGTGAATCGAAGAGGGTCTTGAGGCGGGCGTAGAACTCGTCTTTTACTGCGTTTTCTTTAACTACGGTGGGGGCGTGCACTTTGATGAGCCAGCGATTGAAGAATCGAGTCTTAATGCGAATTGTACACAGCCGTTCATTTATAGATTTGAAGTCAGTAATGTGCGGCTTGAGCAAATTGTTTACTATAAATGCTACTCCAAACTCCTTGCGGTCCGATGGTTTTCTACTTGTAAAAATTGTGTGCGATTTCTTGCCGTTGATCTCACTACCAAGCCAATTTGTTTCCTGGAGTGCAGTAATGCTCAGTTTGTACTTTTCGACCTGTTGAAAGAGGGCCTACTCGGCCTTCGGTTTGTTCAGGGAGCGTACATTCATCGGGAAGAATAATAATCTTTTAGTCGTTTGCGTGATCGTCGTTGTTGATCCGTCCCATCCGAGGCTTTTGTTCCAGGTTTTTTGATGTGGACTACAAGGACGAGTTGTCAGCACATCGCTTAACCCCATTCAGGTAATGGCCGCGGAAAGATAGCTGCTTCAGATGGTTTAATAAAAGTGCTAGAGTTCACACAACTATCTTGCAAGTCCAACTACGCAAGTCATTTCATCCTGCTAAGCCTGAGACGCTTAGGTGTTGGTCAACCATTCAGGCTACAGATATCTGCCTTTTTCCAAACTGTCTTATCGCTAAGACTTCGCCGTCAGCGGTTTGAAACACTGCCGTTACCAGGGGGCGCCCACATGGAGGACTATGGAAAAGGTATTTTGCTCCCCAAAAGGGTGTGTCCATGCCTATAGCAATAGTGTAATTATTCGAAAGAGTCCAAATAGTGTTCCGTGTCTAATTTGTAGCGTTCCAAAATATGCCAAATCGTCCTTGGTCCTTACAATATAAACGCCAATTATCGAAATTCCATTTTCCCCTTCTATCTACTGGCACTCTTTCCAGTATCCACCATCAATCCATTGAGATAAAAAGAAATGATCCGATCCAACACCATTACATTAACGAAAGGACAATCGTCCCCGCTTGAGCTGTATAACTGCCAATAAAATGCGCATAAAACCGACCACATTGTAAAATAGCCAATTACATGAGAATGATGGCAGAGTGTATCACTTGCAAGTCCTAAACAGAACCCATACATACGACACGGTCATCATGGGAAAGCATTTGATAAACATCAATTCCAACCGTTTTTTATTTTAAATTTCTCAACTGTCCCCCAATCGAGGACGACAACATTGTAAAGTACCGCATGTGTTACGAAGCGCTGAAATTAATTGCTAGCTAAAAATATCCACAGTTTATCGGCCCGATTCAGGATATGGCAGTATAGATTTTCCATTATTACACATGTATACCGTGCTGTCGCATCGACGAATGCTCCTCCTCCCCACCGACAACTATACGCAATTCTTCAAGCGATCCTCCTTAGTCATCGGCCAGGAAATGAATATGAAAAATGTGCCCATGTATGAGTATGCATAACGCGCTTTGTCAGAAAATACGAGTAAAAGACGTTTCAAAGAACTTGAAAAATGAACCGACTTAATGATTTGAAGCAAATCGTCCGAACAAACAGGCACGAAATTCTGAAATCCTACATAAACCCGCCACTATTTCAACTCGTGTGTCCTTCGCTGACGGTGAAATCTGTTATTAGACTCGCTAGCATATTTGTACACGCCAAAGTAATTAGCAAGGTAAAGGGAGCTCTGTATATAGCCTTACCACTGCGCCTTCTAGCTTCCAAAAATAATATAATACTTAGTGGGGATTTCGGCACCGCTTCACGCTAGCATTGAAGGAGCCCGCCCCATGCCCAACAAAGAGTACAGAACAGGACGACAGCGGCATGCACAAAACAGTCTGCGCTATCGATTTTTATGTAATGACCTTCTTCGTCGAAACGAACCCTATGTTAGGTGTCCCTGTATATAGTACAGGCAGTTGTCCGCCACTACTATGGCCAGCTAGAATGCCTTTAATTTTCCAACCATTTAGGCGCTTGGTCTGCACAAGTGGTGAAGCATTCAAGGTGGCATGAACATGAATGGTGGTTCCACCTTGCGAGTCCTGTATATAGCGTCTATAGCATGGGAAGTTCAGCAACTTAGCAAAAGAAATGATTATGTAAGGTCATGTGTTTTGTAACGACAAGTACATTGCCGTTTCAGTTAAAAAATAGCCCAAGAAAGTGTGGCGAAGGTCTTGCAGCACTAGTTTTCGACCCAATTGCCGCACAATTTTCATAATTCGTTGCAATTCCTGAAATCATGTATTGTATATTGAAATGTTGAGAGGGACAGTGGGCGACGGTGCTTTTGTGCAAGCCAACTATGCGCCAGCATTGCACAAACACTCTACCTTATATGTGCACTAAATAGTGTGGACTTACTTTCTCGTTGAGACTGAAGACGTAACGGGGAACTTGCGATGCACTAATCCGCTCGCCGATTACTCCCAACAGAATCCTCTCAAAGCTGCATGTCAGCACGCACAATTGGTGATTCGAGATTTAGCTGGTTCTCACGGTCGCTGCTACCACTTAACACTGATCACTCTAGTACCACTCTTGCACCCCTCTATTGCACCGCTCGTACACACTTTCGTTCTACTTTTCCGATGCACAGGTGTGGGTTAGCATAACTCGCTCTTGTCTTGCCAGGCTAGGAACCGAGGCTACTCAGGTGCACCTTCGACAAGTATCATTCAAATCCTTAGGCGAATTCCTCACAGAATATCATCGGATCAGTGTTCACAGGACACGACCACTAGACAATTTCAATTTCGTAACAATTCAATTCACTATTGCATCCGTTGCCGTTACAAACGACCACGACGACAATGACGACGAACCGCGGGTTTGGAAATTTCACACACGCTCAACTGGCATCGATCCTTTTTCAATATATTTTTAAACAGTTGCCAAGAAGATCCAGTTCACTCATTAATCACAACAGAAACGTAAAGGCCAATATCCGCGAACAATTGTCGCAATTTTCAATACTGTGCGTACATACGAAATGGATGAGCGTAATTAGCAGGAAACAAAAGCGAATGGCTCAAATGCTTTTTGGTCAAAAATCCGCAGCAAACTAATTTAGCTTTTTCGTGCTTTTCATTGCTCTTAGTCACGAAGCGGATTGCCGTCGCCTGAAATGAAATTTTATCGTCGCAAGGAAAAACACATGCGCTTTTCATGAAAAACGCCGCCAAACGGTGGGTGGGTTTACATTACGCACGAAAGCTCTTTTCCTCGAAAGTTTTCCACACAGGACAATGGAATTTTCACCATGATACACATTCCGCCGATGTCCTGTCATACTGTCTGCCAAATTGACTGGGTCGCCGTCCCCGTTGTCTGTAATGGACGGGAATTATTGTAAGTGAGGGAGCAATTTTTGCCCTTAGCAAATAAAACGTTTAGTCAGTTAGTTGGTCGCTGGGGAAGGACGAAAAAAACATATTCGACCAATTCTAATTTCGTCGGGAATATGCAGCAGAGATTGTTGGATTCGACAATGGAATATTCTTTGCCAAATTGACAATTAGTTGTATGAGCGCGTGTTTAGGTTTCGGATTTATAGGTCAACACACTTACTAGGTCATTCGGGAAAGGGGTTAAGAGTGTCAAGTACAAAATTAGATAGCTGAAGCGTTCAAATCGGGAAGTGGACGAACTTTGCACAACCTTCGGTTTATTGGGGTTGAGAGTTGTATTTTGTTTAACAATTGTTTAATCAATTTACTTGCAGGGTGAGTATTTATATTATTGTTGAGTTCTGGTAACCATGGCTGCTCTTTTAATGTAACAGGAGCACACTCCAATATCCTTGGTATTCATGGATTGTATTTAATGGCGTCTATTTCTATTAGGAAGAAGGACAAATCACGGAAAAGTATTCTAAAGAAGCATGTACTCTGAACATTAAAGTGGCTTATAAAGAAATGCCAATTGTTACCTTGATTGGATTCATACTAATATCCGACTTCTTTCCATGTAAGTGGCGCCGTAAGCAAGGGGGAGAGGGGGGTATTAGAGGTGTTCATAAACTTTCTATTATAATTATTTTAACAACAACCCGACGGCTAGCATGTAGATTTCTGTTGGAACATGCCTAGGTAATTGAAGCAAATTGATTGGTCCACAGTTGAAACAAAAAATTGATAAAATTCTGTAATGGACGGTTTGGTGGGCATCCGAAGATGCCCGTGGGGACGGAGCCTAAGGTAGAATAGTGACCGTGAAGGTCGGGCGCCTCAACGAACTAGGCAGTGGCCTATGCTTGCTGTAGCTCAGTTCGGGAGACGTGGCCGGAGTTTTCGCCGCTCATTGCCCCTGTCCTTTACGTATTAACAAAAATGCATAGGCCTGGGGAAGACAACACAAACAGGGGACTTAAAAATGGGAAATGAAAAAAAATTGTCAATAAGAATGGAATGGTTGCCGGACGGATCAGACGCCCACGCGGTCGAATCTGGGTCCAGCTGTAATGGGACCCTCGGCCTCTGGTTTTATACCACCAACAGATTACTACTTATCAGGTTCTGCATCGATCTGCCGGTGGGAGCAGCACTACCAGACCATAATATAGTTCATTACAGGTGGTTCATTACAATTCCTCATACCCTTGAAAAATAGTAATATCAGTGGCGTACCGGTCTCGGATTTGAGATAACTATTGAAATCCAGACAAAATTAAATAAACTCCCAACTGTACGTGAACACTCGTATGGACACAATTTTTTACTTCGAGCGGAGCTAAATTTAGCCGGGAATGCTTCAATCAATCCTAATTCTTGGCTTGTCCTATTATGGGACAAGCCAAGAATCAGGATTAGAGTAGAGTAGTCAATTTAGATACTATATGCACTGCTACTCGAAATTTTTTTTGAAACCGATGTGACATTTGGCAAACGATAGCTAATGGCTTCGTTATTAACATATTAATTTGTTTAAGGTCAACTCTGACCGCGGAGGCTATAATTAACGAAAAACCGCCCAAAAATTGGGACCGACCAAATTGCACTCGTCATTTCTCGGAAATTTCCCACTTAATTGAAAAAGCAAAAAATTATATTTTGCGCGTATAGAAATTTGCTGCAAAATATGTTTGGAATCTATATGGGCAAATCCACTGTTAATTTGCAATTACCATTCCAAGGAATTCTTGGTAATTTTCCGACATATCAATCAGCGGATATCACGAATTAAATTTATTCCAGGCCCGCATCATACATTTGACAGGGAGACTACGATACAATTAATCTCTCTCTCTCCCTCTCTGGATCCTGTCAATCCCTTGTGGTGCATAGGGCATTAACAACGCCGACTTCCCACCTCGTCCTGTTCGCCGCCATCGCCTTCAGCTGTCTCCACGATTTACTACTACCCAAGCGCCCTAACCCCTTGTGGGGCATAGCGCGTCAACTGTTCCATGTGGCCCAGTTGACGTTTCGTTGGCATAAACTGGTTTCGGAGAATACAGTTGCCAGCATGCACTTCCTTCACATCCATGGCCACGAACATCGTCGTGGACGGGATTCGAACCCGGGTCTCCACGATTTGCCTAATGACTTACCTTCGACCTCAACTGATCTTCTCCAGGTGTTTCTAGGTCGTCCCTGTGGGTTACAATCGAGGGCCCCTTTAGCAATTCTTTCAAGCCCTTTTCGAGGTGTGTGACCTATCCATTGCCACTTTCGCCTTTTTATGGAGGTGTCTATCCTGTCCTGGCCAGTAATGAACAGGAGGTTGTCGTTAGAAATGTCCTCCGACCAGCATATGTGTAGGATGCGCCGTAGACACTGGTACACGAAAGTTTGCAATCTAGCTGTTATCGCCCTGGTTTCGACGATCCTGAGCTTGGTACTTCTGGAGATGTTATTGTTTTGCCAGAAAGGCGCCAAATTGAAAAACAGCTGCCCGAACCATATTAATGCAAGACAGTACATCAGCATCCGCTCCACCATCTGCTGTAACTACGCTTCCGAGGTAGCAAAAATTGTCCACTTTTTCCACCGTCCGCCCGAAAAACAAATATCGCTCTGTCTTCCTGGATTCAAGCTCAAGTACTAAGTTTTGGCAGCATTGATATTAAGCCCCACATTGCCACTTTCACGGTGGAGGGCATCCGTCATTTGAACTAGATGATCCGATATATCTGAGAGAAGACAAATATCGTCAGCATAATCCAGGTGTTGAAGGTATTCAAACAGGTTCCATCTGATACCTTTGCTCTGGTGTTCATGAAGCGCACTGCAAAGTACGTCGTTACTGGCTATCGAAAATAGTATATGTAGGTGACAAAATGCAGCCTTGTCTCACTCCGCTATGTACCTCGAAGGGATCTGAAAGCTTACCCTTGTGTAAGACGTGACATTGGTCTATAGGACTCCTTGATGATGGATATGATTTTATCTGGTATACCTCTCCTATGTAAAGCCTTCCAGATGTATTCCCGGTCAACGCTGTCAAACGCCTTTTCGAAATCGATGAACATGAGATGTAAGGGGGATCTCTACTCTGCGAATTGTTCGATAATAATTCGGAGGGTGTTGATGTGGTTGCTACATCAGAAGCCCTAGCGAAAACCAGCCTGTTTATCGTTCAGTGTGCGGTCAACTGTATGCTTGATACGGTTTAAAACTATTATTGCCAGTAGTTTGAAGACTGCGGAGACGAGGCAAATTCCACGCCAATTATTACAATCCTTTAGGTTACCTTTCTTCGGGATTTTAATAATGACGCCCTTATTCCATTCTTTAGGGAGAGTTTCGGTTTCCCAACACTCTTGGATAAGGGGGAGATGAATATCAGCAGCGTTGATATCCGCCTTAAAGAGTTCCAGCGGAATTCCATCTATCCTCGGGGCTTTACCCGCTTCCATCGATTTAATAGCCACAGTTACTTCCAGTTTAGATGGTGGGCTGGTATCAACTCTGGCTATTTGCGGAATATTTTCTGCTTCTAGTCAAGATGAGTTCAAATGTCCACGGGATGTTCAGTTGCAAAAGATTTGCCAGTTAATGGCTTGATAAGTTTGTAAAGGGTTAAATTGTCGCCGTGGTAAGCCGCTTCCTCTGCCTTCTCCGCTAATCCGTTGATGTAATTTCGCTTGTCCCGTCTTACGCTTCTTTGCACGCCTTTCTGTAGTGAACGGTATTCAGCTCTGAGTGGGTCTTTGGCTGAGCCGCTGAGGGACCCCTCCACCTGTCACATAGCGCCATGTGATAGTGCATCCATTCTATCTCGGGAGAAGATTGTGTGGGCAATCTCCAGCTTTGAACCTTATAAGTCGGCTGAACCTGATGGTATCGTTCCTGCGGACTTGCAGCATTGCATGGACATCGTATATCCTTGGATAGAGTGTATCCTAAGGGCCTGCCTGGAGCTGGTGTACGTTCCTCGCATTCGGAGGGAAGTGCGGGTGATCTTTATCCCGAAAACGGGTAGAGGTTCGCACGCGCGCCCAAACGATCTCCGACCAATTAGTCTCTCTTCAACTATGTTGAAAGTATTGGAGAGACTGGTTGACATCCATTTGCGGGATACTATCCCGCCACTGCTTTTGTCCACGTCGCAACATGCCTATTGGAAAGGTAAGTCGGTGGACACGGCTTTGCACTCTTTGGTCTCTCATATTGAGAAATCTCTTGATCAAAAGGAATACACAATGGTTGCATTCCTGGATATCGAGGGTGCTTTCAATAATATTGGACCTAGTGCGATTATTGAGGCACTTCTGGGTCTTCAGGTTGATGAGTCGCTTTGCAAACTCGTTAACATAATGCTGACATCTCGGCGCATACACGCTACCCTAGGCACATCGTTGGTTTGTAGGGATGTCTGTAGAGGAACCCCGCAAGGGGGAATACTGTCTCCACTTCTTTGGAATGTAGGGATCAACAGACTGCTTCTAAAACTGGAAGAGGTTGGGTGCAAAGTTATTGCGTATGCAGATGACGTTGCCATCGCTGTCACAGGTAAGTTTCCTGATGTCCTTAGCGGTTTACTGCAGAATGCCCCTTCTATTTTAACAGAGTGGGCTAACCTCTGCGGCGTCGGAATTAACCCGGTTAAGACGGAGCTTGTGCTCTTCACTAGAAGACGCGCGATTCCCCCTATTGAACCTCCTACACTGGAGGGCATTAAACTGGTCTTCACCGACAAAGCTAAGTTCCTTGGTCTCATTTTTGACAGGAAACTAAGGTGGAAGCCTAACATTGAAGAGCGGGCCAAGAAAGCTACTGTTGCCCTCTACTCGTGCAAAAAGGCCAGAGGTAAGAGCTGGGGCCTGCAACCTAAAGCTGTATATTGGATATACACAGCTGTCGTACGTCCTATACTACTGCACGGAGTTAGTGTGTGGTGGACGGCACTCCGAGTAGCGGCCTACTGTAACCTACTGAGTAAGGTACAAAGGCTAGCGGCGCTGGCTATAACGGGGGCCTTTAGAACAACTCCGTCAGCTGGATTGGACATGGTCCTCGGCCTGCTACCTCTGGATATTTGCGGCGAACAGCTGGCGGCTAACACGGCTTTACGCCTTCGCGAAACTGGCCAGTGGCGCACGTTGAGGTGTGGACACTCGACTATACTGGGCAACTTAGATCTCCCTGCGGAGACTGATTATACATGTGCAAAATACGTTTTTGGCCAGAACCATACCAGCGCTACACGCTCATGACCACCGACTCCATGGTCATCTACACGGATGGCTCTAGGACCGACGGCGGAGTTGGGATTGGTATCTATTCGGAGGGATTGGGAATTAACTTGTCATTCCGTCTTCCCGACTTCTTTAGTGTCCTGCAGGCGGAGGTTTCGGCAATCCTGGAAGCTCTGACATGGCTGGGAACTCATGTTGTGACCACGAGGGACGTTACTACATATTTACACGGACAGTCAGGCTGCAATTCGATCACTTGAATCCGTCCTCACAACATCGAAAACCATCGCGAACTGTCGTTTAGCCCTTAGGGAGATGGGTGGTTTTTTCAGCATCACGCTCTGCTGGATACCGAGCCACTGTGGCTTCGCAGGCAACCGCGAGGCGGATGAGCTGGCTCGGGAGGGGACAACCGGAGTTATTGAGGGGGACCGTGTAAACATCAAAATGCCTGCCTCGTCGTGCAAACTTGTCATCAAGGCCACCGCGGTCGACAGGGCGAACATGAGATGGTTAAACGGCGATACATGCCAAACAATGAAGTCGATTTGGCCGAAACTTGACCCTAGTCGATCCGCCACACTGCTTTCACTGAACAGGAAACACATTGGTAGAGTCGTGGGGGTTATTACGGGGCACTCTCTTATAGGAGAGCTTGCTTGGAGGCTTCGTATTCCTCACAATGACTTTTGCAGGAGCTGTGATGACGTGGATGAGGAGGAGAGCGTTCTCCATCTTCTGTGTCATTGTCCGGCCCTGGCTGCGAGGCGGAGGGAATTTCTGGGTTCCTGGTTTTTCCGGGAGCTGGAGGACCTAAAAGATATGAGTGTAATGCAGCTCAATCGCTATATTGCTAGCACAGGCTGGTTTGCTACCTAGGTTTAAGTAGGTGACTTTGGCGGTATCACAACGGACCCAGAGGTGGTCTAAGTGTGCTATGCGGTAGCATGGCAGCCCCTTTACCTAACCTTGGCTGAGCCGTCAGCAGCTGAGTTAATATGATCCTTAACACTCTTGTGTGCTGAGATTAGAGACCATGTAAAGTCGCTAATGAATGGTTTCCTACCGCGCTCCAATCGACCCGCAAATGTCACGCCACACGAAATAATGAGTCAAGGCGGTGGAATATGCACGTCTTATTGATGGCTTTTTAAGCTTTTGCACATTAAAATGTGTCAAGATTTGTGCATTTTGAGGGGGATATATCGTTGCCATTCGTGAGCGTATTTTTGCGATAACAACTTGGTTGTCGCTGTAAACATCAGCACCTCGCTCCGACCTGACGTCCAAGAGACAATTCCTACATGTCTTGGAAACGGCTATAAGGTCAATCTGGCTTTCTGTTCTGCCATTCGGAGAGGTCCAGGTTGTTAAGTGGCAGCGTTTGTGCTTGAACAGAGTACCGCCAATGACGAGTTGACGAGAGATGCAAAACTCCACGAACATCTCGCCATTTTTGTTCCTTGTGCCTAGTCCAAGATTGCCCATTAGTTGTTCTAAGCCTATTATGTCAGACCCAACTTTGGCGTTAAGATCCCCCGTGATAATTTTTGTGTCACCTTTAGGAGCCTTGTCGAAGGCGTCACCAAGCCGTTGGTAAAAGGCGCCCTTAGCTGATTGATCTGCTAGTTCAGTCGGGGCGTAGCACTGAATTATTGTAATGTTTCTTACCCTGGATTTGAATCTGGCTGTGAGGATACGGCCAAAGATGGACTTCCAGTCAATTAAAAATAGGCGTGCTTCCTTAGTCAACAGGATTGTTACGCCTGCCATTCGAGGTAACGTATCGTCTTCATTTTCAGAGTAGAGCAGTACTGTTTGGGAGCTTGGTGATAAAGTCGTTCCCCATCCAGAACATTTTGTTTCGCTCAGTCCTAGTATATCGATATTATATGCGGTCATTTCCCGTTCGACTTCAGTGAGACTCGCCCTACTGCACTCGCCCAACATCGTTCGAATGTTCCAAAAACCGATCGTGGTCCGTTGTTTGTAGCCAAAAGTCGTTGCCGGTGAAACAGTCCGTGGTATCCCACGGTGTTATTGATCGCGCGTTCTTTGATGATCTTTCAGTTGGGTGTGACGTGTTGGTGTTTTTACAACTAGGTTGCAGCTTCACCGTTCGCCTACTTCCTGAGACGCACTGGTGTCATTGGCCATTCAGGACGATCATCGCTTTGTGCCTCTACCAAATGTTTTGCAGTGCAAAACTTGGTTGGCTTGGTTAGCCGTTCTAGAGGGCGCCCATTGGGGGGACTATGGAAAAGGTCTTTTGCCCTCAAATTGTATACGTTCCTTATACTCTTTCCTGAACAGAAAGTCCAAAATGGATATGTACAATAAAAATTGTCATTTTAAGAATGGTTATGCAATCAATGATATCTTGGTGTCCCCATACACTTTCGAACTCGATTTCGAATATGGCACAAATGGACCGATTTTCTTCACGTTTATGTGAAGTGTGTGTGTGTGTCTTGCTATTCAGAGGACATTTGGACCAGGTGACTTATGGAGCTGCAGTTTTGGGTAAATATGCGAACTATCATAAAGCTCGACTACAAGTAGTGCAAAATAATTACCTTAAAATCATCTTAAACAAACCTTGGTATTACTCTACAAACAGCTCTCCACTAACCGGCGCGGTACGCGGTAGCGGTACGGTACAGCGGTAGCAGCATACCGCGTGCCCATTCAAACCACCGCGTTACGAGCACGGTACAGCTCTCCACTAACCGGCGCGGTACGGTACAGTGGTAGCAGCATACCGCGTGCCCATTCAAACAACCGCGTTACGAGCACGGTACCGACTGCGGTACATCGCGATCAATAGTGCCGGCTGCGATACAAAAGTTCAGTACCGCAGCTTTATCACGGTACACAAAAGTGTATCGCTGCAATACTCCAACTTCGCCGCGTATACCGCGTATGCAGTGAGAGCTCGCATATACCGCCATGTAAATTTTTACCGCTTGGACACCTCCACCCTTAATTACTGCCTGAGGCAAATTTAATTTCTTTTACCACTTCAGTTTAGTTTTTAATTTAGATTTAAGATAGTGCAGCTCTAGTTCTAAGTACCCTCAAACAAATTTTTTTGTGAATTTTCCTTGTGAATTAAATATCAATTCTTGAATAACTTACTCAGCCATTAGCCTACAAGTCGATCAAAGTTGAAAAGACATATCCAGTCTGTAGCTCTTAAGAATAAATTGTAACACACAACCATCTGAAATCAAATAAAAAATAATGTTTATCTATATCTATAAAAGTGAATGTGTTTATGTATGATCGCTTATACCGCCTAAACCGCTGCACAGAATGACATGAAAATTTGTACAACGATTCATTATGTCACTGCGCAGACTATAGGCTTGGTCCGAGTTGCAAATTCTTAGTAACTGTGTTGTGAAAAAGAAAATACTTAATCACACGGTAAGAAACAGACACAAAGCTTACAAAGTCAATAGTCAAACTTCGAATATACGTTGACAGTCGGTTCTTTTTTTTTTAGTTATTTTGTGGTCAGGGAAATTTGTCGTTCTCAAACCGTGAGTATATCATTAGCCATTATAATTTGTACGCCGTTCATGAACTGTAAGTACCGATTAATCTACCCCGTGGGGTGACGAGTTTAGAATATGCACCCCTAGGTGAGTCCTACCTTGATATTGTAAGAGGCGACTAAAAGGACCGATCACGTGCAGGCAATAATAACACCTCTAGATGAGCCTGCGGCACTATTCGACATCTTTAAGACCTCCCACAGGTCAGTGTGTGTGAGTGGGTGGCCGGGTCTGGAGACCACCACCGGATGTAAAAGGAAAGTCCATATAAATTTATTTTCCACACACTAGTGCCACCCAACTCCACCTTTCTCCAGATAGGTGAAAAGAATGGGCGTAAGGCCTTATGGTAGAATTCGCTAGAAGCACTACCCCGCTGGGCACTACTTCTGATGCACAGTTGAGTGATCCCGGGGCGAACATTGTTCGTGCCAGTGCGAACATTGTTCGTGTCAGTGCAAACATTGTTCGTGCTAGTGCGAACATTGTTCGAGTCAGAGCCCGACGGATTCCGGGGGCGGGCGCTATGAGGCAGTCCATGTACACTATAGAGAAGCTGAGGGTTGCAAGCTGGAATGTCGGATCCATGACGGGAAAGAGCGAAGAACTTGAGGACGTCATGAAACGGAGAAGGATAGACATTATGTGCGTGCAGGAAACCAAGTGGCGAAACGACCAAGTCGACCGAGCTCGTTTTTTGACGAATTCCAAAAAGTACAAATTGTACTATTATGGAAACTCGAATGATAGAAACGGGGTTGGTGTTATTCTGACATCGGCTTTACTTAGCAGCATCGTGAGTATCTCGAAGATAAGCGACCGCTTGATGAGTATCAAATTGGTTATCTGCGGAAGAGGGTGGAATGTCATACATAAGTGCCTACGCCCCCCAAGTGGGCTTACAGCAAAGGGAAAAGGAGACATTTTGGAGCGACGTTGACACACTACTCCAAAGTATACCAGATACCGAGCTGGTTTTTTGCGGAGGGGATTTAAATGGCCATGTGGGGGAGTCGAACTACGATTACGAGGACTGTCATGGTGGGAAGGGTAGCCAATCTACAGCTAGAAATGATGAAGGTGAGGCTATCCTGACTATGTGTAGATCACGCGGTCTGGTCATCCTCAACACATGGTTCATTAAGAACCAAAGGCACCTGATCACAAACAACAGTGGAGCTCATGGGACGCAGATAGACTATCATCTGTGTCTAAATTTCATGAGAAGTTGGGTGAAAGACTGCAAAGTGATCTTGGGTGAATCTGCGGTCACCCAGCACCGGTTGCTCCTGACAGAATTTATTTTGAAAGGAGAAACAAGACCGCAAGTAATCCCCAAGCCAGTCGAGAAAATCAAGTGGCATAATTTCAACAACGAAAGCTTTGAATCTGTTGTAACTCCATTCATTGCTAAAATGGAGGATTGGATTCAACACAACACCAACTGCGACGCGCAAAGTCCAACACAAATGTGGAATGCTTTGGAGGAGATGTTAGTAGATGAGGCTGAAAAGACACTGGGAGTTTCGAAAGGCCCACTCCACACGAACAAGAAGACATGGTGGTGGAATACCGAAACAAAAGAAGCAGTGCTGGCCAAATCGAACGCATTCTAGGCTTGGACAACATGCAGGACAAGCAGTGAAGCCGAGAAGGTTCAACTTCGGGGGAAATACGATAGATGCAGAAAGGAAGTAAAGCGAAAGGTGGCTCAAGCAAAGGCGATTGCAGCAGAGAAGTTCTACCAAGAACTAGAAGATCAGGCTGCGGATAAGAGACCGTCATTGCAAGAGAAACCTAAAGACAATGCCAGGATATATAAGGTCGCAGCCCAAAGGAGAAGAAACGCTCGAGAGATTCAGGCGCCAAAGTACGTTGAAGACTCACAAGGAGTGCTACTGGTTGAAGACTCAGCAATCTGTAGCAGAATGCGTGAGTACTTCGAAGAACTTTTGAACGAAGAATTTCCGCGAGAAGCTTTTCAAACTGCGGAGCCAAACACCACTAATATCGCTGATTTTTCAGTGGAGGAGGTGATGAAGGCAATGATGCAGATGAAACGTGGAAAGGCAGCCGGACCGGACAAAATACCCTTGGAATTTTGGTTGAAGATGAATCATGTCGGGCTTAGATGGCTCACTATTCTTTTCAACAAAATTAAAAGGGGGCAACCGATGCCAGACGCTTTCAGGAAGAGCTTTCTTCTCCCGTTTTATAAGAACAAGGGTGACTCACGCAAGCTCAACAACTATAGGGCAATCAAGTTAACATCTCACACATTGAAGACTTACGAGCGAGTTTTCTGCAATCGACTGAAAGAGATTGTACGGTTGGATGACAATCAATGCGGCTTTGTGGAGGGTCGGTCCACAGTCGATGCTATCCAGTGCATGCGTGTTACGATCGAAAAGCACCGTGATGCACGGACGGACTTGCACTTTGTGTTCATCGATTTGGAAAAAGCCTTCGACAGAGTTCCTCGTGATCTGATATGGGTGGCCCTAAGAGCACTTAAGGTCCCTGAGGCATATGTAAAGATGATACAAGACATATATGATGGGGCAACTACTAAAGTTAGATGCACAGCTGGAGAGTCTGAAGAATTTCTGGTTAAAGTCGGAGTTCACCAAGGCAGTGTATTGAGTCCCTTGCTCTTCAACATCATCATGTTCTATTTATTAACACTCATCTCTGATGGCCTGGAAATATCCCTTCTTTTCGCCGATGACGTTGTTCTGGGTAGCAAAGACATCGCTGCTTTGCAGGCTGCACTGACCAAGTGGTGTAAGATACTGGAGTATCATGGACTGAGGATCAGCATAGCAAAGACTGAGTATCTTTGCTGTCCTTTCTCAGATCCAGAGAGACCGATACCAGATATCTACATTAAAGGAGAGCAGCTGAAGTCCTGTACAAGGTTCAAATACCTGGGTTCGATGATCAACAAGGAAGCTAACTGCGATGACGACATCAAACATCGCACCAGTGTCGGTTGGATGAAGTGGCAAGAAAACTCAGGAGTCTTCTGCGACAAGAAGATGCCACGAAAGCTTAAAGGCAAGTTGTACAAAGCGGTCGTACGTCCCGCACTCATGTATGGGTCTGAATGCTAGACTATGTATAAGACATACGAGAGTAAAATGACTGCGACCGAAATGAAAATGCTGCGGATGTCAGGCGGTGTGACCAAAAAGGATCGCATCAAAAGTACCTACATCCGAGGCAGCTTGTTTGTCGAACAGCCGATCACTGAAAAGCTCGAAGATCGTCGTATGGATTGGTATTGCCATGTTCTAAGGCGTCCACCTGAGAACCCAGTTATGAAGGCAATATCAATGAACGTTCCATTTGCTGGACCCAAACCCCGAGGCAGACGGAAACACACGTGGATCGATTAAATGAAGAAGCAACAACAACGCATAAATCTCGGCGATGAAACGATCCAAGCCCGAGCTGCCTGCAGAAGGAAGCTGAGATTATACCGCCAGAACGGGCGAAGTGCCAACACCACGGGCAGAGCAACGCGAAGCCGCAGAGTGGTATGAAATGGCAAGGAAGAAGAAGAAGTACCGATTAATCTAATCCAAATGTAAATGCACTGTTAACATTCTGTTAACATACTGTTAATACACTAGCATTCAAAATTGTCATAATCGTGAGCGTAGCAATAAAAGCCAACAAAATATTTAGATGATTCCTTTGTACACACAATTTTATTAACTCTTTCAATATAACAACGTAATACATAGGATGTTTTATTCTTAAATATAATAATTATATTATCAATGATTAAATATTGTACTAAGTGCGATGATTTTCAAACCACTTTTCTATATTCATATAAAACTGAAAATTATATTTATAAAAAAAAATCTTTAACATGCATCGTCTAACAAAATGAAACACTTATCATTCTTAAATTCATAACAAATTAGAAATGTATAATAATTAAAATACATAATCAGTAAAAAAGACGGCAATCATACTATTTTATGTTATGTGGCTGTATAAATTAATTAATCAATCTAGTAAGTAGTTTTGATTTTTTAAAGTATGCGTGGATGATTAAAAGTCTATTATATAAATTTATTTGATAAAATTTAAACTGTTTTCTGTTCAAATTTATTTTCTTTTTTTTTTTCAGTTTTATTTTTAATCAATTACCTGGCTAAATAATATTACTAAACAGTAGTATTTTTTAATCCATTGGAATAACTGTATTAATTTGAAATGAACGAGTTTCTAATTTGATAAAAATTAAACTATAATTTTGAAAATGTGTGTGTGGGTTTTTTTCTCTAATTTTTTGACTAATTATACACTTTTTGAGAGACATTCATTTTGTTCAATTCTTAAATATAAATAAATATTTGGCGACGTCATAAGATATGCTTTGGCACTTTACCATCTAATGGTATACGATATTAAATAGATATTATCCGTATTTAATTTTTTTTTAATAATACATTATCATTTCTCATTAAATTTGTTTCAAATCAATTTTATTAAGCTCTTCTAAATGAGAAACAAACATAATTTTAAAAAAGCATTTTTTTCATTCTAATTAGAACTATTTTAACGTAAATCAGCCTACGATTGTTTTTCATTTTTATTTGGTTTAATTCTTGCTTTAGTTAAATATTTGGATATCTAATGATGTCTAGAACAACTACAACAACTTGAGCGAAAGATTATGTGATATTTAAAGTTTTGTGGCAAGTCGTGTTTCTTCTACTAATTGCTAATATGTACTTATGTGTGTATATTGTGTATTTATTCTGTTTTTGTTGCAATACATGCAATACTTTATGTCTTCTTTTCTGGGTTGTATGATTGCAATTTAGATTAATATTACTCGAATGTACTTCAATGGAGACTATGTAGAAATCTTATTTTTTCCGATTCCTCTGTGGGAGATAGTTACGCTTAAATAAGTTACGAAAATAAATTGCCTTTATGCGGTAGTTTAAATATTGTTTAATCGTATTGTTAATATGTTTCAATGAACAATGGGAAATTTGCAATTAAATTGATTTAGCATTTGATATTGTTTTATATATATATATGTTTCACATATTGTGTATATGTATATACGTATATACCCTTAAAATAAATTTTATTGTAAAAATTTGCACAATAAATATATCTGTACTTATAATGACCCTGTTTTATAAAGGCAAATATACATATATCAGGTGTTCATGCAATTCATCGATTCACGCGATATATATGTTTTTCTTTATTAATTGTATACTTTGCACTGAACGAAATTTACTTTCTGCTGTATCATTTGTTTCCATTAAACTAAAGGAGAAAGCAAGTCGATACTCCAGCTGTACTGAATCGATAACGTTCGTGGAGGTGACACCCCCACCTCTCGTTGCTCTAGTCCGAATTTTTTTTGATCCTGCCTATTCGTCACAACTGACGTTTATATGTAGGGTTGCGTCAAGCTAGCATCATCCCTTTTTATATACGGTATATACCGTGACTCGGAAGCCATGAGGTCACGGTCGCCACTCTGCGATGTTGCATCTAGATAGCAGGAATTCGATCCTTTGCGCATTAATAAAATACCTATGGGTACTATTAGAACTCCCGCACCGTTCCAAGCTTGTCGGTGAATACGACTTAAATAGGAGGTGCATGCCAGCAGCTGCGCTATCAGAAATTTATATGCAATCAAAACGTCAACAAAGCATAGCTATGCCAGAGATGTTCACGCGCCCATGCCCCTGGAGGGGTCAGGGCAATTAACACATATATCGAACCCAAATTAAATTTTCATTGAAAGTGATAATTAATTGCGGATTTGTTACTCCATTCCGAAATTTATTGGGTGGTTGGTTAGTTAAAGTAGCGGCAGAACCCCCAAAAAAAGGGGGAACGCACAATTAGCGTTAGTTTGCACCGCTTTGATGCCACAAGCCAAGACGAAAATCACTGAAGTTAAGTCTGTTAAGTTCCTTTCACTCGAAGAAATAATCTAAACTTAAGTTCAGTCAGCCTTGGCGGTACTGTACTTCAGTTCTCCACAGAAGTAAAATGCCTAAGCTGAGAACTGATGTACCGTACTGCCACAGCTGATAGAGCTTAAGCTGACATTCTTTTTCGAGTGAAGCACAGAGACATATACAATAGAAGGAAATGAAACCCCCATTTACTGTACACTAAATTCTGGACGTAATTCCACCACATACGAACTAGTACAAAGTAAACAGAGAGACACACGCCCTCCACTGCGCAATACCCGCGCAGTCCATATAGAAGCACAGGAAGCAAATGAGATGTCATCCCCTCTCCTACTTCTCCTTTATGAACAATAACATTCCATTTTGTCTCTCTGCCGCGGAACACCCGCCCGGTCTATATAGAAGCAAAAGAGATGTCAAATTTCCATCCCCCTTCCTACTTCCTCACTTGTGCCGAATTACTTCATTTCTCTCGCTCTTTTTCATTTCCTCTGATTCTCTCTTCTGTGCAGTGAAGGGAACTAAGACGGTTTTTGAGGGTTGGCGCTCAGGCCAACTACAGTGCATCAGCGAAGTATTAGATCGAGTGCCGCGTTCATCAACCCAGTGAGTTATATCATCGGCATAACCGATTGCATCATAACCACTATCACACAACCTAGCTAGTAACTCATCTGTGAGAAGTGACCAGATAAGTGGGAACAGGGCAACCCTTAATAGCATAAACACTAGTTTGGGTGCCGCCCAACGTTGAGTGAATTTCAAGCCCACGAAGCATTGCGTTGATCCACATGAATCTGGCAGTAGAGAGCTCAAGTGCTCTAGATATACAGCTGTAGCCAGTATTGTCAAAAGCTACCTCGATGTCAATGAAGGCGCAGAGAGCAATTTCCTTATCCATAAGTGTTTTTTCAATCGTTCCTACGAGATTGTGTAAGGCAACCACGGTCGACTTACCTTTGACGTAGGCGAATTGAGTACGATGCAACGGAGACGTAAAATGCATTTGCTGTCTGATGTGCAGATCCAGTAACCTCTCTGTAGTTTTCAAAAGAAACGATGAAAGGCTTATCGGTCTGTAAGATTTCGGTAGCTCCTCCAGCTTGTTTCCATTTTTCGGACCACGTTCACTGCCCTCCATAAACGTGGAAAATAGCTCAAAGAGTAACTACCCCTAAACAGAACTGTCAAGTGTAGTATTGTAAAAGTGCAGGAAAAATAGCATCAGCACCAGGTGCCTTGAAGGGTTTAATAAGGACTCCACGGCCCACTTGACCGTTTCTTTATCGAAAATGACCTGCGAGAGGCTGTTTAACCGGCTAATAGGTACACGATGGGCAGCCGATGCAATGAATAAACAGGGTTCAGCTTGGGCAGAACCAGGGAAATGGGTGTTTAGGAGGAGCTCAAGAGTTTCTTCTGGGCCCTCCGTGAAGGATCCGTGTTGTTTCTTAAGCAATCCAATACCATTAGTGTGCTCCTTAGACAGGACTTTGTGGATGCGTTCCGCTTCAGGTAGCGACTGAATACTCTCACAATGACTCTTCCAGCTCTCCCGTTTGGAGTGTCTGATCAGAAGATTATATTCCTTCTGCGAGTCTCTATATTCGCCCCATTCATTATTACGTTTAGCCCTATTGAAATTTCTCCTAACCTGGGCTCTCTTGCGCGCCAGTTCTTCGTTCCACCAAGGAACTTTACGCGTCGTACTAAAGCACATGACTTTAGTACTGTACAGTACTGTTTTCGTACGAATTTAAAAGGATATCGCTCAGCTGTTCTGCAGCTAAATCCAACTCAACAGTCGTACTGATCGAATTAAGAAGTTCATCATCTTTGGAACATACTAGTTGACGGAAAAGTTTCCAATTCGTCTTCTTAGGACGCAAAGGATGCAGAGCGGAAATCAGAACCACCAAGAATATCAAAACAAATGTGCAAATGGTCGGAATTAGACACTTCGTCCGATAAGTTCCAGTCCGTAACTGCCTCTGGTAAAACCCTGCTGGCAAGAGTGAGATCAAGAAACTCTCTCCTGGACGCAGTGATAAAAGTGGGCTTGCACCCCTTGTTGAGGACGAACACTTGTTTACATACATAAGAAAGTCACGTACCTCTGTTGTTAACGACGCTTCTCCCCCTGATAGTATGGTGGGCGTTGGCGATACTTCTTGCTGGATTCGATTCCTTGCAGAAGTCGACAAGCTTCCTAATCTCCGCTGGGGGGGAACACATCATCGTCCGAGGGAAACTAAGCAGATGCTTTCACCGCTTTCTGACTCCCATGTGGAGTGGAAATGTCCACCAGAACTGCAACTAAAGTTGTTATAAATCAACTTACTAGATGTACTGTTGATACCGCAAACTCGGCCATTGACCACACAGGGCGCCTGGATAAGCACTAGAGTGATCTTTTCTTCGAACAACCTGCACACTGTGGCCGATGCCGCTTTGGCATGGTGCAGGTTGGCTTGGAGCACCCTAATGGGGCTCATTGCGGTTAGAGAACAGCATGTCATGCCATACGCTGGTTTTATAGGCGAAGGTTTCATACTAATGTAGGACAACGACCGACCACATACTGCCGCAGCAGTTTTCCAGTATCTGCACGAAGTTGAAATCCCAGCTATTGGGTGGCCAGCAAGAAGTCATGATCGTAATCCCATTGAACATCCATGGGATGAGCTTAAGAGGAGGAAGCAAAATACGTTAAGTGCCTCTAATTTTACGTATTTTTTTTTTACGAAGGCTAGCTTGTTTTTTTTAGCTCAGGGTAGCCTAGTCTATAATAATCCATGTGAAAATAACTACAAAACTCAAAAAAAAATGATACAAAGTATCTACACTGCATGCAGATACATCGAAACATGGATATGTCTTATGCCTACCGAAAGCGTGGGATGTGTTTTGTCGAATGATTTCATCCAGTATAACTATACTGGGATCTTTATAAAACTTACGTCGATATCTTCAACACAACAGGTTATACGCAGTCGGTAGCCAAAGACATATCCATGTTTCGATGTATCTGCATGCAGTGTATGTAGATACTTTGTATCATTTCCCACCAAAAGCCAATAACCTGTCTTCCAAGAACCGATTCCCGATAAACCCGCCCCAAATCAAACTTAACACCCCCTTTAAGAGACAGAGAGACATACTCCATTGAAAGCTAACGTCCCCATATGAACCGGATACACCCGTTCTAATGAGATTGAACAGCCAACCACATGAGACAGATAGACACGCCCTATTGAAAGTCAAATTTATGCTGCTAATACATCGTACCGTATTCGGAGATTTTGTTCTATGTTTATAGCACGTAGTATAAATCCGCCATTTTGTTCTATATGTTTATTGCACGTGTTCACATTGTGAACCAGTCAGACCTCAAATCGCCGCCATTGCAAATGCACAACCACAGTCGCTGGATCACCCGATTTGGGTCGAATTAACTTCATCCGCTCTCGCTCATCTTCGGCGGGCGGGAACTATGTACACTCTCTCAAACTGCGTCTGCGCATGTCCAAGTGTTAGTCGAACTGACTACTTGCTACTTTTTCTGGGATCCTAGTGATTCAGATAGTACAATGGGTGCTATTTTAAATAGGCCACTACATTCATTCTTGCCGTCCACAACGCCAATCAACATCTCAACATGTACACACAAGATCCCCGCAAGCACGCCGCCCGCGCGGATTCACAAGCAACAGCCATGCACAATGACCACTTCACTCAAACGACATACACAACCAGAATAGAAAAATTTTCAATGGGCTTGTTTCCTCTTCTGACCCCCGAGTAGAAAAACAGACATTTCGTGTGACGGGCAGATTTTTAGGATGACCCCCAGCTATAAGACATATCCATGTCAAAAAAAAAATAATTCTAGGACTATTCGGGTTAAAGTATAAGTGCTGTTATCTTACTTCGCCGATATTCGAAGTAGTCGAAAGTGACTTAGCTTTTATTTACCCCAACGGATCGCCCCCTTACAGGCATTAGACTCTTTCCTGACTATGACAATAAGCAATAAGCAAATGGCAAAAATGTAGTAAGCTTGTTTTTGCAGTAACCCGACGTGTACATACTTTATATGGTCGGAGATGCCTCCTTTCGTGCGCTCCAAACTTTATGACAAAGTTAATATACCCTACTTCGTTAAAGAGAAATGTAATTATGGCGAATCGACAGGAGCAATAAATTCCAAGCAAGAACAACTAATTAGCAGTTAATAATCACTTTCATTATAATTACATTTAATTTGAGTACGATATGTGTTGTTAGGGATAATTCAGTAGCGTCATTTGGAGGCGCTCCCCATATAAACACTTCAATCCTGGATATTCGGCAGGAGCAATAAATTTCGGAGTAGGGCAACTAATTAGCCCCTAATTATGCGTTGTGTTCGATGTCGATTCATCGTGATGAGGGTGCCAGCTGAACGAATGTGAATCGATGACTTTGTACAAAAAGCACGAAAATATAACGATGTGGCATGGCGTAAATATCGTCTTACTCGTAACTAAAAACCAAATGACAATAATTAAATAATTACATGAAACCGACTTTATTTTCTACCTAAAAGAAATGTGCTAAAATGAAAATAAAAGGATTCTTGCTTTTCGCACGGATATACTATAATATTATCTTTATAAATTCCTATTAAGATGTTTTGCTAGTTGGTTCTTTGGTTGAAGCGAAAGGAGACAACTATTGTCTATTAATTCTATTGGGTAATAAAATCTCTATATTTTTTTAAAGAAATTTCAAGGAGACTTTTTTTATGATTGTAATGAAATTTCTCAATCAAAGAAAATGCGCAGCTTCTGTCTTCTTCAAGGCATCTAAGTGAAATCAAATTGTTATTATTGTTTTTCGGTAATATTAAAAGGTTTACTTTCAGCTTACTATCAGCAAACATCTGTTACAAAAATATTCTGGCAATAAATAAAAAAAAAATTTATTTTGAGTCTATGAGTGCGTTCAGATGGTAAATTATTATTGTTAATTCATCATCAGCTGTTAAATTTTTGGCAAACTGAACCGCTCATTGTTGATGACTTAAACTGTCAACAAAATTGTAATTATTTGAAAAAAAAAATATAAATGAACAATTACGGGCAAGGATGCTTCTTTCTATTTGGCCACTTTCCGAACTTTCTTTCACGCAATTTGTGTGTGTGTGCTCACAAAAGTTCATTCTCCCTCTACGAACACACAAAACTCCTTTCTCTGCAAACCCTGGAATCAGAGAAGGTTATTATGACTAATCGGCCCTTTTATAATATCCCAGTCCCTTTGAATTTCGAAATTTCCACACCCACCCTCAGTGTTAAATATTTGGGCCTAATACTGAACAGGAAACTTCTCCGCGGGAGATAACGTGAAGCCCAGATTTGGCAAGCCCCGTGCAGCCCTGTTTGCGTGTCAGTCGGCTTATTCCAGCACATGAGGTCTCATATATTTACATGTGTTGTCAGACTTACACTTGAGTATGGAGCGGTCGTATGGTGGAAAGCCTCCGAGAACCAAACCAATGTCAAGGAACTAACGAAATTGAAACGACTGCTCTGCATAAGTATTACGGGAGCCCCAACGGCTTGGCTCGAGTTTCTCTGCAGAAGCGCATGCTAAGCAGGAATACGCGCTAAAAGTTCAGGCTGTTAGGGCTGTTCAGGTTATTTTGATAACATATCAGGGACAATACGGCCTCAATCTTGATGATACCGATCACATGATCCCTACAAGGAGAGACTGAGAGAGCAGAGAAGCCATCAATAACGAAGGCGCCCTGTGTTATACGGATGGTTCAAAGACTGACACTGGAGTAGGCTCGGCGGATCTGCGCCTGAGCCAATAGTTCATGCTAGCGAACCATGTGACCGTATTTCAGTTGGAACTAAATGCTATACCCATGGAAGTTGAGTCCATTCAAGGGACTCCAACGAAGATGACGATAATTTGCGTCGACAGTAGGGCGGCCTATTCGAGAGCTGTAAACCTATGCATTCTATCGACAGAAAAGCTAAACATACTCCTATAAGGATTATGTGGGTTTCCGGCCACAGTGGTGTTACAGATAACGAGAAAGCTGATGAACTGGCAAGGAGAGATTCGGGAGCCATGAACAGGCGTTGGCGGACAAATCAACCAGTCCAAAACGGAGGTTTTGACGCAAAAAAAAACGGAAGAGCAAATTAAATATGCCGGAGATAAAACTAGACGACGACAGATAATCGAATGGGTAGGCAACAACTTTGGAGCCAAGATTGCAGAGAATGCCATTGAGACTCATAATATCAAACGTCGAATCTAGCAGTGCACAGCCTCCTAAGAAACATTTTGCTTCGAAAAAAAAAGCAAAGCTCCAAATTTAGGAGACAATAGTTCGCCCTATGCTAAGCCATGGGTGTGGTGTGAGATTTGGACCCTCAATCAGTCTCCGCAAAAAATGCTGAATGCCTTTGAAAGGAGCTTCCTCAGACGAATCATTGGAGCAACGCACGAAGGAGATCAACGGCGAAGATTGTGCAATCAGAGCTATACAGAATATTTGATGAACCGGAGGCCTCCTGTTTCATCAAGGCTATAGCGAGGGGGGGAATGGATAACCAACAATTCTCCAGGACGGCATTCGTGGAAAAGCGCAACGGTAAATCCCGGAAAACCGAGAAACGCTCGGAGTTGGCCCTCCCAGCAGACAGTAGAAAGCGGTTTGGAGTGGCAAACTAAAAACAACAGTGTATGGATAGAGATGTTGCTTGGAGGGCGCAGAAGTAATTAGAAGTTAAAGCTGTTATACGCACAGCAAAACAATTAAAGGGCCACTTGGAGAAGCGTCGATCTCTTCCGATTAATAGGAATAAGAAAGCCGAGGACGAAGTTGTTTAGTACATAGAGAGCTAAACGTAACATAAATTTTAAAATGTTAGTTTCCAACGTAATTGTAAATTTGGCTACAGAAAATTAAATATGAACGGGTCAGTTGTTTTTTTGGCGTCATTTCCGTTATCTCTGTCAGTCGTTATCGGTCCGTTGGGCAGTTTTCTTTGAACTTTGCTATTGTTTAGCAAGTAATGGATCCTCCGCAAGGTGTTCAGGTGCGTTTTGTTAGACATCACTCTGTGTCGATCGCAGGCGACGATGAAAAAGATACACACAAACAGTACTCCGTGCTCTATGGGTTGATGGCTAATCGCGAACAATATACGGCGATCGTGTGCCTAGCAAAACACACCTTTAGAACACATCTCAAGGAATTTAAAATGTATAGGGCTGTGGCATTACAAGATGAAGGCCATGGATGAACCATCGGCTTGGAGTGAGATATTCTGTCATGCAGACAGTTTGGGAAAGGTTCCAAGAGACAGGGCAATTCATAACAAGATGAGGACAGGGCTGACCAAGATCAAAATCGTACATCGTGGACCGATTTATGCACTTAAAAACACTCAGAAATCGTCGGAACACGGCACTTTCCATACACAGACAGACACACCACAGGAACCGTTATTGCCTAACAAACCGTGCCTAATTGTTTGAGGGAGATATCCAAATATCTGGTAAAAGCACTGCGATTAGCAAGAAAACACAACATAGCGCGATATCGGTTTGCTGGAATAACTGCAACTGGAGTATGAGGCACTGGGGGAGAGTTTTCCCCTCTGATGATTCAAGATTTTGCCTTTGTGGAAATTATGGTGGAGCTGGATTCTGGAGAAAAGAAACGAACCCTTCCTACCATCTGTCCTTCAACCCATGGGGCGCAATTTCCTTAAATGACAAAAACGATTCATGTATTTCTGATCCCTAATGGCAATTTGACACCTCTGCGATCAACGAAGTGCTTAGTCTTCATGTTACTGGAGGAGCACATCCTGGTAGACAAGACTTCAATTTTATGAAAGATGGAGCCCACCCCATGCTGCAAAAATATTGCGTGAATTCCTCACTGCGACCTTATTTACTGGACAGCGTGCAGCTCAGATTCAAATCCCTTAAAACATTTATAGGACCAGATAGGACAACGCATCAGGACCCGTCTCAATTCTCATCAGAACTTATGAGTGCAGGAACAAACCCTCAAGGACGAATAGGCGAATATTTCTGAGGAGGATATCAGGTGTCTCGTAGTGAGCATGCGCCTATATTCTCACCAAAGTCTTTTCTAAGAATGTACGTTCATCCGGGCATTTCCGTCGTTCGATGTCATCCAAATTTGATACGTATCAATAACCGATAACGGCTTTTTGGATCAGCGCCGTATTTATGCAGCTGCAGGTACGCGTCAGGACAACAGGACCCTCTGGGGCATGCAGTGAAACATAAATCAAATCTAGAAAATATGGTAAAACGGATTTAAAAGACATCGAGCATAAAGGACGTAAACAACACTAAGAACATGAAAGTTACAAATGACGTGAAAGTCAGAGGACATTTCTCTTGCCTTGACCCCTCCAGGGGCATGGGTGCGTCGACATCTTTAGCATTTCTATGCCTTGTTGACGTTTCAATAGCATATCTACTTTTAGGAAGTGCAGTTGCTAGCATACACCTCCTATCCGCCGTCTTTATACTGACAAGCTCGGAGCACTGTGAGAGTTCTATTAGTACTCACAGGCAGTTTTTGATCGCGCCGAGATTTGATCTCCGAGCTCTAGATTAGTATCGTAGAGCGGTGACCGAACGATCACGGCCACCGAGCACGACAGGGGACATGAAGGACATAAAGGACTCACATTAAACTCAAAGTCGATCATGTATTGTACATTTGCATGTACCCAAATAGTTGAGTACTTGTCAAAATTACGGAGCTGCGTCTTTACTGAACAAATCAATAAGCGTGCAGTCCTAGAATTGAGGCGAAATATACTCGTAGAAATATTATAAGCCTTCTGCATATAAGACACCTCCAGAAATTTTTCGAAGAAGAATAACTTCTTTTTTAATTTATTTCAGATTACTTTGCAGCAAGTATCCGCCCAAATGCATGACTATGTATTCTACTTACTCAATTTCTTATTATCCATATTAAAAAAATCCTTTTCAGTTTAAGTCGCAATATTGCCCGAAAATATATAATTAGAGCATAGCTGAGGAATATAAGTTCAAGAATTTTCTTCCTCGATATATTTTTTTTGTATGGTTTTATGTCGCTTTCCAGTTAAACATAATACTTTCTAGCGGATTTTGAAATATATAACGAGTATACCCTGAACATTACAATGGAAGCTCAGTCTTGTTTAGTAAAACCTTAAAACAAATTCTAAAAGTACGAAAGTATATGAATACATTAAATTTATAGCAAAATATTTTTTGCTTGTATACTCGCATTTATTATTTACGAGTATGTACGAGTAATGTCCCCAACTATTCCTAATGCTATTAACAAAAAGCACACATTTTGTGGATTTCAGATTCAGACTCCGCGCATTCACATATTTTTTCAATCTATTATACCCAGTAGGACATAACTCTCTGTCGCTACTATTCAGCTTTCGGAACAATAATTACCATTTATTTTAGGCAAGGGTCATTATTCTGTCGCCCAGCCCATGTGGCTATATACGATTATAAATGTTTAGATGCGATTATACGAGCATTTCTTAGAGTGGATAGCTTTATTTTTTCAGCCTATTTGACACGTGGTGGTAATGACATTCCTTCGGCAAATGTCTAAACAAAGCCGTATATATAAGTATGTATAAGGATTTGGGACGTTGACATCCAAACTGGCCGGTTCTCTCGTTCTCTGGATAAATCGTCGCTTGTCACTGACCTAGTCTTGTGTTCAAATGAACAAGCAGTTTTTTTTCAATGCCTCGTTAGGTGGCAGCACCTGCACCCACGTTGCGTCGCGTCGTGTTGGGTTGAATATAAACGGAAAATTGTATTCCATACAAAATGATTTATCGAGATATTGGCCCTTTTTAACATCCAAAGGGAAAAGAGAGACTTATGTCCCTTGCACACTACATGAGATTTAAGTAAATCTACCCCCAAATTTTCAAAATTTACCATACTATACATTTATTAATCTAGATTTCGACCGAAAATTGAAACAAATCTTGCTGAAATCTTGTTGAAATGTTCCTTTTTCGCCTGAATATATGCTTTCCACATTTCACCACACTCTACGTGGTATGTTCTGGTGAAAAAATGTACATGTACAGCACATAATCTAGGTGGCGGAAGAAGAACGGATGGTGTGCATGGGTTTCGGGATTTGTAAATCTATCAAGATTTAGGTATCTGGTGTGCATATATTACAAGATTGAAAGCACAACCACTTTCACAGGCGCTGCTGCAGAGTGTCAATTTAGGGAGGGTAACTGACTGAAAAATGAACCTACTAATTTTTTCTTTTTTTTTGGGAACGCTCGTTTTACATGTTTTTACCTTATTAACCCATTATTTGCTACGGTGTCGAAAACGAAACTTAACTTTAATTGTGAATCGCTCGTATGGTTGGCATCGAATATACAGATGTACCAAATGAAAAAGCAATGTTTATTATACCTAAATCAAAGCTATCTGAGAGCTCGCGCAGATGGCAAATTTTTTAGTTGGAAAAAAAACTAAATAGTTTGTCAAAAAAATAGAACACAATGCGGCTTATGAGACCCCGCACACAGTGATAAATAAATAGTTTAGTCGGCTGTGTGTGCGGTCTCATAAACCGCAGTGTGTTCTATTTTTTGGACTAAACTATTTACTTTTTTCCAACTAAAAAGTTTGCCATCTGCGCGAGCTCTAAGTTGAAAGAAAAAACGTAGACTAGTTACTTGCTCAGGTTGCGAAAACACCTGTTTCGTAAAGTTTTGAAATTTTCAAATAAAAAACTGCTAAAATTCTGAAAACTCATCTTAAGTTCATGTACATTAATACGCGCTGGATAAGTAAATTAGAAATATTTTCTTTATATTTGTCAAAGTTCAACACAGGTGAAGAAAATGTTGTCAAAACGATACACTCGCGCCACCAACATGACAATCATCAAGCTGGTTTTCATACATCATGTGGTTGCCATTCTTCTTGTAAGTGCGTTGTTCGTTAGTTCAGGCATGTATAAAAAAATGTCTGACACAAAATGAATTAGTAAAGCTCATGAATGCTGATTCGGACTCCGGGGTTAATGGAACCCTATTATCAGTGATGGAATCAGGAGAAGTTAATTTTGTTATCATCCCGCCAACACAAGTTGATAGCTTGACCGACGAAGAAAAGCTATGGACGATGATCAACAAATCGTTGAAGATGGAGGCTATGATTTCTCTAAGATCGGGGGTCGAATTGGAGTGGCATGTTCACTCTCAGATGGATCCAATTCTTTAGTTGAATGCGAAAGTGAGGAATTTGACGTTAAAGTTCCTACAGTTCAGCCATCCACTTACAGAAAACCATTAAGTCCTCGAAAAATTAAATCAAATCCATCAAAAAAGACACAGAAAGGAATAGAGAAACCGAGGACATATGAATCGAAGACAAACAATTTTTGAGATCTCCTAGCGAAAAATAGGCCCCTCAACGAGCTAAGCAGCGGCCTATGCTTGCTGTAACTCAGTTCGGAAGACATGGGCTTGGTTTTCGCCACTCGTTCCCCTTGTCCTTTACGTATTACTAAAATTAATATGCCTGGAGAAGACAACACAAACAAATAGGCAGAGAAAAATGGAGAGTAAAAAAGGGGCGAGAAAGAGGGGATGATTGTCGGGCGGCTCAAGTGCCCTCGCGCACGCAGCTGGATATCGGTCTTAAAGGACCCTCGACCTCTTCACCCTCCCATCCATGAGGTCCCATGGTAGCTGAATAAAAATTTGGGTAGACCTGTAATGCGCTATACGTTGGTAGTGCTGCTTCCACCGACAGATCGAAGGCAGCAATTGATGAGTAGCGATCGGTGGTATGAAACCAGAGGCCGAGGGTCCCATTACACCCGGACCCTGATCCGACCGAGAGGACATCTCAGCGGTTAGCCAACCATTCCATCCTTATCGCCCCTTTTTAGGGTTTTGTAGAAAAACCAAACCCTTATGAAATCGGTCATGCGTCCGTCTGTTCGTCTGTCTGTCTGTCCATGAAATATCTCATGAACCGCTGAAGCTACATATATGAAATTTTGTGGGAATATGTAGAATTATTATAATTCGCTGGAGAAAGCGATTCGTTGTAATAGGCTGACTTTAAGGGGAGGTCCCCATACAGGGGAAATGAAGGTCAAAATTTTTTTTTCATCTGGTATAGGCAAGTGGGGTATCATGAGAAAGGTAACACCGAGTGCATTTCATTTTTGGTATTTTCATCAAATTCTAAAAAAGGGGAAAAGAGGTAGAGGGGAAAAGAGGTAGAGGGGAAAATATGTGATCCGAGTTTGTCCCCCCCTTGCATTTCGAGATCGTTGTACTTAGAATTATGACCATTTGCAGGAAAGCGGCATTTTACTAGCATAGAAAACCAAAAATCGTAGAATTTTGATATCTCATCAAAAAAGGTTAATAATAGTACATTTCTATAGTTACAGTTAGCACACCCCTGCACCCCTTAAACGCATCACAAGTCAAAAATGTTGATGGCCAATTATAACCAACATCATAGGCAATAATGTCTCGAAGTTTCATTACAATCACATATTATTTAATAAAAGTACATTCATTTAAATTTACGCATTTTGACACTATTCACACAAAAAATACACCTACCGGCCTCATATCCGTAGGTGTGAGTACTACTTTCATGCTATTTTTCGTAGTGCGAATTGCAGTTATTTAATTAATCATTTTTGAAAGGATAAAGATTGGTTGGGGGCGCTGACTTATACAACTTTAGCGGGTGGGGGGTACATAGAGGCTAAATTAAGGTCAATTTTTTTTTATCGACTGGTATAGGCAAGTGAGAAAGGTAATGTTGAGTACATTCCATTTTTTCTCATTTTCTTGAAATTTGTAGAAAGGGGAACATTGGGGGAGGAGAAAATATTAGTTCGTAATTTGTCCCCTTCCCCCTGCAGTTTGAGACCGTTATACTTAGAATTATGAAAGCTTACAGGAAGGTGGGTTCCGAAAAAAGTGGAAAATAATGGAATCTGTATATCTTCTCAGAATAGGTCAATAATAGTTTATTTCTATAGTTACAGTTAGCACACCCCTGCATGCCTTAAACACGTTCGAGGTCAAAAGTACTGATGGCCAACGATAACCAACACCTTAGGCAATAAAATGTTCTAAATTTCGTTACAATCACGTAATATGAATTGGCATGTAAAATGTAAGCGAGTAAGACATTTTAATTATGTTTTTTTATCCATCTGAGTGGTATCAAGAAGAGCAAGGAGCCGATATTTACAATATATACCAAAATAAGCGCTTGCTACAAAACCCTCGGATTGCGGGCGTAGCCCTCTATATTCCGGTTTCATTTTTTATTATTTCCCATTTTTGCTACCCCCGTTTGTGTTGTCTTACCCAACCCTATGCATTTTTGTTAAAACGTAACGTAAAACGTAAACGTAAAAAAACGTAAGGGGCAACGAGCGGTGAAAACCCCACCGTCTCCCGAACTGAGCTACAGCAAGCATAGCCCACTGCTTAGCTCGTTGAGGGGCCTTTTTCTTCGCCAGATGGCACTGCCCGACCTTCACGGTCATTTTGCTTCCTTAGGCTTCGCCTCCACGGGCATCTGCTGATGCCCACCAACCCGTCTGGTATAAGGCTTTCTACAAAAAGATGAATGTGTTAACAATTTATTCGGAGGTTCATTAAATCGATTTGTTCCACAAATAGTGCTATGGCTTTATCACTAATCGCCAACAATGCGCGACGATCATGTGTCTTGCAAGACGAACTTTGGCTGTTTTTCACCTTTTCCATATCCTTCAGAATCCCATATCCCATTGTGTATCATTATGGTAGTCCAAATGCACTGAAATCATGTAGATTAAGAACCCGTTAAAGCCTTTTGGGTATTTAAATACCCATCTCATATCTCCGTTCGTCCTGCACATACCGATCTAAAATTTTGAAAATTTACTATTATAACTAATACCAGCTTTCTGACAAAATTTCAAAAAAAAGTTAAGTTCATGATTCAGTGCAAATTCGGAACTCTAACGAACATTAGAAAACCTAATTTCCTGTTGTGTGTGAACCAGAGAGCACTAATATAATTCAGAGGAAACTTTTGAATGTACGAGTATCTACTTCTTGCGATAAGCAGAGTTAAAATTAAAAAAAAGTGACTATTCAAAGTCTTATAAATTGGACTACATATTTTTAATAACTCAGTAGAATCTATTCCTAATGAGAATTTTAGCACGGCTGGTTTTTTTTTGCGACCGTTTCCATTGCAAGATCCTATTCAAAACTCTCTATTTGTTCTATAGCAAGCTGAAATGTATCTATAATACAACAATTTCAATTCAAATTATCAAACATTTGACAATATTTACCTTCGCTTCTTACATTTTTTGTCATACAAATGCTGCTAGTTTCACTACTATTCATGAACAAAAATATATGGTTTTTTAATAATTTCAATTCGTTGCTCCATTTCAATTTTGTTACATGTATTTTTGTTATAATACCTAAAAAATGTATTTTGCCTATCATGTGGTTCTTTGGTTTATTTTACTTTATTTTCATATTCATTTATCTTCATCAAAAAAGTATTGATTATAAAAATTTATAATATTTTGCTTGTAAATTTTATATTTAAAAATGTGCCATCTTTACGTGTGGGTACTTGTATATATGTATGTATATATTACAAATTCTTTCAATGTGCCCTCTAATAAACTAATGCCATTTGGTATCTAAGTGCAAAAAAATTTAGGTATAAAAAATTCTATGATTTGATCTTAATTGGTTTATTCTCTTTAATTTTTTTTATAAATTTTGAAAATTGCAAATTCAGTATTTGGAAAAATTGCTTAAACATACGATCTATTAAATTTTTTATTTTAGCTAAATATTAATTGTGTCTAATTGTTGTTGACAAGTTAGGAAATAGAAGCCATTAAGCCATTTTATAGTTTGATCAGTTTTATCAGATGAAGCTTTTCTACATTCGATTATGTTTCAAAAGGAAGAAAATTTGAAGGAAGTCCATTGAAATGGTATTGAAATGTGTCCTTGAAGAGATCAATTAAAAATTAATGGCTGGTTAAAATATGTTTGCTCTGAACCCTTTGGGGATCAACACCCATCTTCAATCTAATTTAATATGTTTTTGGGACTTTTTTGTGTGTTTGTGAAATAATAATTATTGTAAAAAATAACATTACATACAGCAGTGGAGAAAACAAGAGGTTGAGCTAAAGCAGAGATGATACCAAACAATATGATGCTTTTTAAAAAGCTCTACAAAATATGGTTAATAATAGCATATGCATACCCACAATAATCAACATCTTGTTAATGCCAAGTGTGCTGCTATGACCTACTCTACTATATCGTAAAGAAAAAGGACATTCTCTCATAAACTCCATCACTCTGGAAATGACAGAGACACGCATCCAATGAAATCGAATTTAATATTACCCGCTTTTTTTTAACTGAATATACGTAATTGAACAGGATAAGCAAAAAAAATTAGTTTCAGAAATGCAACGAGAACTGTCGAGCACAATTTTTTATTGTTGTGCGGGCAATTGGTCCGGAACCAGTGGCGGATCTAGAGGGGGGTCATGGGGGCCGGGGCCTCTCACAAATGTTTGGTATGTAGAGTTTGATCATGGAATATTCGAGCAAATACCTGAAAATAATTTTCTAAAAGTGAATGCAAAAGGTACACAAGAGTGGGATTCATTGCGCTTCACGTTTTTCTTCGATTTTGCTTGATAAGGCGCATAGTATTTATGTTTGTGTACTTGTATGGGAGCAGGGCCGTCGAGAGGGGGGGGCGAAAGGGGCGAAACGCCGTGTTTTTCACGGGGACCCGAAAATTTGAAAAATTAAAAAAAAACCTACCCGCACTGAGCTTTTTTTTTTTGCTCCTTGCCCTTTCATACCACTCTCACGCACTGAGCTACCGGTCGCCATATATGGGCCCCTAAAAAAACAGAAAAACGTACGCTTTGACCGTTTTTTTTTCTGTTCATTGAGTTGCCGGTCGTCATATATATGGGCCCCTACAAAAGTTGAATACCGGGCCCGGATTTTCTCTCGACGGCCCTGTATGGGAGCACCATCTGAACATAGGCTTGTCAGCAGGGATACCCCGCAAGGTGCTCCCCCCCCCCCCCCCCCCTTTCCCTGGTACTCTGCTGTCAATATACTGCTTTAGAATCTGAAAGTATCGGGATGGAAGGTGTGTCTGTGCTCATGCGGATGACATTCTTGTCGCCATATCTGGAATATTTCCTGGAGTTCATAGTGAGGTATTGCAAAGTGCTCTCTCACAACAAAGGTTAATCGAAACAGAGTAGAGTTTATTCTCTTCCCAAATATAGGATATTTTCAGTCGAGCCTAATTTGCTGATAAGTCAAAGTTTCTATATAGCTATTTCACTCGTGTGTGGGCTAACCGTAACTTACTGGGGAATGTTCAAAGATTGGTCTTTCTTTTTGTGGTGATCTAAGGATATACTCCTTCTGCTGCGTTCATCATTCTGTTTAACCAATACTTCTTGACATTGAGGGGGTTAGTCTTCTCTGGTGAGCTTAATCTAAACCTCTCTTTCAATCGGCCAAGGACCTCTGAAGCGTCACAATGATGATGATTAAAGCGATTTGCAGGACCAACCTTAAATGGACAAATGGTAAAACATACTTTTCGACAAAGCTATTGTGGCCCAGATTAGATTCTAGTTGCTTCGCTAAACTGTTTGATCATTAAACTTCCAAAGAAGGGTAGCCTCACAGACTGTAATAATTGGAGAGGCATTTGTGTGCTTCCTGCCGTTGCCAAGATAATAGCTAAAATCGTCCTGGAAAGACTAAAGGCCCACTTAGAAAGCACAATTTATGAAGAGCAGGCTGGCTTTCGATCCGGATTCTCCTGTGTCGATCACATTAACACCTTGCGAATCATCATCGAGCAATGCGCTGAATACGATTCTCCGCTTCACTTGCTTTTCATCGATTTCGAAAAGGCTTTCGATAGTGTGAACCGGAATTCTATATGGGCAGCCTTGCGCAGGAGAGGCATCCCTGAGAAGCTTGTGGCTATTATTAAGGCAACCTATGACGGCGCGAAATGTCGCGTTCTGCATAAAGGTAAGGTGTCGGGGGACTTTGAGATTCGCAGTGGAGTTCGGCAGGGGTGCATCCTCTCACCGATCCTATTCCTCATTGTGATCGGCGATGTGTTGCATGCAGCCCTATCCGGACTCGACAGAGGAATTCAATGGACTTTGACATCTTATCTACAACATCTTGACTACGCTGACGACATATGCCTACTCTCCCACAAAATCATGGATCTGTCCGCAATGGCGTTAGATCTCGAGAGGGAGGCAAGCAAGGTTGGGCTAAAGATTAATACCAACAAGACCAAGGTTCTTAGCCTGCCGTTGCGAAAAAGAAATCCGACACCTATTGCCATCAATATTAATGGGCAGCCTGTGGAGAAGGTAGACAACTTCGTCTACCTGGGTAGCATTGTTGCCGAAAATGGTGGTACGGAGCAGGACATCGCTCGTCGTATCAACCAGGCTAAACGCGCATACGGCATGCTGTCCAAAATCTGACAGGGCAGTTATCTCAGCATCAAGACCAAGCTGGGCCTGTTTCGCTCCCTGGTACTATCAGTGCTTTTGTATGGGAGTAGTACATGGAAAGTTTCGGTAGGAGTTACCAGAAAGCTGCAAGTTTTCGTCAACTCATGTCTTCGTCGAATTTTAAGAATTTTCTGGCCCGTAACAATATCAAATGAAGAGCTAAGTCGGCGTACGGGTCAGATGCCAATCGACGAATTGATACGCAGGCGAAAATGGCAGTGGATAGGTCACACATTGCGGAAGAGTGATAACTGCATTGCTTTGCATGCCATGAAATGGAACCCCATTTCCAACCAAGGCCGACCAAGAGGGGGTCCTCGAATCACATGGCGTCGATCTATGGCAAAGGAGTGTCAGGTACTGGGTAAGTCTTTTGGGGAGTTGCGCCCCATTGCCCAGAACAGAGTACGATGGCGCGCAGGAGTAGTTGACGCGCTATGCCCCGCTAGGGGTTAAGGCAAAGTAGTAGTATCTTCTCTGCACCTGTCCTGTTCTGACATGAATGAAGAACTCATTTATTGGATCCCATTTCTTCACGGAACTGAGTGACTTAGCTATTGTTGATGGTGGCAAACGCCATCATTTTATTGAGAGTTCTTTCCGGTTCAGTGATTAGCATTGTCAGGCTTTGATTCCCTGGTGACAACAGAACGAACCCTATTACAGTCCATATGTGCTGTTGTAAGCACAGCAGCCCTTGTATCTAACCAAGCCTTGGAACGAGATTTTGTTCGTTTATCATTGTATACTTCTCTCCAATAAGAAATACATCCGCACTATCAATACACGCATGTCTTTTAAGGACCTAAAGATGATATTTCTTGATCCAACACTGTCCAGAACAGTGGAAAAAGAAACCTACTTATTAGGTTAAGCATTCAACGATGAAATTGAAAATATGAAAGTAACTATCAACAAAGAAACTTTGATGGTAGCAAAATAACGCCTACTTTACTCGTACTCGAGGTCTATCAAGGGGGTTAACCATACATATGTATCTGTGAAAAACGCACTACTTTATTTAAGAGTCTTCTTCTCCGCCGAATTCTTGCACCTTCGACAGTGCTCATTGATGTAGCAGACGTCGTCAGTGCACTCCATCTATCTCTCTCAATTTCATGTATAGCATTTGTGTGTTTCTTTCTTAATTTCAAAAGTGGCGGGTGGATACTACCGCATAAATGTAATGAAGGTGTAGTATAGTGGACAGTATCCCCGCCAGGCGGGAGACCGCTGCTCCCACCGGCAGATCGAAGCAGCACCTGATGAGTAGTAATCTGTTGGTGGTACAAAACCAGAGGCCGAGGGTCCCATTATACTCGAACCCAGATTCGACCGCTTGGGTGTCTGATCCGTCCGACAACCATTCCATCCTGATCGACTATCTTTTTTTCATTCCCCATTTTTACCTCCCCTGTTTGTGTTGTCTTCTCCAGGCCTATGAATTTTTGTTAATACGTAAAGGACAGAAGCAACGACCGACGAAAACCCCGCCCACATCTCCCGAACTGAGCTACAGCAAGCATAGGCCGCTGCTTAGCTCGTTGAGGGGCCTTTTTATTCGCTAGATGGCACGGCCTGACTTTCACGGTCATATGCTACCTAAGGCTCCGTCCCCACGGGCATCTTCGGATGCCCACCAAACCGTCCGTTACATAGGATTCATCCGGGGCAGGACATAGAGCTCTCGCAAGTTGGTCTATCCGCTCGTTTCCCTACTACGCTCCAATGACACGTAACCCAGAATAGGGTGATTGTGTGGAAGTTGGCCAAGCCGCTCAGCTATCGATGGAATTGCTTTACTATTTTTAATGACATTGTCACCACCTCAAAGGTCTCAATAGCGGCTTGGCCGTCCGTGCAAATTGCGATGTGCGAATGAGTCTACTATGCTGCGCTTCAGCATCTGACAGGAACCCCTTATTGTCAGTACTTCTGCCTGTAATACACTTGCATGATCTGGGAGGCAAGACTTGTACCCCCTCGTTAAACCATTTGTAAGCCATCGTTGAAAATTTTCAAGGCGTATCTCGATGTCACATCTTCGTGACACCCTTTCGATCTAGTTGGATAGTCAGTAGCAAAGTCTTTCTCAAAGTCTGATTCGGTGACGATGTTGTTCATTGAGAGGATCTTCTACACCTCTCCATGGTCATCTCTTCGTCCATGGTTCTTGGATGAGCCTCCGCTAGGTGCGTCTCGAATAATATCGCTGGATCTGCTTCTTCCACTGAAGAGCGATAAACCTTCACCTTTGCATTCATAATTCTAAAGCGGTGTATGTTGCTTGCTTTTTTGAGCGACTCCAAGCACTCATCATCGAAGAGGAGAACTGTGAGCATAGGTACCGCAGGACCATATATTCAAGGACCCTGCAATAGCTTTCTGTTGTTGGACTGTGAGGCTATTAGCATAGGGTTCCTTGTCCTTTAGGATCTCCCATGGATATCGCAGGACCATATATTCGAGGACCCTGCAATAGCCTTTAGTTGTCCCAGCCTACTTAAGACAACCATCTCCGAGCTCTCGATCCCTCTAAAGCTAGTATTGGGCTTGAGCTCGATGCCCTCACAGGCGTCACATATCGCAGCGACACAATCCCTCAAAAAGTCAAGCGAGAACCGGTTCTCGCACCTGGAAACCCAGGATGGTTCTGCAGGTGTCAAAACAGGACAACCACTCTCCTTTATTCACCAGCGAGTGATCCATCCCCTTCTCTGACACTCTGTTTTCCCCGTCACTTTCATCCGTTTGGAATCGTGATCACTCTAATCCTAAGAGAAAATGCACTTGGATGCCCCTTCCGACTTCTTTGCAATCTTTCTCAGAATGAACAGGGCTTTCTCATAATGGCTTTTTCTGTTCGTATTCTTCCGCCCATTCGGTGATGTAGATATATGAGGGACTTTGCCAGACTTTGCTTCCCTTACGCCATTATTGCATGTCCCCGACTGAGGGGTTTCTTCCCCTAAAAAGGTTCCGCCTGGATCCATGTTGAGTTCCGACGTGGTTTCTGGACTCGTGTTTCTCCTGCAATTGGGATCCATATCGCCCGAGACACGGTTGCTCGAGACGCAATGAACACCAATATCCTTTCAAATTTTCCTTGGTAATTTTAAGCAAACTACTGCAGTTACACGTAGGACCATAACAAGCTGGTTTGAGATCTTGGGATTTTCTTTTTGTAACAACGGTTCCAATAGTGGGTTATGTGTTCTCTGTACTGTAAAGTATCATGGCAGCTCCTTTACCTAAACTATCATCCGTCTTCCTGAACCAATATAAAGTGCTGCTTACACGTTCCAATTTTCATACAATTGTCATGACATAAATCGGATAACAAATCGGGTGTTTCATCCACTAAAATTTCTCTTTCTCTTTCACATCAGTTCTAATCTCTAACTTTCATAATAACCTAGAAAAGAAACGTATGTAGAGGCGGAGGTACAGTGCCGAAGGCAGAACCATAAAGCGCTGCTGCATTTGACTTGTATAAAACCAATCAAATCGGAGCGTGGAAATATCAATTCGTGTCTAAGCGTGACATTACACTTTGCGTTTTTCTGCAGGAAGAGCAATCCCGCAAAAAAACGCATTGTCGTCCAAGAAGACGAACGTGTACATTTAAATGTAACGCATTACCCTTAGTGGATGTTCACACTGCGTGCGATGCCGAGCCGAGCCGGGTCGAGCGATGCGATGTGGTGGGTGTTCACATTGCACGCCGTGCGATGCCGAGCCGAACGATGGCTTGCGATGCAAAGATGATCCGAGCGATGGCTTACGATGCAAAGATGATCCGGGATGTTCACTGCACGCAATGATGGAGAGTAGAGACCAATTTAGTTCAAGGAATAGAATCCGTTCGATATCATGTCGTTTGTATGCTTGACCCAGTAAATTTATTTCCGTTTGAAAACAGTGCTCTAAAAATGGAAGGGCGTCGCCATTGGGTGCATCCTATTAATGAAGTAAGGCCCAGTGTTGATGAATTTCATCATCTCTTCCGCGACTTCAGACGAGAGGTGTCACAAGCGGATTGAGCAGCGGCGCACCGCTGTGTATAAACGCAAAAATCGGCAGCCGCGGCGGCTTTAGGACGATGAATGTATAAACCTCTCGACTCGCCGTTGCGGCCACCGCCGCGGTTTGTGGAGCGGCGAGATTGAATTTGAATTCAAACCGCTTGTGAAACCACGCCTTCTAAACGCGACCTTATTACGGTGATAATAACCTTTCATTTGAGCCATACTGAATCAAAACCGGAGTCCAAAGCGTATATACCCTAGACTTGTACAGACCTAGTTGTGATACCAAAACTTCCAACTGACAACGGCCATTGCATTAAAAGTGAATTTCCCATATGGTCAGTTTGAGCTGTGGGCGTGGATCCAATGAAAAGTTTCATCGTTTATAGGGAAGGTTGCCGTTCATTCAATAGGATCTTGCCCATTCTCAAAATCAACTAACAACCTACACTATAAATATTTGTCGCATTTTGCAAGTCGCTAGCATCATTGTATCGAAAGTTATCGCTCATTTGAAGTTTCGTTTGTAGGGGACGTAGAGGTTGCTTGGGACGGAGCTTGGCCATTTCCAATACCAACCAACTAAATCTAAATCCAAATATTTGAACCAAATTTCAAGTCGCTAGCTTCATTCTATCGAAAGTTATCGCTCATTTGAAATTTCATCTGTAGGGGTTCCTTCGGTCGGATCTTGCCCATTTTCAATACCAACCAACTAGATCATGCTACAAACATTTGACCAAAATTTCAAGTTTCTAACTTCATTCTATCGAAAGTTATCGTGCAAACGAACAGACAGACAGACAGATTTGGCTAAATCGAATCAGGAGATGACCCTCATAATTTCCATGTATACACTGCCACACCGCCGCGCCTAAAAGTCTAGGGTATAAAAGCAGACATACATGCATTTTTTTCAGTGTGATCTTACATCAAATATTACTTTACAGCTCGTACTTGCACCATACTGGCTCCAAAAAGCTTCACATCGCAAAGCATCGCAAAGCCCATAAACTCCATCGCAAAGCCCATTAAATTCCATCGCCAAAAATCAGCAGCCGGTACTCGCACGAAAAAGCAAAGAAGTTTGTGAAAACATCGGGCCATCGCTCGGCTCATCATTGCATCGCGCGCAGTGTGTACACTCAAAGCGTGATTCCATTTAAAATTGCAGACTTTCCATTTTCTTGCTTTAAAAGCTTGTAATCGCATTGCATCGCTCGACCCGGCTCGGCTCGGCATCGCACGCAGTGTGAACATCCACTTAGTGGACGTTCACACTGCGTGCGATGCCGAGCCGAGCCGAGCCGGGTCGAGCGATGCGATGTGGTGGGTGTTCACATTGCACGCCGTGCGATGCCGAGCCGAACGATGGCTTGCGATGCAAAGATGATCCGAGCGATGGCTTACGATGCAAAGATGATCCGGGATGTTCACTGCACGCAATGATGGAGAGTAGAGACCAATTTAGTTCAAGGAATAGAATCTGTTCGACATCATGTCGTTTGTGTGCTTGACCCAGTAAATTTATTTCAAAACTGTGCTCTAAAAATGGAACGGCGTCGCCATTGGGTGCATCCCATTAATGAAGAAAGGCCCAGTGTTGGTGAATTTCATCATCTCTTCCGCGACCTCAGACGAGAGGTTTCACAAGCGGATTGAGCAGCGGCGCACCGCTGTGTATAAACGCAAAAATCGGCAGCCGCGGCGGCTTTAGGACGATGAATGTATAAACCGCTCGACTCGCCGTTGAGGCCACCGCCGCGGTTTGTGGAGCGGCGAGATTGCATTTGAATTCAAACCGCATGTAAAACCACGCCTTCTAAACGCGACCTTATTACGGTGATAATAACCTTTCATTTGAGCCATACTGAATCAAAACCGGAATCCAAAGCGTATATACCCTAGACTTGTACAGACCTAGTTGTGATACCAAAACTTCCAACTGGCAACGGCCATATGCATTAAAAGTGAATTTTCCATATGGTCAGTTTGAGTTGTGGGCATGGATCCAATGAAAAGTTTCATCGTTCATCCATTCGAATTTTGGATATTTACATTTGAACTAACGTTTACAGTAAAGGTTGCCGTTCATTCAATAGGATCTTGCCCATTCCCAAAATCAACTAAACAACCCACACTATAAATATTTGTCGCATTTTGCAAGTCGCTAGCATCATTGTATCGAAAGTTATCGCTCATTTTGAAATTTCATCTGTAGGGGTTCCTTCGGTTGGATCTTGCCCATTTTCAATACCAACCAACAAGATCATTCTACAAACATTTGACCAAAATTTCAAGTTTCTAACTTCATTCTATCGAAAGTTATCGTGCAAACGGACAGACAGACAGACAGATATGGCTGAATCGAATCAGAAGATGACCCTCATAATTTCCATGTATACACTGCCACACCGCCGCGCCTAAAAGTCTAGGGTATAAAAGCAGACATACATGCATTTTTTCAGTGTGATCTTACATCAAATACTACTTTACAGCTCGTACTTGCACCATACTGGCTTCAAAAAGCTTCACATCGCAAAGCATCGCAAGGCCCATAAACTCCATCGCAAAGCCCATTAAATTCCATCGCCAAAAATCAGCAGCCGGTACTCGCACGAAAAAGCAAAGAAGTTTGTGAAAACATCGGGCCATCGCTCGGCTCATCATTGCATCGCGCGCAGTGTGTACACTCAAAGCGTGATTCCATTTAAAATTGAAGACTTTTCATTTTCTTGCTTTAAAAGCTTGCAATCGCATTGCATCGCTCGACCCGGCTCGGCTCGGCATCGCACGCAGTGTGAACATCCACTTATGCGTAACGACAATGCTGCAGTTTGCAGGAATCGTTTTGCAGCAGCAAGTCCAACCACAGCGGGAAGACTTCTCCCGCAAAAAAACGCAATGAGAAGATGAATACACGGTGGTATATGGAACGCATTTCACCTTCCGTTTTTTGGTTCAACGACAAACTAAAAACTCATGCACCCAGTGACGAAATTCATACAGTGCATCCATTGAGGATTGGCTGAAATTGTATCGGCCTCCCGACTTTTACCTACTATATTGCCACAAAAATAAAACCATCAATATCCTCACTGGGATATATTTATTTCTTTCACAAGCTCTTCCCGCAGAAATACGCAATGTGTAATTATAGGGTTCTCTTCTTGAACGACAATGCGTTTTTTTGCGGGATTGCTCTTCCTGCAGAAAAACGCAAAGTGTAATGTCACGCTAAGGTAGTGCAAAAGGGATTTTGCATCAATGTAAAAGAGTGTGTGCTCGTAAATGGGGAATTTTACCTAAAGCGACACACCAGATTCACACAATGATGGTAAGACCCATTCTAGCTTGTGCATCAATGGTATGGTGACCAAAACCCATGCAGAAAACCACAAAGCAGAAGCTATATGGGGTACAAAGGATAGCTTGCGTAAGAAGGACACATAGGTGCAACAGGAAATGAACCGGCGGATGCCTTAGCAAAACAGGGATCTACGGCGACTTTCATTGGGCCAGAACCCAGAGGTGCTCTGGGTAGTGGTATGATTGGAGCAAAGGTCGGGAAGTGGATGGACCCATGCATCAACGAAGGTGCTCAGTTATAAACGGAGTACCCTAAGCTAGATAACTGCCTTGGTTACAGGGCATGGTAATTATAGGTCTCATCTGGCCAAGATGAAAATCGAGGAAGATGACGTTTGCAGACTATGTCTGGAGGAGGCTGAGATGGCAGCACACATTGTGTGCGAATGTTCAGTACTGGCTAGCACGAGGTTGAGGATCACAGGCAAGCACACGATAAGTCTGGAAGCCATGAGTAAACTCAGCCTTAAAGAAATACTAGCAATAACACAGGACTCAGTGATGAAGAGAGAGATAGATAATTATCAGTCGACATCTGGAAATCACTGATGACCGGGAGGGGCGAAAAGGGACGCAAAACTTTAGTGGTCTGCTTCGGATATTCCCTGGAATACAATTATATATGTACCTGGTCTAGCCATAAATACTGTTACAAACTTTTTGAAGGACTGTTCAATAAAAGAGGTGTTATATGTTAAGAAATCATTGTTTATTTATTAAATGCATTGTCAACAACGGAAATTGCAACAAGTTATTCGAAGTGATTGCCTTTTGTCTTTACACAAGCCTTTAATCGAGCTGGCCACTTATCTATGGAAGCACGCACGACTTCAATCGGAAAGTTGGCGACTGCATGTGTAAGAGACTTCTTTAAGGATTCGATATTAGAATGTCTTTTAGAGCACGTCATTTGCTCTAAGACAGACCATAATTCGTAATCCAGCGGATTCAGGTCTGGGCTAGAGGAAGGCCAATCTTCAGCTTTAATAAAATCTGGAACATTTTCTTCAAGCCATTTTTGAATTGACTTCGCCTTATGACCTGGTGCAGAATCTTGCTGGAAACTCCAAGGCTGATTTTTGAATAATGACGTGTTGAGAGGTTTCACTACACTTTCAAGGACACTTTCTTGATAAATTTTGGCAGACGTTTTGACGCCCTTCTCACAAAAATGCAACTTTGTCACCCCGTTGTAGCTAACACCCCACCAAACCATTACTGAGGCTGGATGATGACCTCTTTGAACCTTTTGGGCAACTTGAGAAGCATCTCTGGCACTGCGAGCATAAACCCTATCGTTTTGTTTATTAAATGTTTCTTCGACAGTAAAAATTTTTTCGTCCGTAAACAAAATTTTACGGTGTTCTTGGTTTGCGTACCGGCAAAGTAATCGTTTTGATTTTTCCACTCTATTTTTTTTAACGAATCTGTTAGTAAATGCCCGGTAGATCTACGATGAGCACCCAAACCCCAAGTCACTTTTGATGATACGTGAAATTGTTCTTTGGGTATTTTCATCTCACGCGATAAATTTTTTTGTTTCCGAAGAGGATTACGGCGAATTCTCTCACGCACGGCTTTAACCGCTTTAGGTGTTCGAGTAGTTCGCGGACGGCCACTTCTTTCACGGTCACTTACTCCAGACGTATCATTAAATCTTTCAATAGCCCGATATACAAACATTCGGCTTATACCAAGCGTATGCAGAGTCTTAAAAATATCACTTGGTTGCATTCCTACTTTATGAAGTGCAATCACAGCAATTCTATTTTCTTTGTCACCCCAATCCATGTTCACTACACTAAAAATTAAACTCAAATGATGACAAATACATCAAGCACAAGCGTACTATAGCGATTAGCTCAATTTTTAAGAAATGCAATATAACGGTTCCTTTCTGCAGGGTTGCCAAACCTTGTAACAATATTTATGGCTAGACTAGGTAATAAATTATTGTCAAAAGCCAACACACGGCTCGCAAAATGCTTTTTGAAAAAATTTGCGGACTATATTTAAAATTTTAGAAGCCTGCACACCTAGTTGACGTTTCGTTGGCATAAGCCTGTTTCGGACGATGCACGTTGCCAGCATGTACCTCTGCACATACTAAATGTGTCGCTTATTGCAATCGATATTCCGATTAATGTTATCAACTCGCCTATGCTAGAGCTCAAAAAGTTGAACCGAAACTGAAAAACAAAATTCGAGCAAATAATAGTGTTAATTAGACCTGTACGTAGTGTTCTTCGATCAGATAATTTGGCGTCCATTGCTCTTTTAGTTTCACAGTCATGTATAGGAAATTTGCTGGTGCCAGCTGCATTCTGCTCCGTTTTGTTAGAACGGCACCAACGATTTTTACTGAAGAGATTATTACACTCAAATTGACATTTGAAGAGCAATATGTAACTTCACAGTCAATGATCTGCTCGCATATTCTGTTTCGATCTCTTAGTGAACAGTTTTAGTTGCAGTGCAGTTGTCCCTACAAAGGAAAAGACTTGCACAAGCTTCTCGCGCTTAGCACACATTGTCGAGCACGAACTAGACCTCAAACACGAATATGGTACAAGTGCTCTCCGAATGCCTCAAGACATACACACACTTCACAAATCTGAGGAGAATGTAATGTCTATAATTATTTGGAACTTAAGAAAAAAAAAACAGAATATGTCGAAGGCCCCATTTATACCGTGGAACTAAAAGGCGATTTAACTAAATCGTTTTAGTGCTAGTACTTGTTCGTGGTGTGTTTATACCGACCGTACGGAGAGGTACTAAACATGAAAGATGTCAGCTGTTGATTTGTGAATTCGGTGACTTTGGCCTAGAAAATGTCAAGAGGCAGTAGCCTCCTAATAAAAACGGGTTTATATCGCTACAATCAAAGGATGAAATGAATGCAGACTTTCAGGAAAGGATGAGGTATTTATATAACAAATAAAATGGAATTTTCACCCACAACACCATTAGCGAAGACAGCAACACCATCTAGTCCCAATTTTTCAGTCCAGTTCTACATAGCAAGTTGAGCTAAAATTAATACTAAAACTAGCTAATGCGACATGTTTATGTCGTCGTAAGTTAGCTCAAATTAGTTAATCCTCGAAGATAGTTCCGCGGCATAAACGAGGCCATATTCTGTTATGTTATAGTCCAGCCGAACAGTATTCCAACAACAGTCTATTCGATGCAGCACACTAAAGACCGAACTCCTTCAATACTGGTGACAGAAACTAACTCTAAATCAAAAACCCAATTTATTCAAGACAAAATTAAAAATAATAAAACGAATCACATAAATCGCCATAATGTAATTATGTATATCGTAAAACCAACTTAAACGGATTTGTAAACAAATTCCACACATTTGAACAAAATACCGTGTGTAAAAAAAGAACTAGATGTACAATAAGTATAACATAGTTTATTATAATCATATTGTTTATTTCAAATCATTCTAAAAATGAACAAAAATTAAAACATTTCTTCGTTATGTTTTGTTTTTTTATATCATATTCATCTTACAAAAGAAATATGTATATGTATCCATAAATTTCGAATTAAGTCAGTCTCATAAATAAACAAAAATGTCTTTAGATTAAAAATACATAAAAATTATTTCGTCAGTGTTAATTTTGAATGAACAAAATCATCATTATGTCTGCATGAATGAATCTTATCGATTGTATGTTTAATGTATGCGCATGTATTCACTATGTCTGTATGTAGAAATAAAAGAACTGTTAATTAATATGATCTATACATTCGAATATTCGTTAATAGATTCTTTTGGGAGTAATATAAAAATTGTGTTAGTCGGCGTAATACGATCAAAACAAGAGATTCATTGTGTGTATTATATTGGCACTTGAAATGATGCAAATTAATTTAAGAATTCTAAATTGTTTTTGTTAATTTCATTTGTGTTTTTCGTATTTCAGTATTCAATAAATAAAAGAAAAGTAGTTGTTCTTGTTGCACTAAATATTAAAAACAAACTGAGCGAAATTGGCATTTTTTTTGAATTTCAAATATTGCGTTTTATTCGCATTGAATTCAGCGATTCATGGTAGATACGGTTTAGATGGATACGGATCGAGAACGATAGATTCTGAAAGAAATTCAGTTATTTGCACACGTGGAAAACTCCAGAAAGATTGGGAAAATAGAAAAGACGGCTTTATGATTGGCATATATGAAGGATGGCTTTTCCTTTTTCATAAATATGGGCCTATCTTAACATCAGTATCTGTAATATATATATCACATTGCAATTTTCCAAACGAGTAATAAACGAAACGAACCGAATCACAATATAATATGCGATTGATTGTGTTTTTCGATAAATCTTTTTTGGCACTTGGTGCTAATTAATAATTCATAAATATCGTGCTTTTATTGATAAAGATTTATAAAAAGAAATTGAATTGATTGAAACTAAGATACACTTTTTTATGTCGCTTGTAATAAATTCTACAATGCATTATGCGTTCAATCAACTAGCGATTAATAATTTCATATACACCTCGTGTTTCTTTTTATTTGTTTTTGCTTATTTTTTGGCATTGACTAAATTTAAGTTGAAATCTTTGACATTGATCCCATTTGTTCAATTACACATTTTTTTTGTCGATATTTTTGTTTGTTTGTTTGGTTTAAATTCACATTTGATGTCTTAAGGACCTAACATATAAATTCATGAAATTTTGTTTTGTAGTATATATACTTATTTATTTCTTAAATACTGCACGGCAATAAGACTACAACTTGTTAGCATATAATTTGTGAAAAAGAACAATTTTTGTAGTGTCTTAAATTCCCTTTTATTCTCGTTTGTTATGTCTTTTCTCTATTCGGACACAATAAAAAATCGTTCGTGCTGAATTGAATAATCTCAGAAAAATCACATCATTTTAAAATGTTTTCACTTCACATTGCTATGTAAGTGATTTTGCATTCACTGAAATGAAAAGTTAATACAAATAAGTGTAATTTTGGCGCATTCAGTTTCGAAATTATTTTATTTTTCATTTGAACGCCCGATGCTGTATATTGCGCTTATTTAGCTTAGTTGCTAAAATTGAAGAAGACGAATTCAATACGGCAGTATCATGACTCTGACCTGTGTTTTGTTGGATTTTTCTGTTAAGATTTGGTTGTATTGTGTGGTTTCCATCGAGAATGGGGAGTAAATATGTTTAATAATTGCTATAATTGAAATTGTATTGTAGCTAGATTTTTTTTCTTTAATAGCAAAGCTCTCTGTTTCTATCTCTAGGACTAGCAATCAACTCTGCAGTCATATTGTTTGTGTCATAAAGTAAACCCACATTGTTTTCCAACAAATATTCCATCAAATTGTATGCTATCAGCGATGAAATGTGTTTTAGCTAATCATACTCGTATGCCGTACAGACGACAGCAATCGTATTTCAACGGTTTGTTCGTTTGTTTTCCTTTCGCTCCTTCTTTGTCATTTTGTTTAATTAATACATGTAGATGTTTGTCTCTCAATTTTTTTTTGTTTGTCGATAAAATTCATGGTTGTTTTTTGTTTTTGTCTAATCTTTTTTTTGGCCTAATTTTAAATACATAGTATCGATAGCTAAAACTATATACTATAGTTTCAAAACACATACAAATCTATATTGCTTTGAGTTTTTCTTCTTTCTTGCTTATTTTAAATATATAATATATTTATATGTTAAGTATAAATATGTAACGAATTTTATTATCTATATTATTAACAAAATAGAAAGAAACATTCATATATGTATGTATACGGGGCAAAAAAAAACATAAGGACCCTATTAAAAAAGAATCTTATAATATCGACTTCTATAAAAAAAATTACATTATTATTACGTGATTGTATTTGTATGAATACGTTGTTCATGTTGTAAATTGAAAAGACATTTGAATATGTTTCAAACAAAAATTTAAAGAGTGAAATAACGCCTACTTCTACTATTACAGTACAGTGAAACCTCCGATAGAGTACACCTCTGGATAGCGGACACCTCTTTACAGGGGACAAATGTGCATGTACCGGCTTCAGATATTCATAATTAATGTACTTGCAACCTCTGTTTAAAGGACACTCTAAATAAAGGACAAGGACAGTAGATTGCATAGAAAATCAGTTTTTAAAACCTTTCAATAAAGGACAAGACGAATTTCAACTGGTTTTCCAACGTTTTTTATAAATAGAACGAGGTGCTTTTTTCCATTCATTTCCCAATGCTTACATACAACGTATGGAATATATCGCCGGATGGTACGAAAGATGAATTCCAAAAAAAAAACATAAATAGAGTTGGACTCGCCGCGAATGATGCTTTGTAGCATAGGCAAATCATTGTTCGGTTAATGAAAATTTACGGGAAGCTGAATTCTAGTTTTTAAGAAGATTCCGGTATTGAATTTACCGACCGAGCAAATTATTGTTACGGTGAAAATTTGGCACGTATCTAAAACTGTAATGAAGAAACCATGACACCATTTCAACTGACGGATAACTTTCTGTACATATAAGCGAATCATTACTGGGTCGATAGAAAGTGGTGCGAGAAGCGAGTTAAAAAATTAGAAAGAGTCCGTGAGTAGGCGACCTGAAACTTAAATTAAGCTGAACTTGAAATTAATTTTTTGTTTGTTCAGTTGGACTTTTCTTCTTATTCATCTACGTCCTCAGTTTAGTATGTAGCGTAATATCCCAGTTTGTCTCGAATATTGCTCCCGACAACATGGCTCCAACCCGAAAGAGACTGACGGTAAAAGAAAAACAAAACGTCCTTGATGCATATGAAAAATATGGGAGAAGTGTTCGAACACTGGCTGATAAGCTTCAGCTAAGTAAAACTTTAGTGGCTCATATTCTTAAGGACCAAAGGTTAGGTTAGGTTAAAAGGGTTGCTCAAGCACACTTAGACCACCACTGGGTCCGTTGTGTTACCCCTGGACTCAGCAACTGAAACCAACTCACTCGTTAAATCAGCCTGAGCTCATAATGTAGCGATGCAGCCGACCAACATTTATTCTTTTCAGGTGATTCACATCGGTGAAGAAGTAAAATAGGAACCAAGGAGGTCTTTCCTAAAACTCGCCAGGGCCGGACAGGTACACAGAAGATGAGACGTACTTTCCTCCTCTTCCTCGTCTCCACAGCTCCTGCAAAAACTCATTATATGGAAGACGAAGTCTCCTGGCATGCTCCCCACTTAGGCAATGTTCAGTTAGCACTCCTACGACAGTTCTTAGATTATTACTGTTTAGCATTAGCAACCCAGAAGAACGTTTAGGCCATATCTGTCTAACCACATGACATGTACTGCCATTGCTCCATCTGATGCAGGCCCTATCATACATCGCATCTTTGATAGCCAGTTTACAATCAGCTTACGGCATCCTGGTGCTACGTAACGGCCCGCTAATTCCATTGATCGGACCCGCTCGAGCCAGTTCGTCGGCCTTACACTTATCAACATTGCCACTATGCCCTGGCACCCAGCACAGGGAAATGTTGAAGAGCCTTCCCATCTCTTTTAGGGAGTTGCGACAATCCAGTACTGCCTTCGAATTAACCTACACAGAGCTAAGCGATTTAATCGCCGGTTGGCTATCCGTGTAGATTATAATGTCCCTTTCAGATATATCGTTTTGCGACAACCAGGCTAGAGCTTCAGATATTGCTGTAACTTCCGCCTGAAAAACAGTACTAAAATTCGGGAGTCGGAACGACAAGCTAATATCCAACTCTTGCGAGTATACGCCAGCCCCCACTCTTTCGTCAGTCTTAGAACCAGCAGTGAAAATGGTAATAGCATCTGATTCCTGAAAAGCGTTCGCGGGCCAATCATTCCTAGAGGGAATCAGGCCTGTAAAACCCATTTCGAACAAGTATTTCGGGGAGATATAGTCCGTCTCATCGGGAATATCAAGGTTGATCAATATAGCCGAGTGACCTGTGGTTGACGCCGCCCAAAGACTCGGTTTCACGGAGGCGAACAGCCGTAATCGCCGCCATATGCTCTGCGAAAATGTCGAAGAGAAGCAGATTCAACAGTCGGTGTAGTCCTTAGAGCCCCGTGATGGCAATGCATGCCAATCTTTGGACCTTCTCCAGCAGGGTTCTGTTGGATACAATAAGTGCCGTCCACCAGACGACAACCCCATGTAACAGAATGGGGCGCAAAACCGATAAATAAAGCCAGCAAAGCCCTCGGTTGTAAGCCCGATTTCTCACCTATGGCCTTCTTGCGCGAGTATAGTGCAACAATAGCCACGTTCCTGAATGTTCAACTTCCACCAAAGTTTCCTATCCAGTATGAGACCAAGGAACTAGGCTTTTTCAGTGAGCATCATAGGTGGTTCGAATGAAGGTAGGCTGTATCTACTAGTAAAGAGAACAAGTTCCCTTTTAAGCGGGTTTACTTTAACCCCAACCTTACTAGCCCAGTTCGTCAGGATAGAGAGGGCGTTCTGCATTACAGATGCAGATAGAAGATCCGCTGGGATAGTGCTCCGCAGGTGTATGTTAATCAAACGTTCTAAAACGTTCAGCAGAGTCGACGATAGGCTGAAGGGAGTTAAGGTCTTTCCGACTCGTGTGAGAGCTCTTGCCCGCTTTCGGTATGAAGATCACTTTAACCTCCCTCCATATTCGAGGAATGTAAATTAATTGAAGGCAGGCTTTGAAAATCGATTCAATCCAGGGGTACACCATGTCTATCATATGTTGTACATCCGCTGGAATTATATCATCCGGACCAGCAGACTTCAAGGAGTCGACGCTAGCTATGGCCCATTAGATTTTTTCCTTCGAAAGAAGTGACGCAGAAATGCATGACGCCACATTGATTGTAGAGGTAGTTTCCAGTGAGATAACAAGAGCTATCCGGAAAATGAGTGTCTAGAAGAACTTCGATCGTCTCTTGACTCGAGGTTGTCCACGTACCGCCAGGCTTTAGACAGCTATGATCGCTAATGTTCGATTGCGTATTGCAGCCGTGCGCCGCCCTAGCGACGAAAGATCCAGGAGGCGCAAATTCAACACGGCTCGATTAAAAAATACAGCTGTCTTACAGCAATATAATGACCATCTTGCGCAAAAAGCAAATCTCAGCTGCTTTTAGTCTAGTCACCCAGATAGTGATATAAATGAAAACTGGGATGCCATAAAAAAAAATGCGTATATTGATAGCGCAGATACCATCCTTGGCACAAATCCGGATTGCCGGAATAAGCCCTGGATGTCCGACGCTTCATGGCAGTGGATTGTTGAAAGAAAAGAACTGAAGGTTCGTTTGGCTGCAGCACCAGACGACAATCGAAGCCGCATCGAACTCTTTTACCGTCAAAAAGCACGAGAAGTTCAGCGTAGTGTGCAACGCGATAAAAAAAGATTCTGCCAATTCTCTTTTAGCCTCAGCAGAAGAAGCCGCAAGAAGTAACAACTTAAACACCGTATGCGGTGTCATCAAGGAGTTTACAGGTGGTTGTAACTCCTGCCAACATCTGGTGAAGGATAGTGATGGAAAGCTACTTATCTTGGAAGAAGATCAAATGAGACCGTGGAAAGAACACTTCGCCGCGGTCTTGAACCGTGTAACCTTTGATGATTCTCCGCTTTCGAAAGTGTGAACCGAGATACTTTATAGGCGGCCTTGCGCAGGAGAGGCATCCCTGAGAAGCTTGTGGCTATGACAACCTATGACGACGCGAAATGTCGTGTTCTGCATAAAAGTAAGGTGTCGGGGTTGGGGGGATTTTGAGATTCGCGGTGGAGTCAGGTAGGAATGCATCCTCTCAACGATTCTATTCCTCATAGTGATCGGCGATGTGTTGCAGACCTATTCGGACTGAACAGAGGAATTCAATGGATTTTAACATCTTATCTACAACACCTTGACTACGCTGACACAAATCATGGATCTGTCCGCAATGGCGTTAGATCTCGAAAAGGAGGCAAGCAAGCTTGGGCTAAACAAGACCAAGGTTTTTAGCCCGCCATTGCGAAAAAAAAATCCGACACCTATTGCCATCAATATTAATGGGCACCTGGCTACCCAGTGTAGCATTGTTGCCGAAAATGGTGGAACGGAGCAGAACATCGCCCGTCGTATCAACCAGGCTAAATGCGCATACGGCATGCTAGCCAAAATCCGGCAAATCAGTTATCTCATCATCAAGACCAAGCAAGCTGGGCCTGTTTCGCTCCCATAAACTGTCTGAGCTTTTGTATGGGAGCAGTACATGGAAAGTTTCGGTAAGAGTTACCAGAAAGCTGCAAGTTTTCGTTAACTCATGTCTTCGTCGAATTCTAAGAATTTTCTGGCCCGAAACAATATCAAATGACGAGCTAAGTCGGTGTACGGGGCAGATGCCAATCGACGAATTGATACGCAGGGGAATATCGCAGTGGATAGATTACACATTGCGGAAGAGTGATAAATGCATTGCTTTGCATGCCATGAAATGGAACCCCATTTCCAGCCAAGGCCGACCAAGAGGGGGTCCTAAAATCACATGGCGTCGATCCGTGGCAAAGGAAAGCAAAGTTGCGCCACATTGCCCAGAACAGATACGATGGCGCGCAGAAATAGTTGACGCGCTATGCCCTACTAGGGTTAAGGCAAACTAGTAGTAGTAAATCAGAAATTGAGTATCTCCTAAATTCTACAACATGAACCACATACCTTAGCGCAACTTCGAAGACGTTTCAATAAATTCATATTACAAGCTGTTTTACATATGTGTATATATTAAATATGTTATTCGAAAAGTCAATAATCATCATTTATAATAAAAAAAAATGAACATAAAACCAAGTTTGGCTAATAAAAAAAAACGCGCATGTTCGCATCAAAACGAACAGACAAAACAAAAAACATATTTTCAATTATCTTATAAAGTAAAATGTCCAGTCTAAAATATATGAGCTAATATTTTCTCAATTTCACTAATTATTTAAATATTAAATATAAGTTGATCCCAATTTTTCAGTTTATTAAATTTCGTGTAAAATGTTTCTTTTTTTTTCATTATTTTATTATTATACCTTATTTTCTCATTTCATTTTATTCGTCTGTTTTGTTCTTCATATTTTGTTTATTCCTTATTGTTTGTGTGTATAAGATATAATTATGCCATATTCATTTTTTTTTTGTTAAAAATTTAAAATTGATAGCTACACATAATATTTTTCTTTATGGCTTTATATAATAATATATTGTGTTAATATATATAGATTTGTTTTATTTTTTTTCCATTTTGCATGTTTCGTCATCAATATTTACACGAAATATTGTCTTTTCTTCTTCTTTTTCTTCGTTATGTAATGATTATGTGATTCATTTATGGCTTCCTAGATTTTTTGTCCACTAAATAAGTACATAACTTTTCTTTTGTTATTTTCCTTTTTTTCATCTACTATATGATATACGTTCATCAATGATATTTGTCAATATGAATTTATAAACTCAAAACGTCATCAAATAATTCATCTATCAAATGTTGATTGTCCAAATGACACAACGTCACTATTTAGCACTTTTTTTTAGCGAAAAACGATTATTATTTTTTTCTCTTTTATTTATCGCGCCAGTCATTCACGAAATTACAGTTTATAATTTCATACAAAAGTATAATAGTCACCTCGTGTTCAGTTCTCAACCTAATTGGTTTTATGTACACTCAGCCACAAAAGTCTACATACACCTGGAAAATCGTCAATATTTCCAAAACTACGAATATTAATAATTTAAAATATGCATTATTCCGAAGCTTTTGGCACGTTACTAAATATTACGCAACGAAATAAAAATGTTTCTAAAAAATTGATACCGGAAAATCAAAAAAACCTTGAAATTTATGCCACTAAAGTCTACATACAGCAAGTACATTTCTAGGAATAACGGTTCTCTAGCATTATTATTCCGATTCTGCAGAACATTTTAGTGGTTAGTCATTGCTATTGTTTCAGTTCGCATTGTGAGTTAGTGCAGTTAAAATATTTAAATACAAAAATCGGTGAAATGGCTGCTCGAAAAGAGGTTTCGTTCGAAATACGAAATTTAGTGATAAAATTAAAGCAAGAGGATAAATCGCAAAAAACCTCTTCCATAGTCCTCCTCGTGGGCGCTCTCTGGAACGACTAACCAAGCCAACCGAGTTTTGCACTGCTAAACATTTGGTAGAGGCACATAGCGATGATCATCCTGAATGGCCAATAACACCAGTGCGTCTCAGGAAATAGGCGAACGGTGATGTTGCAACACAGTTATGAAAGCACCAACACGTCACACCCAGCTGAAAAATCATCAAAAGAACGCACAATTAAAAACACCATTGCAAAAGCTCCCGGCGACTCTTAGGACACCTAAGGAAGCAACCCTTCCCCTAAGATTGGGTATGTGGGCTTGTAACCTGCGTACTTGAAATCAATTTACACTCGAAACATTAAACGAGCCTCGGATACCACGGACTGATTCACCGGCAACGACTTTTGGCTACAAACAACGGACCACGATCGGTTTTTGGAACGTTCGAACGATATGAGGCGAGGCTCACTGAAATCGAACGGGAAATGACCGCATATAACATCGATATACTAGAACTGAACGAAACAAGATGGCCTGGATCGGGAACGATGTTATCACCAAGCTCCCAAACAGTGCTGCTCTACTCTGGAAGTGAAGACGATACGTCACCTCGAATGGCAGGCGTCGGAATCCTGTTGACTAGGGAGGCACGCCTATCTCTAATTGACTGGAAGCCCATCTCCGACCGTATCATTACAGCCAGATTTAAATCCAGGGTAAGAAACCTCACAATTATTCAGTGCTACGCCCCGACTGAACCAGCGGATCAATCAGCTAAAGACGCCTTCTATCACCGACTCGGCCACACCTTCGACGAGGCTCCCAAAGGTGACATAAAAATTACTATGGGGATCTCAATGCCAAAGTCGGGTTTGACAACCTTGGTTTGGAACACCTAGTGGGCAATCATGGTCTAGGCAACAAGAACCAAAATGGCGAGATGTTTATGGAGTTTTGCAACTCTCGTCAGCTCGTCATCGGCGGTACTTTGTTCAAGCACAAACGGTGCCATTTAACAATCTGGGATTCTCCGGATGGCAAAACAGAGAACCAGATTGACCATATAGCCATTTCCAAAACATGGAGGAACTGTCTCTTAGACGTCAGGTCGAAGCGGGGTGCTAATATTGGCAGCGATCACCAACTTGTTGTCGCAAAAGTGCGCTTACGAACGGCAGCGATCCATTGCCCTCAAAATGCACGAATCTTGTCACGTTTTAATGTGCAGAAGCTTAAAGATCCATCTATAAGACGTGCTTATTCCGCCGCCTTGCACGAAAGAGCTAATGCACCACCACCTTGTGAGAATCCTACAATTTATGATAGATGGAACGTCGCTAAGGACTCATTTATTTCGTGCGGTGAAACTTTTGCGGGCAGGATGGAGCGCGGTAGAAGGCCATTCATTAGCGACTCTACATGGTCTCTAATCTCGGCACGCAAGAGAATTAAAGAACAAATCAACTCAGCCACTGACGACGCAGTCAAAGCTCAACTTAGAGCTGGATACCGTTCTCTTCAGAAAGGCGTGCAAAGAAGCGTAAGACGGGACAAACGCAACAACATAAATACATTAGCGGAGAAGGCAGAGAAGCGGCTTACCGTGGTGACAGTGGAACCCTTTACAAACTTATCAAGCCATTAACTGGCAAATCTTTTGCAACTGAACATCCCGTGAAAGATAACTGGTCACTGATGAAGACCAACTGCGGCGGTGGAGAGAGCACTTCATTGAGGTCCTCAACAACACCTTTGGACATTTGAACTCATCTGCACTAGAAGTAGAAAATATTCCGCAAATAGCCAGAGTTGATACCTGCCCATCATCTAAACAGGAATTAACTGTGGCTATTAAATCGATGGAAGCGGGTAAAGCACCGGGGATAGATGGAATTCCGGTGGAACTCTATAAGGCGGATATCAACGCTACTGCGGATATTCTTCTCCCCCTTATCCAAGAGTGTTGGGAAACCGAAACTCTCCCTAAAGAATGGAAGAAAGGCGTCATTATTAAAATCCCGAAGAAAGGTAACCTGAAGGATTGTAATAATTGGCGTGGAATTTGCCTCCGCAGTCTCCAAACTGATGGCGAAAATAGTCTTAAACCGAATCAAGCATACAGTTGACCGCACACTGAACGATGAACAGGATGGTTTTCGCGAGGGCTTTTCATGTAGCGACCACATCAACACCCTCCGAATTATTATTGAATAATCCGCAGAGTGGAGATCCTCATTACATCTCATGTTCATCGATTTCGAGAAGGCGTTTGACAGCGTTGACCGGGAATACATCTGGAAGGCTTTACATAGGAGAGGTATACCAGATAAAATCATATCCATCATCAAGGAGTCCTATGGCAGAGCCCAATGTCACCTCTTACACAAGGGTAAGCTTTCAGATTCCTTCGAGGTACATAGCGGAGTGAGACAAGGCTGCATTTTTTGCAATTATCGACGTACTTTGCAGTGCGCTTCATGAACACCAGAACAAAGGTATCAGATGGAACCTGTTTGAATACCTTCAACACCTGAATTACGCTGACGATATTTGTCTTCTCTCAAATATATCGGATCACCTAGTTCAAATGACGGATGCCCTCCACCGTGAAAGTGGCAATGCGGGGCTAAAAATCAATGCTGCGAAAACTAAGTACTTGAGCTTGGATCCAGGAAGACAGCGAAATTTGTGTTTCGGGCAGACGGTGGAAAAAGTGGACAATTTTTGCTACCTCGGAAGCGTAGTTGCAGCAGATGGTGGAGCGGATGCTGATGTACTGTCTCGCATCAATAAGGCTCGAGCAGCTTTTTTCAGTTTGACTCCTTTCTGGCAAAACAACATCTCCAGAAGTACCAAACTCAGGATCTCCGAAACCAATGTACAATCTATGCTTCTTTTTGGTTGTTCAACTTGGAAGGTGACCAGGGTGATAACAACTAGATTGCAAACTTTCGTGAACCAGTGTCTACGGCGCATCCTACACATACGCTGGCCGGAGGTCATTTCTAACGATGACCTCCTGTTCATTACTGGCCAGGACACCTCCATAAAAAGGCGAAGTGGCAATGGATAGGTCACACACTTCGAAAAAGGCCGGAAAACATTGCTAAACATGCCCTCGATTAGAACCCACAGAGAACCGATGCAAGTCGCCGCCATCTAGGAAGACCTAGAAACACCTGGAGAAGATCAATTGAGGTCGAGGGTAAGTCAATAGGTAAATCGTGGAGACAGCTGAAGGTAATGGCGGCGAACAGAACGAGGTGGAAAGTCGGCGTGGTTAATGCCCTATGCCCCACAAGGGGTTGGCAGGATCCAGAGAGAGAGAGTGCCAAGAAAGAAACCATTTATTTCTGAGGCAAACCAAATAAAACGATTGGAGTTTGCGAAAAAAATACCAAGATAAGGACCACAGCTTTTGGAAACAGTGTTTTTTTTACGGACGAAAGTCGCTTCAACATATTCGGATGTGATGGCCGTGGAAAAGTTTGGCGAAAACTAAATGCAGAGATGCAGAAAGAAAATGTTATCCCAACTGTTAAATATGGAGGAGGTAACGTAATGGTTTGGGGTGGGATGGCAGCAGCTGGTGCAGGAAATATACATGTCATTGAAGGCATAATGGACCGTCACCAATGCCTCAACATACTGCGAGCTAACCTGAGACCATCTGTTGAGCGCTTAGGGCTCGGACCGACCTGGATATTTCAACAAGATAACGACCCAAAGCACAATGCTTTGGTCGTTCGGGAGTGGATCCTTTACAACGTCCCGAAACAGTTGCATTTGGCACCACAATCGCCTGATCTCAATCCAATTGAACATCTTTGGGATGAACTTGAAAGAAGAGTTCGAAAATACAACGTCAGTGACAAGGATTAAAAAATGCATTATTGAAGGCTTGGATGCAATTAGTCCAGATATAAAAGAAACCCTAGTCCTTTCGATACCTAGGAGATTGGAAGATGTTATAGTGGCAAATGGTGACCCAACTCGATATTAAATTTAAAATTATCTATCAACAAACGGTACTTTTTATCATTTTTTTCATAATTTTATCTGCTGTATGTAGACTTTTGTGCCATAATTTTTTCTATATTTCTTAAATTTCCGTTTACATACTTAATAATTTTATAATTTCCTTTCACAATATGTATATAAAAGTAAGAATCATTAAAATAAACTAGGTAGGTAGATGGGCTGCTGTGACAAAACACAGCTCACTTAGACCTCAAATAGGTCCGTTGTGATACCACTAACACACATCCTCTCTCAATTTTTCTGATCGTTAGAACCATCCAGAGCTAACAATAAAACTCTGGAGTTTTCCAACATCCGCGCTTTCTAGCTCTTCCAAGTCAGTGAAGAAGTAGGATCCAAGTAACGACCTCCTTCTAACTGCAAAAGCTGGACAGGAGCAGAGAAGGTGGAAACTACTTTCCTCATCGTTCACGTCCCCACAGCTCCTGCAAAAGTCATTGTAGGGAAACCGAAGTCTCCTGGCATGTTCCCCAATGAGACAATGCCCAGTGATAACACCCACCACCGAGCTAATATGCCTTCTGTTTAGCGACAGTACATTTTCAGATCGGGTAGCGTCCAGCATTTGCCATTAATCCATCTTGCATTGGCTTTGTTAATCGCCTCAGATTTTACAATCAGTTTGTAAGAAGCAATGGGAGGATAGATATCACCATATAGTTGGGGTTCCCCATTCAAACAGCCCAGTCTGGCAAGCTCATCAGCCTGACAGTTACCTTCCAGGCCACTGTGGCCAGGGACCCAGCACAGGACAATATTAAAAAAGCTCCCCAATTCAGAGAGGGATGATCGACAATAATCCACAGTCTTAGATGTACATAAGACTGAATCCAGCGATCTAATTGCAGCCTGGCTGTCCGTATAGATGACAATGTCTCTACCAGCTATAACATGTCGTCCTAAAAAGATAACAGCTTCCGAAATCGCCGTGATCTCCGCCTGCAAAACACTACAGTGAGATGGTAGACGGAAAGTCAGGCTTAGATTTAACCTGTCGCAATAGACACCCGCTCCTACCCCTCCGTCTGTTTTGGATCCGTCCGTATATATGCCGATAGAGTCAGCAATTGGAAACTCGCCTTCCTTCCACTGATCCCGACTTGGGATGACGGATGTGAAGTTCTTGCTAAACAGATGTTTAGGAGCGGAATAGTCAGTTGCTGTAGGAATATCCAAACCATTTAAAATCGATGAGTGGCCGAAGGCAGACGAGATTCACAGTCCCGTTTCACGAAGGCGTATGGCAGTGATTGCAGCAGTTTGTTCGCCCATGATATCCAGGTTGAGCAGCACGTCCAAGGCTGCAGACGGAAATAAACTAAATTTGAATTAATTTCTTCTTCAGTTATGCATAATATGAAAGATTTTTCGGGTGTATGTAGACTTTTGTGACTGAGTGTATGCCAATTTGAAATTATTGAAGAGTTCCGTTTTGAAACGGCGCGGCTGCGCACATTTTGAATCATACGTTTCGGGTCTGAATTTGGTGCGATTCTTCTTTTGGTTTTTCGTCTCTCCACTGTGACGCAGAGTTAATATTTTTCTTCTTCTTCTTTTAAAGCTGAATATATTTAATTCTAATGTAAATAATATTTAGGTACTAATCATCGATCGTTTTGTGAAACGATGATGAATTTATGTCGCCTGTATGATTTTTTGTTACTTGTTTCCTCCGTTTTCTTTCATATGTTTTTTTTTGTTTTAATATATGTATGTATTTTTCTTTTGCACTTTGGCAATACTATATTAAATTTCTATTTATTTTTATAAAGATCCTTTTTTTAAACGCCTTTATAAGTCTTTTGTTTTTTTTTTCCTTTTTTCTTTTTGGATAATAAATAAGAATATCTAAAATACATTTTACCTAAATTACACTTTTACTCCCGTCCTAATCAAATCAAGCGCGACTTTGCCTCCATTAATAACACGAGTCATTCTATGTTGTTTCTCTTGATCTTGGGTTATTTTTTTTTTTCATTCTATTGTAGAAAAAAATGTTGCATAGCGCATAATCGCAATATGTATCTTTTTCTTTTCATTTCTATTTTCTATTATTACTTTAATATTTAATTATTTTTCATCTAAATGTCGCCACTACATCTGATTGTTTTAATTTGAATATCATAAGAATTAGCTATAAACGAAAGAGAAAATACACCGAAATTGTATATAACTAGACGTACGATCCACACTTCAATTGTATATAGTAATATTTAAATAAAGTGACCTACGCGCTATTGTTGCGGCCACTCGTAATTTATTTATTTATGTATAATGTTTTTGTGTGGTGCTTTTGTCGCCGCCACAACTAACGTGCACATGATGCACAACTATAATATTTTTTTGTTTTATTCCTCATTTATTTTGTTCTACGTTCTCTTTAAATGTGTATGTGTGTTTGTATGTTATGTATAATTTGCATTGCATTTGATGCGTGAGATTGATTTACGTTTTCAGATAAAACTTAAATTCGACTGAAATTTTAAATATATTTAATATATATTTATATATACGTATGTATGTACCTTAAAAATTCTTGCCAGATATGTTTTACTAGAAATAGGTGTGTGTTTGTTCGGTTTTCTTTTTTGTTTGATATTTGTGAATTCCAAGCTTCTAAATTGAATAATAACGGATATGTGTTTATAACAACTACACTTTTTATAGTTTTTTTTTAATATTTTGCTTTCACGGATTATGAATGTCTGAACTACGACGTAATGTAACTATATTCAAATACAATTGTATGCATTCAATAAGTAGGTAAAAATTTGTTGATTTTTAATACGTTTTTAAATTGTAAATATATATATAATGTGTATATATAACTATAAAGAATCTTATCATCTAAGCGAAATAATATATGTCTTAAAATTTTGTATTGCTTTCAAGCTGACAAAAATAAAAATAAAAGTAAGAAAACAAAACAAAAACTAAAATCACATTTAGATTCAACATAAAGCCAAAATAAATCACAACGTTCAAATAATCAATTTTTTCCCAATTAACACAAAATAACGAATTTTACCCTAATATTTTCATTTTCTTTTATGTCACTGTTTTGTTTCAATAGAAAAATCAAGCAAGAAAGCTTATCACCTACCGCGTGTAGAAATCACACGTATTTTCTTTTTCATGTTTCTGTTTTCTTTTTTTTTCTTTTTCTTTCGCAATTAAAATGCAAAGACAAAAAAAAACATCAATTGCATATATATGTGTGTATAAAGTTTGTAACAAACACGACTAAAATAATTTATATAAAAAAGAACGAATGGCAACTAACGAAACATCGAGAACTGTTGTTGTTGTTTTATTTGATCCGGAGATACGTACTAATGAAAACATCGTGACTGTGTGTGTATGTGCTTCTCATTCAATGTGATAATTGAATAAAAATATCATCCAACGCTGTATCACCCATATTTCTTTTCAGTCACTTTAATGAATCGGAGTTTTTACAATATGATTGGGTGCAATGTAGTGATATCCCGGTATTGGTACGCCTGCGGTTTCCAACGAAATTCTGAAATATTGAAGAAGCATTAAAATGGTGTTTTAGAGGGTATTTTGGAAATGATGCTGTTTTTACTTAATTTTTTAAAAACGATTATCTTTTTATGTTTTTTTTTATGTGCAGAAGACAACTTTTATATCAACCGGTTCGAAATATTTTGGAAAATTAATGCTATTACAGACGGTTGGGGAATAAAAAAACGCATAAATTATCTTCATATCACATTATTATAGCATAAAATGCTGGAAAGGCTTGATGTGACTTCCAAGGCCGCCACTGAGCGACTTGCGTTTGTGACTGTAAAAAAAAAACTTTTAAAACGGAACACTATTCGTGCGTATTTTAAAGTTTAGGGGATCGTCGAATGCAGGCTATAGTTGCACGACTGTACTTTTACATAAAACACACACGAATAGTGCTCCGTTATGATAGTTTTTTTTCACAGTCGCAAACGCAAGTCGCTCAGTCGCGGTCTTACAACTCACAGGGATTCGGAGTAGTGTGGAGTGGAGCGGCATTAAAATCCAAAGCGGTGGAGCGGAGCGGTTATATTCAATGTGGAGCGAAGCGGAGTGGAACGGTTTTTTTTCATGGCAGTGTAAGGCGACGTTTTTTCATTTGGTAGTTTTTCATATAAAGGGTCCGAATGTCCGTCTATCTGTACATGAAATATCTCACGAGTCTTCTCTGAAGAAAGCGATGCGTCGTAATAGGCCAACTTTAAGGAGGGGTCCCCATAGAAAGAAGAAAAAAAGAAAGGAGAAAAGAGGGAGAGGAGAAAACAGAGGGAGAGGAGAAAACAGAGGGAGAGGAGAAAACAGAGGGAGAGGAGAAAACAGAGGGAGAGGAGAAAACAGAGGAAGAGGAGAAAACAGAGGAAGAGGAGAAAACAGAGGGAGAGGAGAAAACAGAGGGAGAGGAGAAAACAGAGGGAGAGGAGAAAACAGAGGGAGAGGAGAAAACAGAGGGAGAGGAGAAAAGAGGGAGAGGAGAAAAGAGGGAGAGAAAAAAAGAGGGAGAGGAGAAAAGAGGGAGAGGAGAAAAGAGGGAGAGGAGAAAAGAGGGAGAGGAGAAAAGAGGGAGAGGAGAAAAGAGGGAGAGGAGAAAAGAGGGAGAGGAGAAAAGAGGGAGAGGAGAAAAGAGGGAGAGGAGAAAAGAGGGAGAGGAGAAAAGAGGGAGAGGAGAAAAGAGGGAGAGGAGAAAAGAGGGAGAGGAGAAAAGAGGGAGAGGAGAAAAGAGGGAGAGGAGAGAAGAGGGAGAGGCAGGCACTGAAGACGGGCGCAAGTTGCTCCCGAAACACGTGTTTGCGTTTTACAAAATAAATAGTCTACAGTATAACGAAAACTCCGTTTTTATACCCTAGACTTATTAGTATAGGGTATATTGTTTTTGTCACGACAAAAATATGTAACACCTTAAAGGAGGCTTCGGAGGTATAGCAATGTATATATATAAATGATCAGGGTAATCTTCTGATTCGATGTAGCCATGTCTGTCTGTCTGTCCGTTCGCACGATAACTTTCGACAGAATGAAACTGGGGTGGGTGGTTTAGCCCCCAAAAAGGGGAATACCCAATTAGCGCTGGTGCGCGCCGTTTTGGTGCCACAAACCTCGTAAGAGGAAAACTGATGCTATTAAGTATATCAGAGGGGTCGGGCAGGGTATTTCCTTAAATCCACCCTGTGGAATTTAAGAAATTAAGTATCTTGCCAGTTCCCAAAGAGGAGATCTCGATTATGTCTGTAAGAAAGGCACTGCCCAAAGAACAGTGCACCGCCCTAGCCAGTGCCGGACATCTACAAAGAAAGTGTAAAAGAGTCTCCTTCTCCCCACTGTCCTTGCAACTACGACAGCACTCGTTGTAGGGAATACCAAGTCTGGCTGCGTGCTCTCCCACAGGCCAGTGACCCATTGTAACGGCGACAATCCTGGCCACCTCTGCACGGGTCCTTATCAGAAGGCCATCTGTTCTTTATGTATTATAGGATGGCCATATTTTCCTAGAGGTGATGCACGTCCTTAATGCGCCCCATCTGTTGTTTGCTAAGTTAATGTAGCATTTACGTACTTCCTTCTTAGTGGCGCTAAGTGGCGCACTGACAACCACTGCATATGATCTGTCCAGGGCGGAGCCCAACCGCGCCAGGTGATCGGCCTGCTCATTTCCCGCTATACTCGTATGACCCGGAACCCAGAGCAGGGTGACTCTGTTAAGGGTGGCCAGAGAGTTCAGCTCTTGGCGGTACTGTTTTACTATTTTAGATGACACTGTCGCTGCCTCGAGGGCCATAATGGCAGCCTGGCTATCCGTTAAAATTGCGATATCCTTTGTGGTAACCATGATGCGCCTCAACATCTGGCAGGCCTCCCTAATTGCTAGCACTTCCGCCTGGAATACACTAGCAAAATCAGGGAGGTGGAACGACTTAGAGACTGCGAGGTCTTCAGCGAAGAACCCTGCACCGACTCCACAAGGTATTTTCGAGCAATCGGTAAAAATTCTCAGGTCATATCCCGACATCACATCTTCGTCACACCATTCCGCTCTAGTTGGATATCTAGTAGCGAAGTGTTTCTCGAAGTCTGTTTTGGGTACGATGTAGTCCGTTGGTAGCATATTATGCACCGCACCCTCCAGGGAGGACAGAATGTTGCTATGCCCATATGGTTTCGCTGTCCAGTACGCAGACTCCTTAAGTCTAACCGCGCTACACGCGGCGTTGAACCTAATCTGTAGGTCGAGGGGGAGTAAGTGTAAAATTACATAAGTGCATCACCTGGGCAAGACCTTAGAGCTCCCGTGACTCCGATGGATGCAGTCCTCTGCACCTTGCACAGTAGATCAATATTATATTTCCAACGCACCGCTGGCCACCAGACCAGCGACCCGTATGTGAGTATCGGTCGCACTACCGCTGTGTACAGCCACAAGAACATCTTTGGTTGGAGTCCCCAGTTTTTACCACAGGTTCTCCTGCAAGCATAGAGAGCTATAGTAGCCTTCTTGATCAAGAAGAATGAAACTAGAGCCTTGAAATTTTCGTCAAATGTTGGCAGTATGATCTAGTTGGTTGGCATTGAAAATGGGCATGATCGGGCCAAGAGAACGCCTATCTCCCCCACATAAGTCAAATACTTGAATGTATCTATAACTCCCGATTAAATAAACATGGAAAGCTCTAGCTTTGGTATATCGCTCGTGAGGGTAATCTTATACTCTCCTTGAAAAATAAAATCGATCAGTTGAAAACTAACGGTAATTTTCTTACAAAGAGCCCCGTACTACCCTACTTTTCAGGTTTTTTGCCTATAACTCTTGAACCAATTGACGTAGACACCTGATTTTTGGCATGTAACCCTGAGGTGAGAAGCTGCTCGAGTTTTAGTAAGTTGAGCATAATCAGATCAAAGGAACGCCTACCTCCCCTACAAATTTCCAAAAATTAGATATTCCCTTAACTTTCGATAGAATGACACTAGCGTAAATTTGGTAGAATGTTGTTAGTAAGATCTACTTGGTCGGTATTGAAAATGGGCAAGTTCCGACCCAAGGAACCCCTACCTCCCCTACAGATGAAACTTCAAATAAGCGATAACTTTTGACAGAATGAAACCAGTAACTTAAAATTTTGGCCAAATGTTTAAAGTAAGATTGAGTTACTCAATTGCCCAAACCCCTTGTGGGGCATAGCGCGTCAACTGTTCCATGTGGCCCAGTTGACGTTTCGTTGGCATATACTGGTTTCGGAGAATGCAGTTGCCAGCATACACCTCCTGCACATCCATGGCCACGAACGTCGTCGTGGACGGGATTCGAACCCGAAACGCCGGTAGTCAAACATGAGACTGACGCCTCAACACACTGCGCTACCGTCGCCCCAGATTGAGTTAGTTGGTATTGAAGATAGGCCAGATCCAACCCAAGGAACCCCTACCTCCCCTACAAATGGAACTGAAAATAAGCGATAACTTACGATAAAATAAAGCTAGCGACGTGAAATTTTGGTTACATGTTTGTAGTACGATTCAGCTGGCTGATATTGAAAATACGTAAAAATCCGACCAACCGAACCCCTACTTCCCCTACGATTGAAACTTCAAATAAGCGATAGCTTTCGATAAAATGAAGCTAATGACTTGAAATTTTGGTTAAATGTTTATACTGGGATCTAGTTGGTTGTTATTAAAAATGCGCAAGATTCGACAAAGATAACATAAAATATACGAGCTACTGTCCCAGCAGGAAGGCACTGCGACCATAAAAGATCTATTGTGCCGTAGCCCATTAATCCAAAAGACAGTCCACCTTTCTAATAAAGGGCAGTAAGTCTTTAGCAGGAATCAACCTGAAGTCTGCAGTGCTGATAGTAGCCTGCCCGAGGAGTGACATCCTAAAACGCGCGATGGCGGGACATTCGCACAAAATGTGTTTGGTCGTTTCCACGTCCTCCAGACAGAGACGGTATTCAGTCTCGCTGGACAAACCCATCTTGTTCAGGTGATAAGTACCCCACTAGGAGTCTTAGGTGGGTTCTACTCATTTGAGTAGTACCCTTGTGAATGAAGGGCAATATAAGCTCCTTTGATTGACGTAGCCCTGGAAGGTTATTCCAGTACTGATGACGCAATAGTGCAAACCAATCTGTGATCAGCAACTTGGCCGAAGCCAGCCCAAGGCTACAGTAAGGCTCAGGTCCATGAAAACGAATGGGTGATCCTTGTCTAGCAAGTTCATCCGCAGCCTCGTTCCCCTCAATGCCCTGGTGGCCTGGCACCCAACACAAGAAGACTCGGTTTTTTGGTTGCCAACAGTTGAAGGAGTTCGTAACACTCCTTCACCAGTTTGAAGAGACCTTATATGAGGAAAGCGTTTTATAACTGCTTGGCTGAGTAGATAGCAATGTGAGCGCCGCGAAGTCCAGTTTCCAAGATTACCCTGGCGCAGACCTCAATGGCGTGGATCTCAGCTTGAAAAAACGCTGGCGAGACTCCCATTGCGATCGAAATCCTGGTGTTGGGTCCAAAGACACCTGCGCCAATACCCTGTTCTGTTTTAGACCCATCGGTGAACCACTTAATACATCTAGGGTCTGGACAGGGTGTCCCATTTACGCATTCAGAGCGGTCAGGGAAGAGGGCTGAAAATTTTCTGCCGAAGCAAACCTCCGTGATCATGTAATCTGATCTCAAGCAGATCTGCACGTCAGGAATTTGATTTAGAATGCTCATGTGACCGCTTTCTACACTACGCATGTCGGAAGTTAAACGAAGTCTGAGAGCATTTAGAGCTGCTGATTCTTGAATGAATATATGCAACGGAGTAAGTCCAATAATCGCCTCCAGGGCTGGCGTAGGACAAGTGCGCATAGCTCCAGTGATGCCAAGGCAGGCAAGGCGTTGAAGGTTATTGCACTTCAGTAAGACAGAAGATTGCTGAGTTTTCGGCCACCACACGAGCGCTGCGTAGGTCACCATGGGTCGCACCAGCATGGTATATAACCACTCAATTAACTTTGGGGTGAGCCCCCATGTCCGTCCGGAGAAACTTCTGCAAGCCCACATTGTGCGTATGGCTTTGCCAAGTACATTGGTGAGTTTCGAGTCTAGAGTTACCCCCAGACATTTAACTTCAATGGAATAATCTAAGGTCGTGCCACCTAACGGAATTGGATCCAATGTTATATTCCGATTTCGTGCGAACGGCACAACGACAGTTTCTTGTGGGTTTACATGTAAGCCCACAGCAACATACTAGTGTAGAACTATGTCAAGGGCCGACCTCGTCACCTCCGTGATGGTTGATTCGAATTTGCCCCTGACTATGATAGTTAAATCATCCGCGTACCCGATAGTAAGATAACCGCGCTCATAAAGCATGGAAATCAGCTCGTCTACGACAAGGGACCACAAAAGGGGTGACAGAACGCCACCTTGTGGACAACTCTACGGCATTCACGCAAATGGATGTACTGCCTAGAGTTGAGTGAATATCTCGTCCACGGAGCATGGCATCTATCCATGCAATGGTAGCGGGTGGGATGTCCCTGAGTTCCAGTGCTCTGGAAATGCACTCGTCGCCGGTGTTATCGAAAGCCCCCTCAATGTTAAGAAACGCACACAATGCGATTTCCTTATCACTGACGGACTTTTCGATTGTACTGACAAGGTTATGCAAGGCGGTCACTGTTGACTTGCCCTTCATGTACGCGAATTGCATACGATGTAGGGGGCTCGACAGTTCCATCTTGTGCCTGATATGCAAATCAAGCAACTTTTCCACGGTTTTAAGGAAGAAGGAATTAAGGCTGATCGGTTTATAGGATTTGGGCATATGTTCCGGTTTATTGCCCGCTTTGGGTATGAAGACCACATTAACTTTCCTCCAAGGTTGTGGTATGTACCCAAGGGTGTAACTTGCCCTAAAAAGCTCGATAAGCGAAGTCATTATGATCTCCAAGCTGATTTGCAACAGAGCGGGGAAGATGCCGTCTACTCCGGGAGCCTTAAATGGCTCAAAGGATTCTATCGCCCATTTTACTTTGTCCATGTCAAAGATGACCCCCGATAAACTGCGAGCCCGGCATTCGACAAAAGAAACCTACCCCTACAAGTGAGACTTCAAATAAGCAATAACTTTAGATAGATGAAGCTAGCGACTTGAAAAATTCGACAAATATTTGTAGAATGGGTTAGTTAATTGATTTTGAGAATGGTCAACATACTCCTGAATGAGTGCCAACCTCCCCTATAAACTGGTCATATAGGAAACTCACTTTTAATGCAAATGGTCGTTGCCAATTGGTACTTTTGGTATCACCAATAGGTCTGTACAAGTCTAGGGTATATACGGACTGGTTTATGATGTCACTGTTATATAGCAACCATGGAATCGTTTCTGCATGTTCATGTTGGCAGCCGCCAAGTTATTTATGTAAAAACTTGTTCAGTCCAACTGACGGTGCGTGAAATTAAAAAATTGAGTTCGCCATCGAACTTGACTTTTAAAATGACATCTGGCTCGCGATGGATCTGCTCCGCAGTGTCTGACCCTGAAATTTGGATCGGGATCATTCGGAGCGAATCCATTTTTATCCGCGTCCAAATGGACGCAAGTGTGTGTCCACCTTTAAGGGGATTGACGGCTGTGAAGCCTTGTTGAAGAACAAGATTCAATGCGTTAATATTAAAAACACGTCATATGCACATATGCATCGCCTTTCGAAAGCGCGGTAAAAAATTATGTGTTTGTTGTAAATCATGGAGTTTCACAAGTGATAAGTTTTAGCTGAATCTGTTCAATCGATTGTGTGAGTAAGAAAATGGCAATTACCACTTTTGACATAAGTGATATATAGACACGTGAAATCGTTGGTAGGAATCGTAGCCAAGTGGCATAATATAAGTCGCCTGTTTATACGTAACCTGTAAAGAAAAATATAAAAATATCGAACATTTAAAAAGTCTTAAAAGCTAAGGTTGCTTTACACTCCACTATTGTATTAAATAATTTAATTTTTTATTCCCAAGCGTCTGTAGAGCATTAATTAAAAACAAACAAGCAAATTGTCGGGAAAAATAAATCAAATACTGAGTAATCGTCTTCTGCTCTGCTTTACCCTACACGCTAGAGTGCACACTGGAAAATTATGATACGTCATTGAAATATATTCATTCATGTTGCAAATAAAAGGAAACAAGTTTATAGCATTAAAAATAAAAATGAAAAAAGGTTAAAATAAATAGCCTTACCGGAATATTTTGTTTTTGGATTGGTGGACAGGCGATTTGAGTGATATTTTGCTTCGAAAGGTTGGTTGACTGGATATAGATTTGGTTTGATTGTTGGTTTTTTGATTAAAAGAATTGTTTGGTGAATATATATCAGGTATATGATGATATTGGAGCATTTCTCGGTTGGTTGGTTGGTAGCTAGGTTTCGGGATTTATGATAAAATTGTTTGGTTCAGGATGATGATGAGCCGATTCTATAACTTATCATTATCGTAGGAGTGAGAGACGAAACATGTCTTTCGGTGACTTTTACAACCCACTTTCAACACTTCATCTGAAAATGAGCTGTACGAGTTCAAGTCAAATTAGTTCATGTTTCACCACGTTGCATAATTGGGCTCTGGACACAAAACTATGCTAAGGAACATTAGCCCCGTTCGAGACAACCGGACAGCGTCGATCTATGAAATGAACGGCCTGGATCAGGTGTCGGGCGAATTCAAACAGATGATTCGCAGCTTGGGGCCGAATTGCGGACTTCGTGTACAAATGTACAGAGCGAATTGCCGAGAAAAAAAATGACACTCAACCAATTCACTTCAACTCTGATCGAGATGTGGATGTGATCCCATACGAGACCTGGTTCAAAGACCGGTCAGTAGTTGTGTATGAAAATTTATCGGATCCAAATGAATCCAACGGGGCTAAAGTCACCAATTGACAGTAACTGGATGCTAATGAAACGTGTAACACGTTCGGAACAAACTCAGCTATTCCAATAGAATGATAGTCTGCGCAAAGAGAAAAATCATAATATCTCGAAGAATGCATTGACGTCGTCGGTCTAATCGATCACCGGAGAAAGAAATAGCAAGATACAATAATTTTTAATGAATTTATTTCTCCCATTTGCTTTGGTGATATATATTTTTTCACACATGATATATTTTTTTTTTAAGTTGTATAATATGAATAATAATGCTGCTTAATTCATTAAATAAAACATAATCACTATAAAAACTTAAATCTATATCCTCAAGATTATATGTTTGCATATATGAGATATACGAATATTTGTCACTTTCTTACTGAATGCATGATAGAAGAATACGTATAGGTTGGCCCGAAAGTTGTATAAAGGCTTTTTTATACACGTCAAATTTGGGGAAAAACTAAATGATGCGTATTATAGAATACGAAAAAAAAACTGTGATTTAGAGTCGAATGTGCACAATTCAATGAGATAATATTCCAAATGAAATTAAATTTACTTTCGTAACTGCACAATATGAAATCCTATGTGAGACAACTTTTGTAAAAAGATTGACGATTTGAATACTTTGTTTTTAGATTTTCAAACTTTCAGCTTAAAAATACGTCACCATATCGATTAATAATATTTAGTTCATGATTATTGAAAGATTGTGAAAAGAAATGAGTCAAAACTTCATAAAAGACATTATCAAAAGAAAAAATCATTCAAATTCCATCTTGTATGTGTAAACGACCTCCCGTTGACAAGGGAGCAGATCAGATTCATTACGAATGCAACTGTACCTATATACGGATCCCTAAACAAAAGCTATTTATTCTCATAAAACTAATAGACAAAATTAAATGTGGCTTAGTGTCTGTGTGATTGAATTCAGTAGAATGAGAAAGGTGAAACTGAAGTAAACAAAATCCACTTCAGTACGGATTGAACTTGTTCCGATCACTTTTCTTCTCGCTTGTTGCGCTCGAGTTGGGCGAACGAAGACGGGGATAAGTTTTGGAACGATAGACACCGGTCGTTTGGACCGGCGGTCCTAAATTGGCAAGTCCACCCAACAGGTCGGTTAGACCGCCCAAAGCCGAAAGGCTTGACAGAGCATTCAATGCGCCAGGCTTGGCGAGCAATTGTGCTAGTGGAATAGCTGACAAAAGTGAATTGTTAGCAGCAGTAGAATTTGAAGTGTTGTTACTATTGCTACTATTGCTATTGGAAGGCGACGTTGCTGATCCTGACATATTTGGTGATGTCGACTGACTTCCGTTGGATGTGTTATTGGCTTCTTGAAGGTTGGCCTTCTGGAGTTCAACGCTGCGGGATAAAAGAAAAAGGATGGATGTTGTTAGGTTGTTGGTGGTCGGGATAACAAGGATCGATTCGATTTTTTTTTTTTTGTAAACAATTTATATTAAACGATTACTAGGATTTCGATGGCTGAAAACTTTCCTGTTAGTCTTCCAAAAGCTTGGTTTAAAATGTGAATGAAAATTGGTTTAGAATAGATATTACAATGATTATTGAATGTTGAACAGTGGGAATGGAATTGTGGAATATTCGAGGCTGTATTTATGAGCAAGCCAATTCGAGATAGAATTCGCTAGATCATAAACAACGCCTTATAAAGGACTGTACAGAATTTCCGGCTCAGATGGTAAATACTTTAATGATAGAGAATAGCGTTCCTTTGTGGAAAATCGACACCAAAATGGACACTCTGTCTGCAACCGTCACAGAGTTATAGCATTTTCTGTAAATATTGTCAAAAAGCTTGACTTGCCGACAAAAACTAAAATTTGCCAGTCTCTGGGAAAATGAAACGCAAATTTAATAATAAATTCTGAAACTAGATACAATTTAATTTTAAAATAATAATAATTCTTTGCTGGTTCCAAAATCCAGAGCCAGATATAACGGTTTCAATCTTGAAGAAATTTAAAATCCATTTTTTCAATGAAAAATTAAATAACGATTTAATAATGGCGCTCGAACCTAAAAGTCTGCAATTTCTAAGAATTTTTTGTGAAACTTGGTTTCATTCTGCACACCAACTCAGTATGCGTCCGTAGCTTAGCTCGGTAACGCACCGGGTATTTTTTGCTACTCGAAACACGGTCATCTGCGGTTCAAGCCCCGCAACGGGACCAAATACTTTTTTTCACTCTCATTTTTTGTGAACTTGGTTTCATTCCGCACACCATTTAAATTAAACAGGGGGAATTTGAGAACATGCGCAAGATGGGTGCCGCATTTGCTGCATGCCGATCAAAAGCAAATGCGCAAACGATTTTCGCAGCAATCTTTGCACCGATTCAATCGGGATTCGACCGATTTTGTGCGGCGATTTGTCACCATGAATGAGACTTGGGTCCACCACTACACGCGAGAAACGAAACACCAGCAGTCGAAGCCGTGGATGGAAGCCGGTGGTTCAGCGCCAAAGAAAGCGAAGTCGATCGCATCTGCCGGAAAGGTCATGGGCAGCGTGTTTTGGGATGCGAAATGGATCCTGTTAATTGATTACCTTGAAAAAGGCAGAACAATAACAGCCAAATATTACTCCAAACTTCTTGACCAGCTGAATGCCAAAATTCGCGGGAAGAGGCCTGGCTTGAAGAAGAAAAAAAATAATAAAAAAAAATAAAAATAACCGCTCAATAGTTACTTGCAAGTGGGTGTTTTCACGCAGACGAAACGAAGCAGGTTATTTGGCGTCATACACGACCAAATTAGTGGCATGTGGCTTCACTCAAAGAGAAGAATTGGATTTTTACGAGACGTACTCGCCCGCCAGTAACTAAGATTGTCACTTTACCGAGTACTGCTGTGAGTTTGTGCAATCCATTATCACAGAGGAAAGAATATCCTGGGCAATCAACAGCTTCTCCCCCTTCAAATCTCCCGGGCCAGACGGCATACTGCCCATTATGCTGCAAGAAGTACAAGATTTAGTAGTTCCCAGGCTGCCGGTGTTCTTTAGAAGCTGTCTACGACTCAACCACGTCCCCCAGTCGTGGCGACGAGTTCGAGTCGTATTCATACCAAAGGTAGGGAAGAGAGGACATGAAGGTGCGAAGGACTTCAGGCCGATCAGCTTATCCTCCTCTCAAAACGCTAGAGCGTATCCTAGACTTCCACATCCGACAATTCCTGGAAAGCTCACCGCTCTCGAAGTCACAGCACGCCTACATCAGAGGTAGATCCACAGAAACGGCTCTCCATGAGGTGGTGCGTGCCATTGAGCAGAGCCTTCAGTATAAGCAATATACGAGTACATTATCAGCTTTCCTCGACATAGAGGGTGCTTTCAACAACGTCAGCATCGAATCTATTCACGACGCCCTATCAGATTTGGGAGTAGAGGCAGGAATCCGCAGATGGATAGTGACTCTTCTAAGATCTAGAATTATTCATGCGGACTTGGGATATAGCCATCTAACCAGGTTTGTATGCAGAGGGACAACTCAGGGAGGCGTCATCTCTCCATTACTATGGCTAGTGGTAATCAACAAAATCCTAACAAGGCTTGACAGGGAAGGGATTAAAGTGGTCGCGTACGCGGATGATGTGGCAATAGTAGTGTCAGGAATGTGCCTCTCCGTGATAAGTCAAATCATGGAAAGGGCTCTGGATATGGTGAGCGCCTGGGCCACAAGCTGTGGACTGGGCGTTAATCCAGGCAAGACTGAACTAATGCTATTTACCACTAAAATCAAAGTACCTCATTTTACACTCCCTAAACTAAACGGTCAGTTACTCCAACTATCACCCAGCACAAAGTATCTAGGTGTCATTTTAGATACGAAGCTCAGCTGGAAGTTAAATATTGAAGAGCGGGTGAAGAAAGCCTGCATCGCTTTCTACGCCTGTAAGAAAACCTTCGGAAAAATATGGTCCTCTGGATGTACACAGCAGTAGTCCGTCCGATTCTCTCATATGGGTCGTTAGTTTGGTGGCCAGCACTTGCTAAAGGATATAACATGACAAAACTTGGCAGGGTGCAAAGGAGGGCCATAGCAACATCCTCAACCAGTTGCCACGAGATGTGGTCAACATAAAAACAGACTTCACTGTGCCCAAACTGAGGTTTGACAGAAGCTTCTCTGCCAAATTCCCCACCAGGGCTGAATGAAGGGGGGACGAGGTGGTGAAGGACTTTGACATCACGGTTTTCACCGACGGGTCGAAAATGGACTGCGGCGTCGGTGCAGGAATCTTTTCTGAAGTACTGAATATTTCGAAGAGTTATCGCCTCCCGGACTATGCCAGCATTTTCCAGGCGGAAACTCTCGCAATTATGAAGGCGTGTCTCACTCTCATATATGATATGATATACCAGATAACCAGAACATCGCCATTTGCTCAGATAGCCAGGCCGCTATCAAGGCACTGAACTCGGTGAGTACTTCCTCCAAACTGGTCGAGCAGTGTGGGGAAGAGTTAACTCGCCTTGGCAGACGGCTCAATATCACCCTGCTCTGGGCGCCTGGTCATAGAGACATTGAGGGAAACGAAAAAGCCAACGAGCTGGGCAGGAGGGGGGGGGGGGGCCTTTTAGAAAGTTCTCATGTGGAATCTGTTTGTAATCCGCTGAAGACTGTAAAGAGCAAGATCTCCTCTTACTACCTCAATGTTGCGGATTCCAAATGGCAGAATCTACCCACCTGCACCGTATCAAGGAAGATTTGGCCCTCCTATGACAGTAGGAAAACATCTGAGCTATTAACCAAGTCCCGTAGGGATGTCGCCAGGCTCAAGGCGGTCATTACAGGACATTGGCCTATCGGAGAACATGCAATTATACTTGGCATCCCTTACAATCCGCACTGCCGCAGCTGTGGAAATGAGGATGAAAAGGAAACCCGCACTCACTTCCTCTGCGAATGCCCGACCCTTGCTAGGGCCAGACATCGAGCATTGGGCGAGGCCTTTCTCGTTAACCTGGGGAATGTATCGGGGTGAAGATCGGGGAGCTGCTATACTTCCTGAACTCCTCCGGTTGGATCTAGGCATCCTTCCATCCCCTGTTAGCCCAATCATCTTATAACCGATTTTACCGAGGTTTGTGGTTACAAAACGGCACATTCGCGCTAATTGGGCTTCAGCCACCACTTATACCAACCAACGAGTTCTGCTAGCACTCGCAGTGAAACGAGATTTTGAAATCCACCAAATGGATATCAAAACAGCTTTCTTGTACGGGAAGTTAGAAGAATAAATCTTTATGGAGCAATCAGATGGGTTCGTGCAGGGTAATCTGCAATCGTATGGAACGAACGATTCCATACATTCATCATTGGAATTGGATTTGCTCGTACGGAATATGATCAATAGACGCGTGTAATTATGTGGAATAGTAAACATACAAAATAATTTTGCTGCCTAAAGGAAATGTGTCCGATTGTATCTGTACTAAAGATTTAAGTTTCCTCTGTGAGTTGACATTTGAATGCTAAACTAAACCAAGACACACTGGCATTGTTCAAGTTGGGAATTGATGAGTCGATCATTGCGCTTATCAATCAGTTGTTGACTTCTAGCGTAATAAGTACAAGGCTAGGTGATTCCCTAGAGCGTAGACGCGTGTGCAGAGGTACTCCACAAGGCGGAGTCCTCTCTTCACTTCAATGGACCATTGTGGTCAATACACTTCTTCTGGATCTGGAAGCGCTGAGCCTTAAGGTGATTGCCTATGCGGAGGATATGTTCATCGCTATTTTCGGGAAGTTTCGGAACACACATCAAAGTCATGCAAACACCCTGTCTAGGTTTCTCAACTTGACAGAAAGCTGCGGAGTCAACGTGAATCCAAATAAAACAGAACTGGTCTTTTTCACCGGGAGAACTAACATGGAGCCACTGATGACTCCTATTTCTATGTAGGCGGAACGACGCTGTTGTTGGTAGAGAAGGCGAAATTCTTCGGGTTAATCCTAGAGAGGAAACTTAAGTGGAAACTTAATATCCAGGAAAGAGTAAATAAAGCAACTATGCCGCTCTACTCCAACAAGAGGGACATTGGGAAAAGATGGGGTCTATCTCTAACCCTCTAATTGCCTTGACCCCTCCAGGGGCATGGGTGCGTCAACATCTCTAGCATTTCTATGCCTTGTTGACGTTTTAATAGCATATCTACTTTTTTTCGGAAGTGCCGCTGCTTAGCATGCACCTCCTATCTGCGCCGTCTTTATACTGACAAGCTCGGAACACTGTGAGAGTTCTATTAGTACTCACAGCCAGTTTTTTATCGCGCCGAGATTCGATCTCCGAGCTCTAGATGAGTATCGTGGAGCGGTGACCGAACGATCACGACCACCGAGCGCGACAATACTGATATATGGTGTGGTTGTCTGGTGGACCGCACTGAGCACGATAAACAACCGGACGCTGCTAGAGAGCGTCCAGAGGGCAGATTAGCTGATCGCCATATGTGGAGTTATGAGATCAACTGCGTCAGTTGCCCTGAAAATTATACTCAACTTCCCACTCCCGGACATATATGGTGATCAGTTAGCTATATGTACGGCGGTCCGGCATCGGGAAACCAAGCTATGGATTGCTTCAAACATCGGTCTCTCAAGTATCCTTAACAAACGAGGCGTTCCGAGTGTCACTGACTATAATCCATCGAATTATACCTTTGCTAAAAACCAATTGAAGTTTGTGTGTTCCACGAATATTAGTATCTTCACTTGTTATGCGACTGTCCTGCACTGGCAAGTAGAGGGCCACACCTTGGGGAATTGTTCTATGAGCATCTGGGAGAATTGGCGGATATGGAGATTGGCCGGCTCCACGGATTCATTAAAAGCTTCGGCTGGTTTTGAATGGTGGGTACCAGGGACAAGACACTCCCTACATGATGTACCCAACTCCGGGTCTAAGGCCTGACGCAATAGCTCCCAACCACGCACAACCCACGGCCAACTCAGAACGGCCCCACGCCCAGGAGTGGTTCTGTCACCGCATATTGAAATCAACACAACCCAGCCGTTATCGCATGTATATCAACGCAGCCAACAACAAATATGAAAAGCTGATTTCATCACCTATTTTTTCGAAATACATATGTAGGTATTTCAATTTTATTAGTATCTATTCCGGATGATCCGTCCGGTACAAAACTGGAAGAAAGAAATTAATTTTTCGTGATTGAACTCCTCTTGTCACTAAACGTAAACAAAATGACAGGTGCGACCGTGTTGAAAACAAAACAAACGACCGACCCACGCGCACACAAACAATCGCACGTATGGGTAACGTCTGCGTGGGCTAGCCGTGGATTAAGTTCAATATGCGGTAGTATATGGGCAACAGTGAAACACAAAATGACCCACGAGTGGATTAGGTCTGAGTTGTGCGTAAGCTGAGACCAATATGCGCCAGGCCTAAGTGTGCCGTGGATCCCCGGGGCAGTCCATTTAACCTATCCCCGTTTCTCTCCGAATCAAGAATGTCCTTGCAAACTTTCGATTGTCCGGAAACTGTCTTTGGACGTCCAGACGTCCACACCTGTACAGGCGTTCAGACCTGTATAGGCGAACGGAGTTGAATGAATTGGTAAAATTGGAGAGATAAGCCGTAGCGTGTGTGTAGTATTGTAAACCGAGCGTATATTTGCCAAGTGTATACCGGAGAGGTAAACTCCTCTTTTTTGCCAAGATTCTTGCAGGTTTATAGAGTAAGTTAGGGTGGCAATGTTTTATTGGCTCAGGTAATAACGAATTACACCATCCGAAAATAAATATGCTATCGAAACGACAACAAGGCATAGCTGTGCAAGAAATTTTAACGCGGCGCCAATTAACAACAATAACCAACCAAAAGAAGTTCAGTCAGCTGGTGATAATAGCGTTATAAGTAAAAATTGCCAATGTGGGTGAAAAATAGGAAAAGATTAGTGCGGAAAAAAAACAATATTTTGGTTTTGGCGTGAAAAATCGAACTATTTGGGAAATAGGTGAAAGGCTGGACATTCTCCAGTGTACTATGCAATGGTGAAAACGGACCAACAGCGAGCGGACGAAAAGCTTTGGACGATCAGGAAATACGACCCCAGTTTTGGAGGGCATCTTACCTTTACAAAGCCATCGAAACAGGTTTAAAACTTCATCTGACCTTGGGATAGGAAATATGTATGTAGTTCGATTTTCGATAAAACCAAAATATAGCTTTTGTTTCCGCACTAACTTTTTCCTATTTTTTCACCCAAACTAACTGAAAGAAATCCTTTAAAAAATTTGTACTATTGTATTTCTTGGCAGAGTACACTTAATCGATTATTATATGATCGAATACATCATTGCCACTCTACCAACTTGCAAGAATCTTTGCGAAAAAGAGGATGAAATAATTGGAGCAACTTTTGTTTTTCATAGGATACCCATCTTTCCTAAATATCACTTTAATACAAAGAAGGTCCTATTGCCCGTACGTACACCTGCAGCAAGACCAAAATGTCAGCATTGGTCCTCGTAGTAACCCAAGAAACTACGTACAAAATTTTGTTGAAATCAAACCACGGGAAATGTCTGGAGGAGTAATGCTGGTTTGAACACAGCTGAATTTACCGTTAGTCCAGTCGATAATCGAATTTGCAGCCACCGTACCGAAAGCAATTAGATTCACCATGTTAAGTCGATGTTTTATATCTCAAGATCACGTTTTTTCCTTTGATAGTAATATTCGAAAATTTTCAAATATAGCCGTTGAAATTTATATGCCGTTCGAAAGCAAACGCATTGAGGCAACTCTCCCAGAAATTGCAGACTTCTAGGTTCGAGTGCCATTATAAAATCGTCATTTAACTTTTTTATGAAAAAAAAAATCAAAATTTAAATTTCGTCGAGGTTGAAACCGTTATTTTGGAACCAGTTAAGCTTTATTTTAATATGAAATTTTATCTAGTTTCAGAATCTAAGATTCGATTTTCGTTTCAATTTTCCAGAGACTGACAAATTTTAGTTTACGCAGGGAAAATTTACAAAAAATGGTATAACTCTGTAATGGTTAAAGACACAGTGCCCACGTTGGTGGCAATTTCCCACAAATGGACTGCACTGTGTACTATTAAAGTATTTATCATCTAAAGCGGAAAACCCTGTATATACGAGGTTTGATACAAAAATAACGGTACTTTTTTAATTACATGTCGATGGATTGTTGTAGCCGCGGGCGAGTGGCAGCACTGCAACTAACCTTCCGTGTAATTGACTGTTTACAAATTATTTATTGTTTTATATCTGTTCAGTTTTGGAGCTATTGCATTTAAGTGCGACGAGTTTTGGTTCTCGTGACGATTTTCGCAATGTCCTATTTACGAGAATAACGATGCACCGTGAAATTTTGCATAAAATTGGGAAAAATTTACACGGATTATCACAGAGGACGAGAATTGAATAACGGATACGACGTTGAGCCAAAGTCAAGTCATCACCGTGGATTGGCAAAGGATCTCTATGCCCAAACCATCGATCCTCTGTCAAAGTGATGGTTAGGTAGGTACAGGGGTTGCCGCAATTCAGCAGCACACATAGACCACACATGGTCCGTTGTGATACCACTATAGATTCAGTTGCCCACAAACTCTTAACCCTAAGTATCCAGCCAGCCGACGCTGGCAACAAACCGATTAATTTGAATCGCATTCACATTAACGAGACCTTCTAGGTCCTGGAAAAAGGAGAATCCCAAAAATCTTCTCCTCCTATATGCCAAGGCTGGGCAGTAACAAAGAAGGTGAGCAACACTCTCCTCCTCATCATGACAACTTCTACAGTAATCATAATGAGGAAGGCGGAAGGCCTTCTCGCATGGTCGCCGATAGGACAGTGCCCTGTGATGACCCCCACCACCCTGCCAATATGCTTCCGGTTTAACGAGAGCAGTGAGGCAGAGCGATCAGGATCTATCCTGGGCCATATCATCCTCGTTGTTTGGTAAGTGCTACCGCCAAGCCATCTAGCATTGGCTCTGCCGATCGCAACGGACTCAATTGCCATTTTACACACCAATGGGTATCCTAATGTGGTCAAGATCCACAGCGGTGGATCCGATTGCCACTTGACGGGCCAGCTCATCAGCCCCCCGATTACCCGTGAAACCACTGTGGCCCGGAATCCAGCAAACTGTAATATTGAAAAAGCTACTCATTTCCATGAGTGTCGATCGGCAATTTACAACCGTTTTTGATGTCGAAATAACCGATTCCAGCGACTGTATCGCCGCTTAACTATCCGTGTAGATAGTAACATCCTTTAAAGTAAGGACATGCCTTCCCAGCCAGGACAGAGCTTCCGCTATTGCCGAAATCTCCGCCTGGAGGACGCTGCAGTAGTCGGGAGGACGGACCGATCCGTTAATGCATAGTCCCTCCGAATAAATACCCGCACCTACTCCCTTATCGGTCTTGGAGCCATCTGTGTAGATGGCCAAGGAGTCGGGTATTATATTGCTCGCCCATTCATCTCTAGAGAGAATCAGGCTTATGGATATGATTGTTGCCAAAAATAACTTTTGGAGCGGTATAGTCGGTTCCTACTGGAAGATCCAGATTATCCAGAATAGTGGAGTGCCCACTCCCCAGCGCGCGCCACTGTCCAGTATCACGAAGACGCAGGGCTGTTTTGGCCGCCAGTTGCTCGCCAAGAATGTCAAAGTGATACTGTTTTCTTTTTTCGATTTTAACGGATTTGTGCATTTTGAATTTTTACCCTTAGATCAACTGTCAACCTTGTCAACTGTCAATAGTACGAAGGCGTTTAGAAAATTGCGCGAAAAAATCGCTAAATGAGACCAGATTTGTGGCGACACAACTCATCATTCCTTCACAATGACAATGCGCCCAGCCGCGCAGCCTTGTTAATTCGCGAGTTTTGTGCCAAACATCGGATGACTGCTCTTCGACTTTCCTACACCCCAAACCCTTCCCTACTCCCCAGACCGTGCAACCAGCGATATTTTCCGGTTTTCAAAATTAAATTTTTTGCTGAAAGGGTGCCAACTAAGCCATTACAGATAATTCGCCACAGATCTTAAACATGTCGCACTTAAATGGGAATGAACCGGAAACTAATCGAGATATTGTATAAACAATCTGTAGGCAGTAAATTACACGGAAGGTTATGAAAATTATAGTGCTACCAATCGGCCGTCGCCACAACAATCCATCGATATGTAATTAAAAAAGTACCGTTATTTTTTTTATCGAACCTCGTCTATTATAAACTGAAACTAAAAACATATTTCTAAATACGCGGAAAATACTATTTTGGGAAAGACGTATATTAATGCTCAATTTCCTCCGAAAACAAAATCTCATAAAAACTATACCTTTCGAATTATGTACAACTCGCGACATATTAACAGTTCTCCACATGTTCATCACTCAATTTCTAGTTCGGTTGGTTAATAAGGAATATTATAATGAGAATGTTTTATGAAAATTATTGCCATAAACCTTATAAACAAAAAGAAACAATTTCATAGGATACGAACAAAACAAATAAATAAAAACTTAGATCAGAAGATTTTGTGTAAAAAGTAATTAAGATATTTCATTATTATATTCTTAACAAATTTCGATATTCATTAGTCCGTAGCTGTATCGATTGACTTGAGTAAATATAACACGTGTACACACACATTTCGATTTTTAAATTTTCTAGAATAAAATAGAATAGAAGGTGCACTTACCTCATGTTGATTAAGTATTGAGCAAGAGCAACGGAATCAGGATTTCCTGTAATTGTGATTGTACGATCGGTATTGCCACCCTCTCTCTCTTCACAATTCGATATTCGAATCATAGCGCCGGAAATTTGTCGAATTTCGGCAATTTTAGTGCCACCCTTGCCAATAATGCAACCGATAAGATCATTCGGTACGGTCATTTCGTGCTGTTGTTGACTTCGTGTGGCATTATTGTTGCGCAATTGTGAACCGGCTAGTGCGGCCAAAGCTGGAAAATAGGACAATATTATATTTAGATACAATGGTGGGAAAAGAGCAACAGAGCCCTGAATTTTAAAAATATGTACTATGGAAGCGTAAATAAAACAAGCAAGGAGCCGTGTTTCGGGACCGAAATGGTGTGCGGTCATAGCTTTACAATGTAAGTGACAAAGAACGGCGCTATAATGTCCGTAAGTTTCAGAGAATTCCGTAAATTCCGACAAGCTCGTCAGGAGGTACCCCTCCAGTTGTGATAAAATACCTACTCAGTAATTGTTTCTAATGCGTCTGGTCTGTCTAAAATTTGGCAAAGCCATTATCACAGTGTTAAGAATCCAGCTGGGCTTGTTTCGTTCCCTGGCACTATCTGTGCTGTTGTATGGGAGCAGTAAGGGGGCAAAATACCTTCTCCATTGTCCTCCTCGTGGGTGTCCCATGGTAACAGCAGTGTGTCAAACCGCTGACGGCGAAGTCTTAGCGATATGAATGGCTGACCAACACCTAAGCGTCTCAGGTTTAGTAGGCTGGAATGATTTGTGTAGTTGGACCTGCAACATAGTTGTGTGAACTCCAGCACATTTATTAAACCATCTGAAGCAGCTATCTCTAGAGGCAATCCCCTGAATGGGGTTAAGCGATGTGCTGACAATTCGTCCTTGTAAAAACCACTCCACGTCAAGAAACCTGGAGCAAAAACCTCAGATTGGACGGATCAACAACGACGACCACGCAAACGAGTAACGGATTATTCTTTTGGATCCTGGAATTTATGCTCCCTGAACAAACAGATGGCCGAGAAGAATAGGTCCAAAAGTACAAACTGAGCATTACTGCAGTCCAGGAAACAAATTGGCTTGACAGCGAGATCAATGACAAGAAAATTAATACACCACCCGATGTGACCAGACAAGCGTACAAACTAGTAGTAGTAGTAGTAGAACGGCTACCAACCCAGGACTAGCCTTTGTAAGGACAGGGATGGAAACATCATCAGCGACACCGATGGCATTAGCAAAAGATGGACCTCTTATTTTGAAGAGCTTCTGAACTTACCACCTAACATCCAAACACAAGAAGCTCTCGACCATATTGTTGATCTAGGTCCACCCATGCAATCCCCGACAGTAGAGGAAGTTGATCTCGCGTTGTGGTCACTAAAACGAAATAAAGCGCCGGGTGCTGACGAGATTCCAGATGAACTGCTAAAATTCGGTGGAACGGGTCTAGCTAATGCCATACATCAATTACTCCTGCGAGTATGGGAGGACGAGGAGATCCCAGACGATTGACGCAGGAGCATCATCTGTCCAATTCACAAAAAGAGAGATAAACTGCGATGTGAGAATTACAGGGGCATATCACTAGTTTGTACGTCCTATAAAATTGTGACGAAAATTCTGGAAAATAGAATGAAACCGTACGCAGAACGAAACATTGGCGAATATCGAGGAGGTTTCAGACCTGGTCGCTCAACAACCGATCAGCTCTTTACGGTCAAACTGATACTCCAGAAGTGCTGGGAATACAACGTAGACGTATACCAAATCTTTGTCGACTTCAAGCAGACATACGACAATATCGATTGTGGAGTACTGTACATCATGCTGCAATTTGGTATACCGGCCAAATTAGTGCGACTGACAAAGATGATGATGAACAACTCCGTCTCACAGGTCAGGATCCATAATAGACTTACTGATCTATTTGAAACACGCACTGGTCTGAAACAGGGCGATGGACTGGCACCGACACTCTTCAACCTAGCACTGGAATACGCTATTCGGGCTATGAATATGGACAACAGTAAGACGCTACTCATCAAGTCGACACAATTAACAGCGTACGCCGACGACATCAACATTATATCCCGAACCAAGCTGGGCCTGTTTCGCTCCCTGTTACTGTCAGTGCTTTTGTATGGGAGCAGTACATGGAAAGTTTCCGTTGGAGTTACCAGAAAGCTGCAAGCTATCGTCAACTCATGTCTTCGTCGAATTTTAAGAATTTTCTGGCCCGAAACAATATCAAATGAAGAGCTACATAAGTCGGCGTACGGGTCAGATGTCAATCGACGAATTGATACGCAGGCGAAAATGGCAGTGGATGACCTATCTACACATTGTGGAAGAGTGATAACTGCATTGCTTTGCATGCCATGAAATGGAACCCCATTTCCAACCAAGGCCGACCAAGAAGGGGTCCTCGAACCACATGACGTCGATCTGTGGCAAAGGAGTGTCAAGCACTGGGTAAGTCTTTTGGGGAATTGCGCCCCATTGCATAGAACAGAGTACGACGGCGCGCAGGAGTAGTTGACGCGTTATGCCCCGCTAGGGGTTAAGGCAAAGTAGTATACTACCGATACCGCTGCAAAAGAAGTTGGACTACTTATCAACGAGGGTAAAACTAAAATAACGATGCAATCGACGACAAGGACACCTCCACAATCGAGCATCAATATGAGGGACCTCAACATCGAGTTCGTGAACGACTTCTTCTGGGCTGGGAACGAACTGACAAAATCAAGCAACGGATACAATTAGCTAATAAGACTTTTTTCTCGGTCCTCCCCATAATGAAATCGAAGCATGTGCATAGAAACACGAAGCTCCGCGTGTACAAAACCATTATACGACCAGTGCTATGCTATGGCTGCGAAGCATGAACCCTAACTCAAGCCTCCGGAAACATGCTAGACACATTTGAACGTAGGGTTCTGCGGCGAATTTTCGTGCTGTTTGCGATGGAGATGGATGGCGCACCCGGTACAACCATGAGTTGTATAAACTGTACGCTGAGCTGGAAGTTTCGAAAATCGTCAAACTACAACGACTACAATGGGCAGGGCATGTACAACGAATGGATGATGATCGCATGCCAAAGAGAGGAATGAACGCAGAACGAGTCGACGGGGCAAGACTGCCTAGTCAACCGAGAGCTCAGTATATGCAGACGCCGAGCAGCTACTGAGCCTCCCAGATTGGAGGACGTGGTCACGTGACCGAGATACTTGGAGGACAAGGATCCAGGCGGCCAAGGCCCGAGGTCGGGCTGTCGCGCCACGATGATGATTTCTGTCCATGAACGCTGTCAGTACGTCAAGAATGTGCTGCAATCCGTTGCAGTTGAGCTGCACCAGTGAGAGCATATCAAAATTTGGTGTTGGTTGTGCCAGGGTGAGACTGTGCCGATCGGCGGGAGTTGTTATTGTCGGCGTGGTTGAGGCCACCTGAGCCAGGTAATATTGTAGGGTTAGTATTCACCGGACTAGATTGTGTTGTTGGTAGCCTATTAGAGCATTGGGCAGCGGTGAAGGAAGTATCCCATAGCCTGTGACGGGATAGCCCTGAGCAGCTTCTGCGGTGGCACCATTCGTTGCATCTCACTGATGTAGCATTCGGGTGCAGCACTCTACCGCAGACGCAGCAGATCCATGGGACGGGGTTCTGGTCGATGCCGGCGCGGAGGAGTAGCCGGATGCAGTTGCGTCTGTGTGTGTTGCAACCGGCCAGTAAAAATTTTCGACGAGGGGGGGGGGGGGGTCTGTCAAGACACCCTTGATGAATCTTTCGTGTCGAGGGGGTAGGGCAGCTCTTAGCCAGGCGGCCAAGGCCCATGAGCGGGTCGTTTCGGTACGGAGAACCGGCTGCCATAGGAACGAGTGATATAGTAGCGTTGTTCGCATGCTCCTGAATATTCGCTTTCCAGTTTAATTTCCTATCTAATATTAGACCAAGGAAGTTTGCCCCATCCTCAATAATCAATCTTACCCCTTCCAAGGTAGGAGGCACTACTGGTGGAATGTTATGTTTCGTTGTAAATAAGACAATTTTGGTCTTACTAAGGTTGATGCAATGCAATCTTCTGTCTTACTGAAGTGCAATAAGCTTCAACGCCTTGCCTGCCTTGACATCACTGCAGCTATGCGCACTTGTGCTACGCCAGCCCTGGAGGCGATTATTGGACTTTCTCCGTTGCATATATTCATTCAAGAATCAGCAGCTCTAAATGCTCTTAGACTTCGTTTAACTTTCGACGTACGTAGTGAAGAAAGCGGTCACATGAGCATTCTGAATCAAATTTCTGACGTGCAGACTTGCTTGAGATCAGATTACATGATCACGGAGGTTTGCTTCGGCAGAAAATTTTCAGCCCTCATCCCTGACTGCTCCGAATGGGTAAATTGGACATCCTGTCCAGACCATAGATGTGGGTCTAAAACAGAACAGGGTGTTGGTGCAGGTGTCTTTGGACCCAACACCAGGATTTCGATCGCAATGGGAGTCTCGCCCAGCGTTTTTCAAGCTGAGATCCACGCCATTGAGGTCTGCGCCAGGGTAATCTTGGAAACTGGACTTCGCGGTGCTTAAATTGCTATCTACTCAGACAACCAAGCAGCTATAAAAGCGCTCTCCTCATATAAGGTCTCTTCAAAACTGGTTAAAGAGTGTTACGAACTCCTTCAGCTGTTGGCAACCGAAAACTGAGTCTTCTTGTGTTGGGTGCCACACCACCAAGGGCATTGAGGGGAACGAGGCTGCGGATGAACTTGCTAGACAAGGATCATCCTGTCGTTTTCATGGACATTAGCCTTGCTGTGGCTTTGGGCTGGCCTCGGCCAAACTACGGATCACAGATTGGTTTGCACTATTGCGTCATCAGTACTGGAATAACCTTCCAGGGCTACGCCAATCAAAGGAGCCTTATTCACGAGGGTACTACTCAAATGAGTAGAACCCATCTAAAACTCCTAGTGGGGTACTTATCTGGCCATCACCTGGTCAGATATCACCTGAACAAAATGGGTCTGTCCAGCGAGACTGGAGGACGTGGAAACGACCAAACACATCTTGTGCGAATGTCCCGCAATCGCGCGTTTTAGGATATCACTCCTCGGACAGGCTACTATCAACATTGCAGACTTCAGGTTGATTCCTGCTAAAGACTTACTGCCCTTTATTAGAAAGGTGGTTGCAGTGCCTTCCTGCTGGGACAGTAGCTCGACTATTTTATCTTATCTTAAGGTTTACACTTGTTAATTCCCAATTAATGATTCACACCATCTTATAAGCGATCGACAGTACGGATTTCGATCTGCTCGCTCCACTGGGGGCTTATTGACATTTCTCACCGAGCGTTGGAATCGCTGTATCCATCAATACGGTGAGGCCAAAGTCATTGCTCTAGATATCTCCAAAGCTTTTGACAGAGTTTGGCACTCAGCACTCTTGGCTAAACTTCATGCTTTTGGTCTTGACTCCAAGCTCATCAAATGGATTGAAAGTTTCCTGCATGACCGTTCGATCCAAGTCGTCCTTGACGGAGTGAAATCGAGTCAGTATACCATCAATGCCGGAGTTCCGCAAGGCACTGTCCTGTCTCCAACCCTCTTTCTCCTGTTTATCAATGACCTTTTGGGTATAACTTCCAACCCAATACACAGTTTTGCCGATGACAGTACTCTTGACTGCACGTACTCTTTTAGTACCGTGACTGAATCTCGTAGGAGCACAACATCTACTAATCGGGATCGCATGTATGATTCATTAAATGGGGATATTTCAAAAATCATCGCTTGGGGCGAAGCAAACCGCGTAGTATTCAATGCTTCCAAAACCCAAAGCTGTCTTATTACCAATAAAGTATCTGCTCCACACACCTCACAGTACATCCTCGTCGACGGTGTATTTCTGACTCACCAGCGCTTAATATATTAGGCCTTACCATCTCGAAAAAACTTAATTGGACTGACCACATTTTTTCCATTGCGAAAAACGCAATAAAATGCCTGGGCTTCCTAAATAGATGCAAAAAATATTTCACGCCATCTGATTTAGCGCTAATATACAAGAGTCACATTAGACCGAGACTCGAATATATTGGGTTGGCAACTAAGTACTTTCGGTTTTCATTGATAGATAGCGTTGCGTTAATTTTTTGTATAACATATGTTAGTGCTGTACTTTGCCGTTTGTCACGTGATACTTGTCACATTGACGTAACTTTAGAAGCAAGTAGTGCGTGATTTTTATTAAAGCTATTAGTTGCGGGTTAATTTTAAATGGAGTGCAGAAGCGAACATTTTCGGCATATTTTACTTTTTTATTTCCGTAAAGGAAAGAAAGCTGCTGCGGCTCACAAAGAGATATGTGAAGTTAATGGTGCTGATTGCTTAACAGAGCGCACGTGTCAGAATTGGTATAAGAAATTCCGTTCTGGAGATTTTTCCCTCAAAGATGAGCAACGTTCTGGTCGGCCTACTGAAGTTGATGATGACCAAATCAAAGTCATAATTGAAGAGGATCGTCATATAACTGTTCGAGGGGTTGCGAAGAGGCTTGATATTTGGGTACCTCACGAATTGAAAGAAATTCATTTAACACAAAGAATCAACTGTTGCGATATGCACCTTAAACGAAATGAAACCGACCCTTTCTTAAAAAGAATCATCACTGGTGATGAAAAATGGGTCCTGTACAGTAACAAAGTTCGAAAACGATCATGGAGCAAACACGATGAACCAGCACTAACCACATCGAAAGCTGAATTGCATCCAAAGAAGATCATGCTGTCAGTTTGGTGGGATTACAAAGGTGTTGTGTTTTTTGAGCTGCTTTCAAGGAACCGAACGATCAATTCTGATGTTTACTGTCAACAACTAATGAAACTGGATGAAGCAATCAAAGAAAAACGGCCAGAATTGTCAAATCGGAAAGGTGTAGTGTTCCACCATGATAATGCACATCTTTGACAATTCGTGGGAAACTATTGGAGCTTCGCTGGGAAGTGATGCCACATCCCCCATACAGCCCTGATCTGGCACCATCTGATTACCATTTATTTCGAAGTTTGCAGAATTTTTTGAATGGTACAGCTTTCACAAATGAAGATGACCTCCACTCGCACCTGGTTCAGTTTTTTACTGATAAGGACCAGAAATTTTATGAGCGCGGAATCATGCAGCTGAAAGAAAGATGGCAAAAGGTCATTGAGCAAAATGGAAAATATATAATTGATTAAAAACTATTCTTTGTTAAAAAAAAAGTGTTTTATTTTATACTACAAAACCGAAAATACTTAGTTGCCAACCCAATAATTGCCATTTATGGGCCGGTGCGGGTCGCACTGCACTGTCGGCATTGGACAGAGTTCAATGAAAAGCTTTCAAACTTATTGGTGATGACGATATAACTTCCCGGATAGAACCACTTCAGCACAGACGTGACGTTGGTTGTCTATCACTTTTTTATCGATATTTCAACCGCCGCTGCCCTGCTAAAATAAGTAGCTTAATTGCCGATGTTGCATTTCCTGTACGCAACACCAGGCAGTCAACTCGTGCCCACCATCTTACTATCGAAACTAGTGTCAGCCGAACCGCAAAATTTTATGACTCTTTCGTATACAGAACAACTCGAATGTGGAACGCTCTACCATCATCTGTTTTCCCCTGCAATTACGACCTGCAGAAATTTAAACAAAATGTCCACCGTCATTTAATTTCGTCTAATCCAGCTCAACCCATCCCCTTCCTCTTACCTTAATTCCCTCACCTAGCAAAGCTATGCTATTGCATTAAAGGGTATTCCCTAAGCTTTGGTGTTAATATAGAAAAAAAAAGGTTGATAACTTCACAGTCAACAGATTACTCATAGACCTGGAGGATGTACATATGTTAAATGCTAACTGAACAATTTGCGTACACAAACAAACAGTTAGCCTTGTTCTCGGAACTTATAGTCCCCATATGAAACATTCCGACTTATAAGAATGTCACAGGGGTTCGGATGAAAAATTTCGTTTCCAATTATAATCGGAAATTTCAACTTATTATTCGCCAGTTTGAAATTTTCGACTTATAGAGTCTCGCAGGTTCACGGATGAGAAATTTCGCTTCAAATTATAGTTTTCTATTTGAGTTAACGAGTTTTTTTATATTCGTTGTTTTACATTCAAATGTATTGTATGTATTGGAAAATAGTGTTGTCTTCGAGTTAAGGGGTGTTTCGAGTTAAAGAATTTCGACTCTATTTACATACATATTTGTTTTATATTATTGTTTCATATGTCAAAGGCAATATTAACTCGCGGGCCGAACTTTGCTGACCACTGCTCTAAGCGATTTGAAGCTTATCTATGTAACTACGTGAACATAATAGCATAAAAATCTTACCTGTCGGATTCAAACCCCCACTATTCGATGGGGCAATACCGGCCAAACCGAGCGCTGCCAAACTTGCTAACGGATTTTTCGCCACCTGGAATTAATTTCAAAATTAACAAATGTTACGCTCAACGTTGTTTTCAAATCACGATCGACAATTCTCGTTCTGGCTAGCGAATACGGAGTAATCATTAAGGGATTTTGATTGTTAAGAACAGTGGGGAGAGATGTATCATCATGGCACGATGTGTACGGTGCATCGATGTTCTCTATTTAATCATTTTGGGTGCTGCCCGCTAGACGTCGTTACGGCCAGTTTGGCTCTATGGTGGCCGAATCAAATTCAATTCAAATGCAACTTCGTTTCGAGGCAAAAAAAAACAAAGAATATGAACACTGCGCGCCTTAGAGGAAGTAACTATTGTGTACTGTTGGCCAGAAGAGAATATCTCTGATGATAATGAAAGTGAAAAGTCGTGAATCAAAGTTCTAGCATAAATGTTAAAACTGTTTATTTCGTGTCACGATTCGCATAAATGCTCGCATATTTCAAAATACTACGTGCTCGCTTTATGCATTTCCGACATCGTAACCTGATCATAACAAATCTCAACATAGTCTACAAATATTGAACAACCACACCGATGACTCAATTGGAAAAATAGTAAATGCTGTAAGTATGAAAATAATATGTTCATTTCAAATACACAAATTACGGAATTGGATAATGTACAAATATCAAGACCAAGGGAAACAGGGCGACTTTAGTACTTATCAAAAGTTACTGATGAATGAAAATCAAAATGTAAGCATATTAAAAAGCACAACTTATACATAAAGGGGATAAGTCACGAAGATTTTATACTAGCGGGGTGGAGGAACAAAAACATTTATACAAGGCCAGATGATCAACTCGAATGGCGGGCGGTTTCAACTAGCAAAACGGCATTCTATTTGATTCATATTCGAATGCATCAAATCATTCTAGGGAATATATCTATATATCAAGGGGAATATACGACATTCATATATTGTGATTTGGATATGATGGGGCGCACCAAAAATCAAAACAAACCAAATACCCAAATGACGGGGGAGTGTAAACAAATTATGAGCCAAGGGCAGCACCAATCAAAACGATTAACTCACATCAGACAATTGTTGAAGATGATGTGGGGGCATAGCTGCAGGCAGATGAGCCCCTTTTAATAATGGATCCGCTAAACCAGAGATGCCTGCATGAAGACCACCGGCCAGTGCTAATGGAAACATTGTACAGGTCTATTTACGGACGAGAAAAAATAATTAAAATAGGTATAGAAAGAGTAAACCAAACAAAAATAGAAGCAATTCGGGATACATATCGTTTCATTGCTATTATGTTCATTGCCTTTTGGGATATAGGTAAAGCAATAGGCAAAGTTTTCAAAGTAACACAAAAGCTACAAATAATTCAAGTCGGAAACGGACGGCTACGTCTAAATCTGAAGCAAGAGACAGTGAACATCGCCGACGTTCCTTGAATTCCGGTTATTTCTTAACGGGGGGAGGAAATTGACTGTCTCAACTCAAGTCATGCATTCATTCATTCCGACGGCATCAAACACACAATACACCCACTTACCTCTTGCGCGGGAACTGCATAATTTCCTTGAATTGTGTATGCCTGTCCGTTGGCCAAGATAACCGGTCCACTTACTGGTGGTTTTGGCCGATATGGAATTGTGGCTCCTTTTGGCGGTGACTGAATTCAAATAGAACACAAAACATAATTTAGAAACACATTTTCCACGCTATTCATCAAAACTCACCTCCAACATTACACAGCAGATATGATATATGCACTGTGTAATCTGTTCCGCTGAACCGCTCAAAGTGACGGCACGTTCTGTTGAATTTGGCAACATTTCGCTGGCAACTTGAATCGAACATCCTGTTGAAGTACGAATTTCCTTGATTTTTGCGCCACCCTTTCCTGAAATATTGTCATGTTTTTATCAAGATTTTCCGCGCACATCGTGCTTTATTAGGGGGATGGCGAAATTTACCTATGAGAGAACCGCATTGACTTGCTGGCACTATAAGTCGAATTGGAATTTGTGTCTTGCCGCCGCCAGGTGATGAACTGCTTTCGTTAAACTGTGAACACCACTTAAGGGGATTGCATAAGTTGATAAAATTCCAATAATTACCACCCATTTGCTACATACCTCTTCAAACTTTTTAGTGATTAGCGTGAATGCTGAATATATAGCGCTTGTTGTTCCTGACACGGTCACTATACGTTCAGGGCACGATCCATCTGATATGTTTATTTTTGCTCCCGACTGTAAATGAAAAAAAAAAGATTTGTGTTAGTTCCTAAACGAATTGTGCATGTTACGACTAGCGTTTACTTACTTCTTCGCGAAAACGGTTGACAATTTCTCCTTTTTTCCCGATAATGCTGCCAACCTCCTGGAAGTAGAAATAGAGTTAATTCTGAGTATCTTTTCCTTCACTTTCTAAAAGCAAACTAGAGTCAGTATTAACGGTTTCGGAAGCTTTATTTATTGTCCGTCATGTTTTTTTTTTAATATCATATTTACGAAGCTGTCTCTATCAAATAGGAAAACAGAAAAACAAAGTACCCTTGACCCCCTCTCCCCTTCACTTCCGGACTCTCTACCATCGAGGACTTTGGAGCACATATTCAACAATTGTGCAAAATTTCAAACCTACACGATTTATTTTTATTGTACTGCTCCCATACAAAAGCACAGACAGTACCAGGGAGTGAAACTGGCCCCACTTGATGCTGAGATAACGACGACCGATGTCCTGCTCCGTACCACAATTTTCGGCAATAATGCTACCCAGGAAGATGAAGTTGTCCACCTTCTCCACAGGCTGCCCATTAATATTGATGGCAATAGGTGTAGGATGTCTTTATCGCAATAGCGGGCTAAGAACCATGGCCTTGTTGGTATTAATCTTTAGCCCAACCTTGATTGCCTCCCTCTCGAGATATAACGCCATTGCGGACAGATCCATGATTCTGTGAAAGAGTAGGCTTATGTCGTCAGTGTAGTCAAGATGTTGTAGATAAAATGTTCAAGTCCATTGAATTCCTCTGCCTAGTCCGGATAGGGCTGCATGCAACACATTGCCGATCACTATGAGGAATAGGATCGGCGAGAGGATGCACCCCTGCCGAGCTCCTCTGCTAATCTCAAAGTCCCCCGACTTAGGTTGCCTTGATAATAGCCACAAGCTTCTCAGGGATGCGTCTCCTGCGCAAGGCCCCCCAAATAGAATCCCGGCTCACACTATCGAAAGCCTTCTCGAAATCAATGGAAAGCAAGTGAAGCGGAGAATCGTACTCAGCGCATTGCTCGATCATGATTCGCAAGATGTTAATGTGATCGACACAGGACTATCCGGATCGAAGAATTGGCTGTGACGTCCACCATTCTGTTTGGTGGAGCAGCGACATTAACGACAGAGGTAAGTGTCACCATACACTGTCGAGCTCGAGCTCGAACTCGATCTTGAACATGGTACAAGTGGGCCGGTTTTCTTCACGTTTATGTGAAGTGTGTGTGTGTGTGTCTTGAGCTATTCAGAGGACATTTATACCAGGTTCGTGCTCGCGTTCGAAAGTGTATGGTGACACTAAGTCTCTACTTGATTATTTTATGTTTAAACAAGTGTTCGTTTTCAATAAAGGGTGCAAGTCCACTTTGATGACTGCGGCTAGGAGAGAGGTATTTGGTCTCTTGCCAGCAGAGTTTTATCGGAGACAGTTACGGACTGGAGTATCGGATCAAGTATCTAATTCTGACCACATTCACATCCGATTTGACATTCTTGGGGGTTGTGAACTCCAATCTGCATCCAAGAACTAGTGGGTTCCAAAGCATATCAACTTCTTAATTCCATCAGTACGACTGTTGAGTGGGAGTTGGCTGTGGAACAGCTAAATGACGTCCTTATCACCTCCTTCGAAGATAGCACTGTAGCACGTGGCTTTCGTACGTCCCTAGGGTTCCCTGGTGGAACGAAGAACTGGTGCACAAAAGGGCCCAGGTTAGGAGGATGTTCAACATAGCAATAATGAATGGGGCGAATACAGACACGGAATATAATCACCTTATCAGACGCTCCAAACGGGAGACCTGGTAGAGAGATTATGAGAACATTCAGTCGCTACCTGAAGCGGCACGCGCCCACAAAATCCTATCTAGGGAGCATACTAACGGCATCGGGCAGCTTAAAAAGTAGGACGAATCCTTTACTGAGGGTTCAGAGGAAACTCTGGAGCTTCTCGTACACACCCACTTTCCGGGTTCAGTCCAAGCTGAAGCCTGTGCGTCTATTCCATCGGCGGACCATCGGGTTCCGTATAGCCTTTTGGAGGTCATTTTCAGAAAAGAAAAGGTCAAATGGGCCATGGAGTCCTTTGAAGCCTTCAAGGCACCGGGTGTCGATAGCATTTTTCTTGCTCTTTTGCAATACTGCCTTGATTTTATTATCACGCCATTGATTGTACTGTGTGGCGGCACAGCAATACCGAGCGGCAGCACTAATTCGCCCGATTACTGTACCACACATACGATACGGATACAATGTGCTGACCACGCAAGCACATGGACGCTGCCACTTGAGTCCGTACATTTGAAAGCAATTCCAAACGTAATCGGAGCGAGCCATTAAAATATGTGGCGAGCAAGCACATCCATGGGAACGAGCGCACATGGATGGTACGAGGCATGGCTATGCCTGCGCCCTGCTGCGTCAGCAAATCGTGAAGATAAAAGATACTTGCACCAACTCGCAAGTGTCTCTGCGTTCCAGTCAAGTCGTCCGTTTGCATCGTCGTCGCGCGTCACCATCATCGTCATCGTCAGTCACGCGACTGTACCTCGCGATATGATACATCGTAATTGTTAATTTTGTTTTTGTTTTAATAAAATCATTAAAAACCGGTAACGTGTTTTTTCCTCCAAAGAACTTCCGCGCCCACAGGCCAAAACTGTTTAGAGCCAGCTACTCTTTCAGATATATGTATATTACGTTTATGGAGGGCGGTGAACGTGGTGTTTATTCCGAAAAACGGAAACAAGCCGGAGGAGCTACCGAAATCTTATAGGCCGATCAGTCTCTCGTCGTTTCTCTTAAAAACGACTGAGAGGTTACTGGATCTGCATATCAGACAGATAATGGGATACACGTCACCCTTACATCGCCTATGTAAAAGGGACGGCGAAATCGCTCTATGCGCCTTCATTGATATTGAGGGTGCTTTCGACATTACTGGCTACAGCAGTCTATCCAGAGAACTTGAGCTCAGGGCTATACCTACGGCCACCATCATGTGGATCGGCGCCATGCTTGGCGGGCGCGAAATCTACTCATCGTTGAGTGGCACCCCAATTTTTGTTAACGCTGTTAAGGGTTGCCCTCAGGGTGGCGTTCTTTCCCCACTTCTCTGGTCACTTGTCGTAGATGAGTTACCCGCTAGGCCCTGTGATTGTGGTTTTCATGCTATGGGATACGCCGATGATATAACCATAATCATAAGAAGAAAATTTGATACAACCATCACGGAGGTGATGGGTGCGGCACTCGACCTAGTCCTTCGCTGGTGCACTGAAGTTGGCCCGAGCGTTAACCCGCAGAAAACCGTCTTGGTTCCATTCACCCGGAAGAAAAATCTTAGTTTAAGCCCGGTTAGCCTAGGCAACACGAAAATCGTGTTCTCCACTGAAGTGAAGTGTCTAGGCATCACGTGGGACTCGAGGCTCAACTGGAGCAAACACGTCGAGACTGCAGATCTCTCTTCGGAAAAACCTGGGGTCTCACCCCTAAAATGAAGTTTTTATATTCTATGCTGGTGCAACCAGCTGTGACTTATGCTGCGCTCGTATGGTGGCCTAAAACGCAGCAGCGTTGCACCATACAGTTGTGTAGCAAATTGCAACGTCTTGCATGCCTTGGTATGACAGGATCCATCCGTACATGTCCCACATCGGCCATTGAGGCGATTGTTGGACTGACATCACTACACATTTTTATTCGTCGAGTGCATCTAACATATGATACTCATGTGTTCAAACAGGTTCACATGAGTATTCTGGAGCGGATTCCTGGCTTGCCGATCTGCTCGAGATCAGACTGCATGACTACGGAACTCTGGAAATTCACGGTCTCCAACCCTAGTCAATTGGCTAGACAAAAAAGTTTGTCTTATATTAGCATTGTACGTATGGAAGCATGTGGAATAGAAAAAAAGAGATAATTAGGACCTTCTCCGAAAATTAAGTGGTTTGGCGGAGAGATATTTGACAACTGATCTGTTGGAGTCCATTATGAACAACGGATCACATAATTGTGAAAGATTGACTTCATTCGTGCGACCTCACTGCAGGAATGAGCAATTTCTGATGAATAATGTTTTTTTACAAGAAAAGTGTTCTGAAACCTGTAATGATTGTTAAAGGTTACCAAATGTCAGTTGATAAATTTATCTTCAATCAGGAGTGCTCGTGGACTAGAGCCGTGTTCAATTCGTGATTATATTATATAATTAACGTATTGAGTTTAAATTGTAATAATACATTTTATTCGAAAATGGCATGTACTCTATACTCTAGTTTGAGTCTGATTCGACCCTCCACGTTGTATTGTATGAAACGAAAAAGTTTGTTCCATACAACATGATCTTTGCACATTGTTCACGATTAGCTATCAACCCATAGAGCACGGAGCACTATTTGTGTGTATCTTTTCCATCGTCGCCTGCGATCGATGCACCTTAAGCGGGAGAGAATAAACCTCAGACGGTGTGGTTGAAAGAGAATCCCATAACACCCGTAGTCGTTAAGTAAGTCATATCGGCTTCATATCTAGAATTAATAGAGGACAAACAAAAGAAGACTTACCTTTCCTTGCATAATTAACCTTATCGTTAATGTTACTGATGGATCATCCTTTGAAGAAGGAGCATTACTTCCTGGCTTATTTTCTTCCATTGTCTTATATTCTTATCAACTTTGGTCTACGTTCAAAAATAAATTCGCGTGTTTTGTTTTTGTTTTTTTAATTGTACAATTTCCACCCAATATATGTATAAGATCTGAAAGAAAAAAAAACCATTTGTTAGCAATGGAATCCGAATATTATCAACATATTATTAATTAAAATTCTACAAACTATTTTTATTTCAAGAAAATAATTAACAGCATGGTATTTTTAAGAGACACTAATTCTAATAAAAAAAAAACGAATTCATAATTAAAAAATATTGTGCTTCCTTAGTTTGCATTTCTTGTAATGTGTTTAGCGCATTGGTTTCCGGCGTTGGAGGTTTTGGTAGCTCTTGGCCGTTGTTGATGAACGGGTCGCTCCGGTGCGTTGGACCAGCCGTCGTAGGAGCGAAGCCGGAAAATAAAGGGCTTCGCCCGCAATCCGAGGGTTTTGTAGTGTCCGATGCCAATTGGAGATGAACTGTTCTACTCCTGGAGAAACTTAGCCATTCATGTTAAGGCATAACTGGAAGCTTCTAGCTTGGATTAAAAAAAAAAATTACGAAAAACTAGCTGAAAGTAGGGCTCGCTACGATCACAATTTGACTCTAATTTCGATTGTTTTGGGCATTTTTCACGGCCACTCTCACCGAGAGAGAGGGGCTTTAGGAGCACCACCATTAATCTCAGCGATCCCGAAAACCATTCGTTTGACATAAATCTCGATGATTTTCCAAATTTTTTTCCACTCTCATTTACTAACCATCTTACTTTCAATCCTGCCTTCCCAAATATATTGTACTATACTCGTGCAAAATGTCGTTATTCGAAATGACGAAATGACTCTTTGGTACGGTTAAACGGGATTTTAGTGTATTTGGAGAAATTGTATGTTGGCGTTTTCCTTCCCGGTCTCCCGAAAGTACTTGTGAAAAATTTCGTTTTCTGAAATATCGGCGCCCTCTTTGGTTCGCTTAATCTGGGCTTCAATGTATGTGGTATCATTTTGGAAAAAACTGCCGGTGGGTACTAGAACTCACATATCGCTCCGAGCTTGTCAGTATGTTACTAAAGACGGTGCGGATAGGAGGTACATGCTAGCAACTGCACCATCCGAAAAAATATAGGCTATTGAAATGTCAACAAGGCATAGTAATGCTAGAGATGTTGACGCGCCCATGCCCGTGGAGGATTCACGGCGAATTTGAAATGTTGTAAAGGTCGGTGGGCTAGTAAAAAAAAATCCAAGTTTGTGTCATTTGCAGTAAACGGTTCTTAAACGTTTTAGAGGAGCAGTATCCCTTTCTTTCGGTAGTGACGGGTTCTAGATATCTGCTTCCTCTCTTCCATCCCCATTCAAGTGGTTTTTTTTTGCACTCCTAGCCACGTCATAACCTGGTTATATACTCGCAACAAGTGAAATCTCGCGACATCAGGCGTTGGTGGTGGCTTGGCCAAATTAAGTTTGGTACCGCTGGTACGCTATACTGCGGTGTTCCATCCCCATTCAAGTGGGTTTTTTTTTGCACTCCTAGCCACGTCATAACCTGGTTATATACTCGCAACAAGTGAAATCTCGCGACATCAGGCGTTGGTGGTGGCTTGGCCAAATTAAGTTTGGTACCGCTGGTACGCTATACTGCGGTGTAGAATGAAGTGGAGTAAATTTTCAATTGGATTTTATTGATGTTGGGTGGAGTGAAGCTTTTTGTCTTTTATTGTGTTGTGAGTGGTCCTGGTCGATGATGGATTGGGGGGGTTTTTTGGGTTGGTGATTGCGAATCTGAAGTCCAAATGGGCGATCCAGAATGGCAACACTTTTTTTATAAACATGGCCAATCTTGCTGAAAAACTGATAGGTCTTGGGTCGCTGATTGCGAATCCGAAATCAGAACTGCAAAAAATCAAAAAATAAAGGAGTTGTCTGAGTCTGAGCGGCAACCCTTTTTTCCTCGAACACACGGCCAATATTGCTGAGAAAAGCTGATAGGGGGTATTTTGGGTCGCTGATTGCAAATCTGATGTCCAAATGGCAAAAAAAAAACAAATGGGGGATCCAGAATGGCACCTTTTCTTATAAACACGGCCGACCTTACTGGAAAAAAAAACAGGTAGGGGGTTGATTGGGTCGCTGATTGCGAATCTAAAGTCAAAATAGCAAAGAGAAAAAAAAAACAAAAAAAGGAGATTCTGAGCGGCAATCCTTTTTTCGAACAAAAAAGTCCGCAAAAGGGGGGGGGGGTTACGTAAGTGGTTTCGCTTAACTTAAACGCGCGCAAACGATTTTCGGGGAAAATTACATGAAACATTTGGTTGGTAAAAATTAAACTAAAGTAAACGCTCACAAGTGCGCACATTATTTCCCCATGGGAGCGCGTATGTTACCGCACCATCAGTTGTTTGTCATTGCCCAACAGAACAGTACTCGTGACCCGTACTCGGGCGAAAATGTGAGCGCGCACCTTGCCCAGGCTACTTGCCTCGGGCATTCTCGCCGAATACACTCGCCTCGTCCACTCGGCGAGAATGTAAACCGGCCATAAAAGCTCCACTCCACCTGATATCAATAAAATCCAATTGAAAATTCAATCCATTTTATTCTATACTGCAATATAGCGATATGTAAAATACATATGTAGATATGTCTTCTAATCTAGTTAGTAGTTCAGTTTTCCATTCTCTTATTTACAATTACGACTCAAACTTGGACGAACCTAGTTAACCCACTCTTCTGTTCTTTCACTCCATTTCCAACTCAATGACGGACGACAGACTCGTTTCATATACGGAGTAGGTCTGCGAACCTAGTTTCTTGAACCTACTCCATTGTCGGACTCGGAGTAGGTCGACCTGATCCTCAAGAGAAGCAGGTCATATCATGACTAGTGCTAGGTCACTGTGGTACTATATTAAGGGTAACGAAGTAGGGGATGAGCTTGCCAGTCAGGGTAAGCTTGGCTCCAGCAAGGTCAATCATCAAGGATTGGTCCGATAGATTACGACAGCTCTATTGGGAAAATCTTCCGAGGACTGCGGCTGCGACTAAGGAGCTTATGAAACCCTTCAAGTATGATGATATTTTACCCACATGAGTAGGGCCGACCTGAGGTTACTAGTAGGCTTTGAGACTACAGGTCACATTTTGTGCAAATGTGCCGCGGTTGCGCCAGCTAGGTATGCGTTCCTCGGGCGAATCACCACGGACCCTTCTGTTATCAGGGAAACTCCTGCAAGAGACATACTGGCCTTCGTACGAGTGGTCTTTTGCTACATTATTAAATAAAAGCTGCGGCACAATAGATCTGGCATGATCGCAGTGCCCTACCAACAGGGTTAGTAGCTTGAACCTTTACATTCATTCATTCATACCAGTCGCCCCTATACCTTAGGATGTGATTATGTTGGAGCTTCGACAAACGATAAAAGCAGCGCTGATAGGGAAGCGATGGAAATGGATTCGTGCTTTTTACATAGAGTTGAATTAGCTCTCCCTTTTTTCGATCTAAAGATCTGCCCTCAGCGTCGCTCTAGACGTTCATCGCAGCTCCAACATAAACAGCTCTATGTGAAAGCACGAATCTATTTCCATTGCTTCAATATCAGCGCTGCTCTTATCATTTTCCGAAACTCCAACATAACCGCACCCTTAGAGAGATGAAGAATTGTACCGAATCTTTACTGTACAAGGCTGCCAAAATTCGTTCTCCTGCCTCTCAAATTTGTACAGTTGTGGCGGTACACGTTCTTCACCGTGGATGAAGTTCCAGTGAGCACAACGAGTAGTTGTAATGAACCATATTCTGGTCGTTCTGCTTCTACCGACAGATCGAATGCAGCAATGAGTAGGATCTGTGATCTCTGATGGTACGAAACCAGAGGTCGAAGGTCCCATTATATTATAGTACATTTTGCAGCCAATTTTATAAGACTTATTTTAATAACCTTTTCATTATAACGAAGCGTTGCAGTGTTATTCTCATGTAAAGACGAAAAAAACTAGAAATTTTGCAAGATTCTTAATTTTTGCATTTTTTGATGGCTTGATGATCATAGCTCCGTTGCTATTGATTATAGAAAAAATAATTGTGGAATGAAATTTGTAGGAAATTTTGTCCTCTACAAAAACTTGGATTTTTTTCCTACCCCACCTACCTATACAACAAATCGAAAATTCAGAACTACCGCACCTTTTGGTCTGTATTTCTTGGGTAAAGTGTAAGTACCCTTTCACACGAAGAGCCGCACGGCTCTCGCTCGCGAGTGAGAGCGAGGCGCGTAAGTGTCACCATACACTGTCGAACTCGAGCACGAACCTAGTACAAGTGGACCGGTTTTCTTCACACCTATGTGAAGTGTATGTGTGTCAGAGGACATTTGTACCAGGTTCGTGTTCGAGTTCGACAGTGTATGGTAACACTAAGACTGAAATGCAGAGTACACTGGAGCTTTCACACGGGGCGCACGAGCCTCTACGTCGCGCAAGTGAGAGCCGGCACGGCTCTTGCTTCACGAGCCGTCACGTCTCTTGATCTAAATGCAAAGCGAGGAGTGCCGGCATTCACACGAGAAGAGCGACAATGGCTCTCGCTCCTTACCGGCTAACACTCGCGCGACGTAAAGGCTCGTGCTCCCCGTGTGAAAGCTTCAGTGTACTCTTCGCATTTCAGTTTTACGCGCCTGGCTCCCACTCGCGAGCGAGAGCCGTGCGGTTCTTCGTGTGAAAGAATGGAAGGTGGGAGGGGAAGAAGCTCTCACTCGCGAGCGAGAGCCGTGCGGCTCTTTGTGTGAAAGGACACTAACGGTCTCGAAATGCAAGAAGGGTGGGACAAATTATGATATCATATTTTCCCCTCTTCCGCTTTTCTCCTTTCTTCAAATTTACAAAATATGAAAAAAATTTAATGTGCTCGGTGGTACACTTTCTCATAATACCCCACTTGCCTACACCGGACATTCGTATCGCGGAAGATGAGAATTGTTTGCTGGGGTATTCTATGGACAGACGAACAGACAAACATTTGACCGATTTTGTAAGGGTTTTGTTTTTACAGCAAAACCCTAAAAACCAGCCATAACACAATTTCACCAAAAATGTCAGTTGTTGACTTTACTTTAAATGTGAATGTTATTTAAAGAAGTATGTAGTCAAAATACACTTGCACACAAGTAAAATGCCCCATTCAAACAAATTTGAACGTGAAAAGTGTCTTTCATGGTGGGATATGGAGCGGCTAATCGTCACATGCTCGAATTGCTTCTTGAATTTTTCAACAAATTGGATGCATGTAACTCCGATTTTATACGATTGCAGCAGACCTGTCTACGTTACGTACCCATTCAATAGCCAGATCCATTTCAGAATATTCAGGGAATGTGAAAATCAAGGCGACGTGAAAAGTATGCACTTTTTCAGAAAGAAATAAAATCCCAAGTGCATCCAAGTACGAACAATAATTCGGCTCATATAGTTTGCATAACACAGAGGCAAATGTAGAGTGGGGATAATGAAATGTTCTTTTTATTAAAACAAAAATCAGGAAACTTAGTGCTACATTCAGACGGTTTTGTTGTCATATCATGCACTTGTACCGAATGGATCGCGGTAGAGCAACGGAAACCCAAAATATAAAAAAGTGAAGAACGTAATGCAGAATTGTTTTCATAAAAGGGCATACACTACACATATGAATAACAAAATACACGCATATAACGATATGTATTCAATGTTCTTGCAATGTGCAAATGCCCGATGCATTGCCGAGCTAAGCTACAGACGCATACTAAGTTGGTGTGCAGAATGAAACCAAGTGTCACAAAAAGTCCAATTTCACTGAAACGTACATAACGTTTCTACTTTAGCGAGAAACATCGCTAGAAAGAAAAATTTTGAAAATGGCTAATTAACACGTTGAGTACGAAGGAGTATGGAATTGATCAGGGTCACCTCTTGAATGGATTTAACCATATCTGTTTTCCGTCTTTCTGTCCATAGAATAAAGCTAGCGACTTGAAAAATATTGGCAATAGGATCTAGTTAGTTGGTATTGAAAATGGGCGTGATCCGACCAATAGAACACCTTGCCTCCCCATCATACCCAAACGTCGACACATATAATAAATCTGTAGATTTTGCACATTCCAAATATTTGCAAAAAGAAGTTAACTGGGACATAACTTTCACCAATAGAATACTTTAAGATCGTTTAAGATTAAAAAATATTTTTTTTTTTAATATTATTTTTTTTTTAGATATGTTACGATGAACTAGCCCCCAAAAATGGGGGCTAATGTCATAATTTTTTACTACTTTGCCTTAACCCCTAGCGGGGCATAGCGCGTCAACTACTCCTGCGCGCCATCGTACTCTGTTCTGGGCAATGGGGCGCAACTCCCCAAAAGACTTACCCAGTACCTGACACTCCTTTGCCACAGATCGACGCCATGTGATTCGAGGACCCCCTCTTGGTCGGCCTTGGTTGGAAATGGGGTTCCATTTCATGGCATGCATAGCAATGCAGTTATCACTCTTCCGCAATGTGTGACCTATCCACTGCCATTTTCGCCTGCGTATCAATTCGTCGATTGGCATCTGACCCGTACGCCGACTTAGCTCTTCATTTGATATTGTTTCGGGCCAGAAAATTCTTAAAATTCGACGAAGACATGAGTTGACGAAAACTTGCAGCTTTCTGGTAACTCCTACGGAAACTTTCCATGTACTGCTCCCATACAAAAGCACTGATAGTACCAGGGAGCGAAACAGGCCCAGCTTGGTCTTGATGCTGAGATAACTGCTCTGCCAGATTTTGGACAGCATGCCGTATGCGCGTTTAGCCTGGTTGATACGACGAGCGATGTCCTGCTCCGTACCACCATTTTCGGCAACAATGCTACCCAGGTAGACGAAGTTGTCCACCTTCTCCACAGGCTGCCCATTAATATTGATGGCAATAGGTGTCGGATTTCTTTTTCGCAACGGCGGGCTAAGAACTTTGGTCTTCTTGGTATTAATCTTTAGCCCAACCTTGCTTGCCTCCCTCTCGAGATCTAACGCCATTGCGGACAGATCCATGATTTTGTGGGAGAGTAGGCATATGTCGTCAGCGTAGTCAAGATGTTGTAGATAAGATGTCAAAGTCCATTGAATCGCTCTGTCGAGTCCGGATAGGGCTGCATGCAACACATCGCCGATCACAATGAGCAATAGGATCGGTGAGAGGATGCACCCCTGCCGAACTCCACTGCGAATCTCAAAGTCCCCCGACACCTTACCTTTATGCAGAACGCGACATTTCGCGCCGTCATAGGTTGCCTTAATAATAGCCACAAGCTTCTCAGGGATGCCTCTCCTGCGCAAGGCCGCCCATATAGAATCCCGGTTCACACTATCGAAAGCCTTTTCGAAATCGATGAAAAGCAAGTGAAGCGGAGAATCGTATTCAGCGCATTGCTCGATGATGATTCGCAAGGTGTTAATGTAATCGACACAGGAGAATCCGGATCGAAAGCCAGCCTGCTCTTCATCAATTGTGCTTTCTAAGTGGGCCTTTAGTCTTTCCAGGACGATTTTAGCTATTATCTTGGCAACGGCAGGAAGCACACAAATGCCTCTCCAATTATTACAGTCTGTGAGGCTACCCTTCTTTAGAAGTTTGATGATCAAACCTTCCTTCCACTCAGTGGGAAAGGTCTCTGTATTCCACGCTTTATCAACAAGTGGGTGCAGCAAATCGGCAGTTATGCTTGGCGCTGCTTGATAAAGTTCGGCAGGGATGCCGTCAAGTTCGGCAGGGATGCCGTCAAGTCCGGCGGCCTTTCCTCGTTTTAGTGCAATAATTGCAGTGACTATTTCCTCTTTAGTCGGGGCAGTGGACCGTATACGCACATTTTGATGGTTAGCTAAATTATCTATATGAGGGGGAACTTCACCAGAGGTTACACGGTTCAAGACCGCGGCGAAGTGTTCTTTCCACCGCCTCATTTGATCTTCTTCCAAGATAAGTAGCTTTCAATCACTATCTTTCACCGGATGTTGGCAGGAGTTACGACCACCTGCAAACTCCTTGATGACACCGTATACGGCGTTTAAGTTGTTACTTCTAGCGGCTTCTTCTGCTGACGCTAAAAGAGAATTCGCATAAACTCTTTTATCGCGTCGCACACTACGCTGAACTTCTCGAGCTTTCTAACGGTAAAGGAGTTCGATGCTGCTTCGATTGTCGTCTGATGCTGCAGCCAACGAACTTTCAGCTCCTTTCTTTCAACAATCCGCTGCCATGAAGCGTCGGACATCCAGGGCTTATTCCGGCAATCCGGGTTTGGGCCAAGGATGGTATTTGCGCTATCAATGTACGCATTTTTTATGGCATCCCAGTTTTCGTTTATGTCACTATCTGGGTGACTAGTTATCTCAGCCGCTTTTTGCGCAAGATGGTCATTATATTGTTGTAAGACAGCTGGATTTTTTAATCGAGCGGTGTTGAATTTGCGGGGCCTGGATCTTTCGTCGCTGGGGCGGCGCACGGCTGCAATACGCAATCGAACATTAGCGATCATAAGATAATGGTCTCTTCCCATCCCAATATCGGCACCCTTCTTGTTTCGCACGTCCAGGAGGCAACTCTTGAATCTTTTACTAATGGCAAAATGGTCGATCTGATTTTGTGTTCTGCGCCGATCAACAGAGGACCAACTGATTTTGTGGTGGTCCTTATGCTCAAACATAGTACCACCGATGAAGAGACTGTGAAAGTTGCAGAACTCTACAAATCTTTCACCGTTGTCATTACGATCACCAAGACCGTGTCTCCCCATCACATGTCTGAGCCCATAGTTATCAGCGCCAACTTTCGCATTCAAATCACCCATAACCATTATAATGTCACCTTTAGGTGTTCTGCTCTGAACGGCGTTTAGTTCTTCGTAGAAGGAGTCTTTTGCCAAGACATTGTCGGGTTCAGTAGGGGCATAACATTGTATTATTGAGATGTTCCTCATTTTGGTCCGGAACCTGGCGGTCAAGACCCTGTCAGAGACCGGTTCCCAGGATAAGAGACAGTTTCGCGCGGCTCTGGTTAAAAGGAGCCCCACACCTGACTCACGACGACTACCGGTAGCTTTACCGGAGTACAACATTACAGTGCTGCCCGTTGGAGAGATGAATTCTCCGCTGTTCCACCATCTTATCTCACTAACTCCTAAGATATTTAATTTGTACCTCAGAAATTCACTCTCTAATTGAAGAAATCGTGCGTTCTGGGGACCTTCTGATCCATTGTCCAGGAGAGTACGCACATTCCAGAATCCAATCTTTGTCATTGTACGATAGCTAAAAGTCGTAACCGTTGAGTCAGTCCTTACCCGAGGCATAGTTGACGTTTCGTTAGCATATAAAGATTTCGGATAGTGCAAGTTGCTGATCCTGTCCTTTGTTTGTCGGTTTCAACGACAGGCCGTCAAAGGGAAAGGTCGTGGTATTTTTTTTTCACACCCCACACCACAGGGGTACCTCAACCAAATCATCGCACCGCCATCACTGGCGGCTTGACGTTGGTTGGCAATGGTCAGTGACCACTGCCGTTCCAGGGGGCGCCCACGCGGAGGACTATGGAAGAGGAGTTTTTTGGGGATAGTTTATTTGTAATAGTTCGCAGAGCCGTGAAATATCCCCCAAAGTCTGGAGGGATATGCCATCTTTTTTTAAGGTGTTTTGTCATTTTCGGCGGGAGGGTGGGCATATCAGTGGTAACAGTCCACCAAAAATGGGGACTCATGTCATTTTATTACAGGATAATTCATTGGCGGATAGTTCGCAGAGCCGTAGTAGAGGACTGTAGTAGATATAGAAGGCCGGAATTAACATCTTGTCCTGGTCCAGGACCCGGATAATCTCCCATTGGGCGCGCCTCCTGACGTGTCTAGGAAGTCAATATGTATATGGAAACCTTGCCATTAGCATAGCCGCTTGATGGAATGTACCCAGAATGCCTGCACTCCTCTACTTTGAACAAATTCATGTTGTCTTGTGTGAGATTGGATTGGATCTCTCAATTTCTCTGCTCCAATGCTCCGAACCCTAGCCTGATAGTTGTCCTCCAATTGTCTTAGCCAAATGACCGCATCCTGCAAATTCGGAAGCCCAGCAGTTGTTCGGTGTCCACATCTACTGACTCTTCCTAAAACACACCTATGTCTTCCCCTCAGCCTTGCTCCGCTGTTGCGTTCTTTTAATATTCGCTTAGTCATGCAGCTATTGTCCATTCTTTGTATATGACCTGTCCATTGAAGTCGTTGCTTCTTGACGATTTACGAAACTTCCAGCTCATGGTACAGTTCGTGTTCGTGCCGGATGCGCCATCCATTTTGATCACAAACTGGTCCGAAAGACCTTACATACAAATGTATTTTAAGCAAATTATCGAAGGCTTGGGTTAGGGTTCATGTTTCACAGCCGAAAATTGGGTATACGTCGATATTGTATTCCCAGCAATTATCGAGGCTTTGCTTGAAAAAAGCATAAAGAGCTGATGGGTTGCTAACCGGTCAAACCTAAAACCGCCTTAAGAGTCATTTCAGACGATCAGTCCGTTAGCCGGGTACCGACTTACAGGGCTGACCAGCGTATGGCTTTAACATGGACTCAAATGGAAACTTTCAGAAGATCAGCCCGACTGACCAAGTCAACCCTTTAACATGATCCGCGGCTGACCAACGTACGATCAGCCGGTACGTCCGACCGATCATATAAATAAATGGCTTGAGTGCAATTCAGGGATTCATGTTAAAGATTCGCGTCAATTGGGTCGATGTGTCGCGTTTCTTGTGAAAGACATCGGTCGATCAGTTCAGCAACAACATTGTTCCCGCCTTCGAAAATCACTGGAGTGTGGGTAGATGTGTATCCAAAAAACAATTTATGAAAATTGACGGGAACAACGAAGTTGCTGAACGTGAGTCAGTATCATGATCATGTGAAGGCTCTGACCAAACTCTGTACCTTTGGTGAGCTCGGTCCTATGCCAAAAGCATAGGACGGCTGACCGACATACCGGCAGATCATCGGAAAGCAGACTAATATTCATCAATAATCCGCTCAGCGTAAGGATTTATTCTATTTTTCGTCATGACCTTGTAAGATGTACACAAACTAGTGAAATGCCTCCGTAGTTTCGCACCAGTTTATTGCTCTGAATAAATGATAGGACGATGGTTCTTTTTTTCTGTTAGTTTAGACGCTCTCGTTGAGGCAGATACTTAACTTACAATGAAATCGAGCCTTGTTCAAGCATGGAACGGCCCACCGGCACATCGTCACAGGGGTGAAATTTCGAAATCCCCCTAGTTCACAACCCACCCTGTTAATAAGGTAAAAACTTGTGTTGTGTTTTTCCACTGGACATCATTAGTGAACAAGTTGCTGCGAACTCGGCGATCCGCATACGGGACAGGTCGGTGCACTGACTCAAACACCGGTCATGCATCCATCCTGAACAACATGGTCACCCCTTCATCAACGGACTACTATACACCAAAAGTCTCGTTCGTTTCCTCGTAGGGGAATAACCGACGGGGCGACCGGTAGCGCAGTGTGTCTCAGTCTCATGTTTGACTACCGGCGTTTCGGGTTCGAATCCCGTCCACGACGACGTTCATGGCCATGGATGTGCATGCTGGCAACTGCATTCTCTGTCAACTGGGCCACATGGAACAGTTGACGCGCTATGCCCCACAAGGGGTTAGGGCAATTGAGAGAGAGAGATATGTCGGAGTTTGGTCTTGACCATCTCCACTTGTAAAATTAGACTAATTATGTATTGATCTAGCCCATGTTGGACGTAAACCATTCTACTAAGGGGCTGTCCATGAATATCATCATTAATCTTGTGGTGGGCGTCATTACTAGTCTTTGTGTTATGACGCTATCTTCCCTATCCTATCTAGTTCAACTAGCGCTTTCAAATGATAAGATCGACACCCTGACGCTTCCACTGCAGCAACCGCCAAGGACTGCCAAACCTCACGTTCCTGCGGCAGCCGGTTCTTCGTACCGGAACGACTCGTTTTTCGACGGCCAAGAGCTGCCGAACCCCCTCGTTGCAAAAAGAAATGCAGTATTTGAAGCATCGCTACCACAACAACAACAACTGCCAAACCTCTTCGACGCCAGTAGACGCTGCTACACAACAATCTTCGAACTTATAAAACCGACTTTAAAAGGGCACGCATGCCAGAATCCGTTACCTTGCAAGAGGATGCGAATTTTGCCGAATCTCCTCTCTTCGTAGTGTCGACGCCTACTGAGCAGGGCACGGATGATGATTGCATGTCGCTAGGCTCTAATCTGGCTGTGTTGAATGAAACTTCCCAGCCAACTCTTTCGCACGACTCCCTTGAATCCGAAACGGAGGGGGAGGAGGATGTGACGGTAAATGGAAAGGATTCTTCAAATAAATCTTCACCATTCGAAAGCAGCCACGGCTGCCATTCTTCTTCGTGACTTGTCTGTCGCGCAGTGAAGAAGAAATCGCAATGATTCACCTTGGGTTGTCCACGATCTCGTCAAAGGTCTGGGGTCACCTGATTGTACCATTTTCTACAGTAAAGCCCAGGGTAGACCATGGTTTTGCATTCTCGTCAGGAAAACCGTTAAGACTTTCTTACTGTCAGCTTACTGCGATAAAGACTCTGTGTTAGTCTGCCTGGAGCTCAAAGGTAGAGTATTGGGTTGCGTCGGCGTATATGCCGCATGACAATGTGGGCACATCTCTCCGAGTGTCGGATGATATCATTCGCCTGATCAGAGACTGGAAGAGTGTCGTCGGACCACTCCTTCTCTGATCATCGATACCTACCAGCCTGAAGCAATTCAGCGTACTATAAATCGCAGGACAAATTGGACTAGGTATCGTGATGCCTTTTATGAAAGGCTACCTCCACCAGCACGTCAGCCCTGCAACGAACAGGAGCTGGACGATATAGTAAATACGCCGACAGATGCTATGAAGGCGGCGGCGTCTTCATCGTGTCTGGCTACCTTACATGTAGAAACGAAGAAACCAGCCTGGTGGAATACTAGGATCTTCGAACTTAGGACCGAGTGCAGAAGTTTCAACAAGGCTAAATCTTGAAGGCTGAAGTCGGATTGGTACTTCTATAAAAAAAAAACATCTGAACTCTTTTAACAAAGAGTTAAGGGGAGCCAAACGAACGTATCGAAGGGTCCTACGAGGCCTCTAGATTTCGGAAAATCCTGGCGTCAAATGCATCTATGCCAAGCTTCCTACAAAAGGAAGACGAGTCGTGGACGTTTTCTAGTAAGGAAACCATCGAGTGTCTGTTTGACACACATTTCCCTGGAAGTTCGGATGGAGCCTTACTTAGGGACTTTTCCAATTGTGACACTGCATCCATCTTATATTATGAGAAAATTATGTGCTTTAAACCTTTTAAATCGGCTGGACCAGATGGCATCATCCCGGCGGACTTGAAGTATTGTTTGGATAGAGTGTAGTCTGACGGCCAATTTAAAACTCTTGTGCATTCCTCGCGGCTGGAGGAAGGTGCGGATAGTTTTCATCCCGAAAGCGGCTAGAAGTTCGCATGCGCGCACAAAAGACCTCCAACCCATTAGTATCTTGTCAACCATGCTGAAACCACTAGAGACTGGCTGATATCTAGTAGTCGCAACATGCCTATTGGAAAGGTAAGTCAGTCAGTCACACTAAGAAATCTCTCGATCAAAAGTAATACACGATGATTGTTTTCCTGGATATCGAGGGTGCTTTCAATAATATTAGACCTAGTGTGATTATTGAGGCACTCCTAAGCCTCCAGGTTAATGAGTCTCGTTGCAAAGTCGTTAACATGCTACTAACATCTAAGCGCATACACACTACTCTGGATACATCGTCGGTATGTAGGAATGTTTGTAGAGAAACCTTCCAAGGGGGGGACACTGTCTCCCCTTCTTTTGAATGTAATCATCAACAGACTGCTTCGAAAACTGGAAAAAGTTGGGTGCAAAGTTATTACGTTGCCAGCGCTATCACAAGTAAATTGCCTGATGTCCTCAGTGGGTTATTGAAGACTGCTCAATCCATTCTAACAGAGTGGGCGAATCTGTGCGGCGTCCAAATTACCCGGTTAAGGGCGACCAGAGAGTGAAAGCTGGTACTTGTGCTGGTGTTTTGATTGTGAACACTCAGCGAAGAGGAATGTTCACGTGAAACGCGCTCATGGAACTTTCCCTGCCCATGCTGCTAAAGATCACATTCGTACTTACCCGGTGTATTCGTTTCATTTTTCTGTGTGTTATGAATGGATTTTATATAGAAATTCACCGGACAATTACGAATGCGATCTTGAGCTTTAGTAAAAAAGCTCCATGACCACGTTTCACGTCTCTTCGCTGAGTGTTCACAATCAAAATACTAGCACAAGCACCAGCTTTCACTATGTGGTCGCCCTAAGACGGAGCTTGTGCTCTTCACTAGAAGACGCGCGATTCCTCCTATCGAACCTCCCACACTGGACAAAGCTAAATTCCTCGGTCTCATTTTTGACAGGAAACTAAGGTGGAACCCCAACATTAAAGAACGGGCCAAGAAAGCTACTGTTGCCCTCTACTCGTGCAAAAAGACCATGGGTAAGACCTGGGGCCTGCAGCCTAAAGAGTAGGGGCCTATTATACCCTACTGTGTACGGTACAAAGGATAGCTACACTGGCCACGACGGGGGCTTTTAGAGCTACTCCGTCAGCCGGGCTAAATATGGTGCTCGGTTTGCTCCCATTGGATATTTCCCGTCGAACAATTGGCGACAAACACGGCCTTACGCCATCGTGAAACTGACCAGTGGCATACGATGAGTCGTGGACACTCAACTGTACTGGGCAACTTGAAACTCCCCGTGGAGACTGATTATACTTCTACAAAACACGTTTTTGGCAGGAACCACACCAACATAATTCCGTTGAGGAGTCTATGGGTTGATAACACGCTCCTGACCAACGAGACTCCATGATCATCTACACGGATGGCTCTAGGACCGATGGCGAAGTTGGGGTTGGTATCTATCGGAGGGACTGGGAATTAACTTGTCATTCCGCCTTCCCGACTACTGTAGTGTTCTGCAGGCGGAGGTTTCGACAATCCTGCAAGCTCTGACCTGGCTGGGAAATCATGTCGTGCCCACGAGGAACGTTACTATTTATACGGACAATCAGGCTGGAATTCGATCACTCGAATCCTTCCTGACTACATCCAAAACCATCAAGAATTCTCGCTTAGCCCTCAAGGAGATGGGTGTTTTTTTTTTCAATATTCCTCTGTTGAATACCGGGCCGTAGTAGCTTCGTGGGCAACTGCGTGGCGTATGAGCTGGCTCGGGAGGGAACAACGGGAGTTGTTGACGGGGACCGCCTAAACATCAAAATGTCAATCGCATCGTGCAAACTTGTAATTAAAGCCACTTCGGCTGATAGGTCGAACATAAGGTGATTAAATGGCGATACATGCCAAACGACGAAGATGATTTGGCCGAAACTCGACCCTAGCCGCTCTGCCACACTGCTTACTGAATAGGAAACACATTAGTAGAGTTGTGGGGGTTATTACAGGGCAGTGTCCTATCGGTGAGCTTGCCTGGAGGCTCCGTATTCCTCCCAATGACTATTTTCGGGGCTGTGAGGACGTCCATCTTCATTTTCAGTGTCCGATCTCGGCTGAGAGGTGGAAGAAATTTCTGGGTTCTTGTTTTTTCCAGGATCTGGAGGACCTTAATGATATGAGCGTAATACAGTTCAATCGTTATATTGCTAGTAATGGCTGGTTTGCTACCTAGGTATAAGTAGATGGCTTTGGTGGCATCACGACGGACCCAGAGGTGGTGGTCTATGTGTGCTGTGTGGTGTCACGGCAGTCCCTTTATCTAACCTAACCGAACCTACTACAACAACACCGTAACTGAGTTTTTAAAATTGAATGAAAGGAGGCCTTTTAGATAAACTGCCACTCAACGACTCATTACGATGTCGCAAGAGTGAATGATGAGCTAATAGATTTTTGAGAATATTCCGGTCTGACCGCCTGTACAGGCATAGCGACAACACACACGCTCCGATATACTTGTATAGTTGACATGTGCAGATATACCGGAACGTCATATGCAGCCTAACAATTTTTGCACAAACACGAGATAAAAAGAAAACTTGTTTTCTTTTTTGGTTGTGAGATGAAATGTAAGCCCCTTCCCCCTGACGAAATCCTGCACACGGCCCTGGTTCACCACACAAAAACACATTTGGAGCAACATTCAAATTGTCCACAAACATGAACTTAAACCGAAGTCTGTGGAATGTTAGTCGTCGATCTATTTCCGGTCCAATAAAAATCAGACCGACTATCGAGTCCTACAATAAAGTCAAGTGTATGCATTTATGTGCAATGATGAGCCACATCCGAAGAACTCGTCCGCGCGACATTTTCAACGAGTTTTGATCCAGAAACACAACCAGCAACAACAACATGAATCTTCTAGAGACGATTACTTTTACCAATGACCTCTAATAGCCGGCCGCAGTAATCTTGAAAGTGGGATGGCCCAGCAGCTAGAGATGGGCTGCCTGCAGCAACATCAGCTATCGGTTTGCTGATAATGTGCAAAACACAAGACACAAGAAATCCACTTTGCGCCTAGCTGCCTATAAATAATGGAGACGTTCTCAGCGATTGTATCTGCGAATAATTGATGCATGTGTTGTGTGTGATGCACAGCACACAGCGAGTACATTCATCCGTCATTGTGTTCGCAAAGTACTCGAGCAAACGCGAGCGCTGGAGAAAGTCGAGGCTGAAGCCGTGCCATCGTTTGAATGCCGCGAAGACTAAGACACTTCTTTTTCTTCTACTTTTTTTCCTAATTGCAGAAATACAAAAGATTTTGCACTACACGCAAACATGCAACTACTGAAATAGTCGTCGTGCAGATGAAAATAGGAAAATGCACTCTCATGTCGATGGCTCGAGTGGCGGAGTCCGGGAGTGGAGTGGCCACGGCCATCGGACTTTGTGTGTTGTGCACCAAGCCAGGAGTAATTTTAGAAACACGATTGCAACTTGCACAATCTGTGAAGGCGCGCGCTTTCACGACAGTGACACTTTGTCTATGCCTGAGAGCCGAGAGCTGCATGGGACGCCCATTAATAAGGCACAATACGCGACTGTCTCTGGCTAAGGCTAATGTTAGGAATCCATTAACCTTATAATTCATACATTACGAGTCGCGCACAAATATGCTTGCAAGAGCATTATATTGGCGCGCAATCACACCAAGCAGGGGGGACGACTGGCTCCAACTGCCTACCTCTGCCGTGCCGGCCCGCTCCCCGGACCCACTGTACACAGCCAGCATCTGCGACTCGTCAAGTAGCAAATATGCGTGTTACATGCAGGGGAACTTTTGCAGGCGCATCTGTGACAGAAATGCACACGCAATGCAAAGACCTCAACAACAACCGTCTTGCGATTCCGGCAAGCGTATGAAATGTCGCGTACATCACTGAAGCACTAGACGACGACGACTTGTTCTTGGGGGGCGCTTTCTCTCCCCAATCCGCGGCGGCCTAGGATAGGTTTCGAGCGCGGTCCAGATCACCATCGCGAATCCGATCCGGGGAAAGATGCTGCTACTTGGCAAGAATTTGCACACGTTGCACAGCCGGTTTGCGCGACTCGGTCGGTTGCAAAGAAAGTACCACCAACATTCCACTGAGGCTGAGTCCGGAGGAAAAACTTAGAAATGCGCTCTAATTGCGGAGCCCGGTCGTGGGCTTGTTGCGAACTTGCTGAGCAAGTTGCGCCGCTAAAGTGGCACACACAAGGCGGCCAGCCGAGCGTATTGAATCCGCGCCGCAGGGCCATGGCAAGACGAGTCGCGAGATATGTTTTGCGCGACGAAAGGGTAGTCAGATCAGCCACCAATCGATAATTGTTAGAGAAAGCCTCCAACGGTGCCTCGGGCTGTCTGAGACACACCGTCCCAAGCGATGCAATTGAACACTACTTCGGGGGGACGACGCAGCGCCCATCCCTCTCGGGCGAGTGGTTAGTAATTCAGTTAACGGCATGCACACTGAGTTCCTGATGGCGGCGGCGGAGTCCGTGTTGCGACAAATCGATACGGGGGAGCAGCCACTTGGCGCGTCAATTCGGGGCCGGCGACAATTAGGGCGCAGGACAACCACAAACGCTTGGAAAAATACAAAACGCAAAACGGCAGATACTCACAAACGCCTACACGTACTTGCACTTCATCACTTTGTGCCGCCTGACAGGGAGTATCGTTCACACGGATGTCGGGTTTTGGCAAAACACAGCGAGAAAACGTCCACCGGCAACACACCTAAGTAAACACAAAACTTATGTTCCGATCCGACGAGTAAAGGCAAACTGAAGCGAAATGGCGAAAACACTTCTCGGCACGACGAGTGTTGCGAGAAGAAGCCAGAGGTAAGCGATGTCGCGGCTGCACCAGCGTTTGTCTCATTCGCGCGCCATTTTGCATTTGAATCATTTACTAGACGTTCTTTGTGTATGCTAAAGCGAGAGAACTGTGCGTGCTATGCAGTCAGCCCGCTCCCCCATTCACCTGTCAACCATAAATTCGGACAAATTCGGAGCGGATGCAGGAGCCCAGTGACTGATTGGCGGGAATTCTTATTTGAAAAGGAACGTTAAATGAAAGTACAATATTCCAAACATTCGAGTCTCACGAGATAATTTTTTTCTGGCTGAAGATCTTATTAAAATTTTCTTCACGTAACGGTTGTCACGTTATTCAAAAACGAGCAATTGAAAACGGGAAACGGAAAGTGGTATGTATTGGTGGTAAATCTCCATTGTTTGGACGGGCGGATGGCGTTCAGTAGCCAATGGCGCGTAACCGTCATTACTGTCAACACCGATGGGCCATGGGATGGCCACAAATAGCTTCGAGAGACATTTTCCTCCACGCGATGGCCCATCGCGCACACAACTTTGAGCAGGTGGAGGCGACTTCGATATCTGGGGTGCCAAATTTTAATGATGGGTTTCAATCAAATTTGGTCTGAAATAGACGAATCTGAAGTCCTTTCCTGTGAATTCATAACCGTTTTGGAGATATTTACCTTTAATTTGGAACTTTTCTTTAAGAAAATCCAGTGCTAGAATTGTATATAGCATAAATTTCCGCTTTAGATAGTTAAGAACCTACTATGATACTCAATTGCCCTAACCCCTTGTGGGGCATAGCGCGTCAACTGTTCCATGTGGCCCAGTTGACGTTTCGTTGGAATAAACTGATTTCGGAGAATGCAGTTGCCAGCATGCACATCCATGGCCACTCATGTCGTCGTGGACGGGATTCGAACCCGAAACGCCGGTAGTCAAACATGAGACTGATGCGTCAACACACTGCGCTACCGGTCGCCCCCCATCATTTAATTTTTAATATTTTCAGGCCACTTGTATTTTACATTTAGCGTGAATAAACCGCCGATAAAATTTGGCGCCTCAGCCCGAACCAGATCGAACGCAGAAAACAGCAGAAAAGCGGCAGCGGCGACCAAATGTCAAGTTAGAAAGCATGCGTTTCCCTTAAGCCACCTAGATTGGGCGCAGCGGCAGCGACAGCGGCGAAAGCAGATCTTCGTTTTGTTGTTGTTGCTGCCGCCGCTGCTGCTGCATTCTGCATTCAATCTGGTTTGGGCCTCAGATATGGAAGTCTTGCCAACAGCTGATTGACATTGACAGGCTACTACACCATTATCAAAATGCTACTATCATCGACCATTGTGTGGACGGACAATATTTTAATTGACATTTGGTGTATGATGGCGGCCATCAAAGTCATCATCGCGATGGGCCATTGTCTGTAGCAGACATAAAATTGGTGATGTGGAGTGGAAAAGGGAATGATCCGGTTGCGGTCAGTGTGGTAAATTGAAAATGGAAAACGGAGACTGAAACATAAATCCAAAGGAAGGAAGGAAAGGATAAAGAGAATATAAGAAACAAATAAGTAAAAAAGCTAGTTACTATAAAGACAATACAACAAGTTATTGGTATCATGTGATTTGTGACATTTATTTTACAATTTGATGGCCACAGCTTTGATGAACCAAATACTAAACTAGTACTACTACTAAATTGCCTTAACCGCTTGTGGAGCATAGTGCATCTACTACACCTACGCGCCATCGCGTTCGGTTTCCGGCCAAACCACGTATCTCACCCCAAAATTTCCTAAGTGACTTACACTCATCATCCACTGATCTGCGCCATGAGATTCGAGATTCTAGGACGACCTCTTCGTCGGCCTCTGGAAAAAGGAGTTCGATCGCATAGCGCGTCCAGCAATGCAATTATCGCCCTTACGTAACGTGTGACCCATCCACTGCTACTTTCGCCTGCGAATCAATTCGTCGATAGGCATCTGACCCGTGCGCCGACTAAGCTCTTCACTTGAAATTGTTTCGGGCTAGAAAATTCTTAAGATTCGGGGAAGACAGGAATTGACGAAAGCCTAAAATTTCTTGATAACTGATGCGGTTACCGCGTCCTTCCATGGGAGCGGAACATACCCAGTTTGGTCTTAACACTGAGATAACTCCTTTGTCAAATTTTGGACAACATGCCCAGAGCGCATTTAGCCTGGTTGATGCGACGAGCGATGTCCTGCTCCCTAGGTAGACAAATTCGTCAACCTGTGCACAGACTGTCCATTAATATTAATGGGGTGAGTTGGATTTCCAGCCAGGTTGGGAACTTCGGTCTCGTTAGTGCTGATCTTTAGCCCGACTGTGTCTGCCTCCCTCTCCAGATCCAAAGCCATTTCGCTCAGATCCATGATTTTATGGGAGAGTAGGCATATATCGTCGGCGTAATCTAGGTGTTGTAAGTCAGATATCAAGGTCTGTTGAATTCCACGGCGCGGCGTCCTACTGATAAAGCTGTATGCAACACATCACCAATCACTAAGAGGAATAGCATCGGTGAGGAGATGCAACCCTGCCGAACTCTGCTTTGAACTTCCCCCGACACTTTACCCTTGTGGAGTACGCGGCATCTGGCGCCGACGTAAGTTGCCTTAATAATAGCCACAAGCTTCTCAGGAATACCTCTCCTGCGAAAAGCAGCCCAGATACAATTTCGGTTCACGCTATCGAAAGCATTGAAAACATTATTCGATTACAATCTGCAGGATGTTTATGTGGTCGGCACTGAAAAAATCGGATCGAAACTTCAGCCTATCCAAGATTACTCCATTATTTTGGCAACCGAGGGTAACACACAAATACCCCGCCAATTTTTGCATTCTGTAAGGCTGCCCTTCTTCGGAAGTTTGATTATCAAACCTTCCTTCCACTTAGTGGGAAAAGTTTCTGCGTCCCACGCTTTACCAATAAGTGGATGCATAACTCGGCTATGATGATTGGTGCTGCTTGGCAAAGTTAGGCAGGAATACCGTCGAGCCCAGCAGCCTTGCCTCGCTTTAGTACAATAATGGCTGCGTTCCTATTTTGGACCGTGTCGGAAGCGCGTCGACACGGTTTCATAGATACTTTGCGAAAACGGTACGATTTCAGATACCGATACCAGAATCTTTTTGAAGGGCAAAAGTATCACGAATTTTTTCCGATCCGATTACCCCTTCAACGATTCCTAGAGTTTTGAAAGTTCGCTCTTGACAAGTTCTGTCACTCCATTTGTAAATAACTGTTTGTTGGCCTCAAAGTGCGTATAGTGACCGCAAAGTCTGTCCTCGCTCGTAATTTTATTTTTGAAAGTGAAAATATCCCTTATTAAGTGGCGTATGTTTGTGTGAAATACGAGTATATTCATGGCGGCAGGGGAATCTTGTCGTTCCCCAGAAAAATCACGTATCGGAGAAGGGACAATGGATAAGTAGCGGATTTACGATACTTTTAGGAACGCACCCAATGGCATTGACTATTTCCCCTTTAGTCGGGGCAGTTGACCGTATACGTGCATTTTGAGGGCCAGCTACATTATCGATATGAGGAGGAACTTCACCAAATATTAAAACCGTTGCGAAATATTCTTTCCAACGCCTCATCTGATCATCTTTTAAGGTAAGTAGCTTTCCATCACTATTTTTCACCGGATGTTGGTAGGAGCTACGAGCTACGACCACCTTTACACTCCTTGATGACACTGTATACGGTGTTTTGGTTATTATTATTTTTTGCGGCTTCCTCTTCCATGACAATGAGAGAATTTGCATACTCTCTTTTGTCACGACGCATATGCCGGATTTCTCGAGCCTTCATGCGGTACAGGACCTCGGTGTTGCCACGATTGCCGTCTGTCGTCCCAGTGCAGTGCGGTAGAGCTACCGGAGTACAACATTACAGTGCTGCCCGTTGGAGAGATAAATTCTCCGCTGTTCCATCATCTTACCTCACTAACTCCTAAGATGTTTAATTTATACCTCAAAAATTCACTCTCTAATTGAAGAAATCGTGCGTTCTGGACTTCTCGAGCTATCTAACGGTAAAAGAGCTTGTTTCTCATTCGATTGTCATCTGATGCTGCGGCTAAACGTGCGCATGTTGTTTTTTTTTCTTTCAATAATCCATACACATACACATCCTTCTAAAACAAAGTAGAGAGACTTAAGAAACTCTCTCAGTTCCTTAGAGTCAGTTAGCTAAACTACTTCTATTAGATATTTCTATTGCGGTAAGATTCCATTTTGTAAAATCGATTGGTCAATAAAGTGATAAGTGTTTGTGATTGTAGTCCGGATGGCGCAACGGTTAGCACGTTCGCCTTCTACTCACTGGGCCCCGGTTCGATTCCTACTGAATGCGGTAGGTTTTCGATAAAAAGGGATTTTCGTGTCGGACTATGATCCCACTCAGCTGTTAAAGGAGTACCCATTTATGGGGTAAATAACTCGGTTGAGCGTGTTGCTGATCACACACCTCTGGTTCAAATTGGACTGTTGCGCCAGTTATTTATTTATTTAATAAAGTGATAAAGTTGAAGTGGTATCGATTGTTTTATTCGTATATTGAATCCCACTGGAATAACCTCAATACTCCCATGCCTAGGGGTGAAGACAGTTAGTAGTATGCGGCGACTCTTAGTTATCCTAAACCTCACCAGTCACTATCGAGCCGAATTACAACCCAACCTTCCGTGGTCATTGCGCGCCGCAACCAACCACAACCGGACTATAATTGTTAAGGTGTGAGTTCCAAGGCCGCGACTGAGCGACTTGCGTTTGCGACTGTGAAGAAAAAGTACCAAAACGGAGCACTATTCGTGTATATTTTATGTGGAAGTACAGTCGTACATCTACAGCCTGCATTCCACGATCTTCTAAACTTTAAAATACACACGAATAGTGCTCCGTTATGATAGTTTTTTTTTTACAGTCGCAGACGCAAGTCGATCAGTCGCTGGCTTGGAACACACACTTTTAACTTCCTTAACCCCACCAGAAGCATGGGCGCATCAACATCTCTAGCATAGCATTGCCTTGTGGACGTTTGGTAGCATAGAAATTTCGGATGGTGTAATTGCTTTCATAAAATTTTATTTGACGCGAAAAAGGTCGCTCAGTCGCAGTCGCAGCGATCGAAAATCAGCTATTTGCCTGTCATAGTCAAATTTCTTGTTCGAGTTAATTTGACGCATATGGCCGATAAAAATAGATTTTCTTACAACTTGCAATCTTTTGTGAATGAAAAATAAATGTGAGATGAACTCCCAACAGCATGAAAGTAAGATCGATCAGAAAAGATAATCGGCCAAAGTGTAACATAAGCAAATAAGAATTGACAGTTCGCGACAGTTGAACTCGTATCAATTTTCGCCGACTGAGCGTGGTCTTGGTTGCGTTAAGTATACTCATCACCATTTGAAATATTTGGTTCTGCATTATTTAACAGCAGAATCCATCTTCGTCGCGCTAATTACAATTTTCGGTTAACCCTTCAGTTTAAACACTCTGAACACCACCTTGCAATTCACGCACGTGTCAAAGAACTAGTTGGGGAAAACGACATCGAACGCAGGACATGTGCTGGAATAATAAATGAATATGTAATACATAATTGAAAATAGATAATTGTAACCACAATTTATCCAAAGATTTTCTTTGATGTTTTCACATTCCAAATATTCTCATAAGTTCGATATTCCTTCGGTGATGGTTCGGTTCGATAGTGAATGTCGAGCTTTGAAGATATGGTAACATAAATATTAGGAAGATTCGTCAAGTTAAAATTAGAGTAATACAGGACAACACTCATCGCTTGTCATAAAGTGTGTCAAATTTCGGTTAACCCTTCCCCCATCAGCCTAAATACAGGCGAATGCACATTCGATAATTTCGTATTTGAGGTCACACCGCTCGGTATCCAGGACATGTGTTGTTATTATCAGTAAACCGATAAACAGTTAAAGGAGCGCAATAAAGTACTTTGGCAATTCATGGAAAAATAACGTCGTTATTTCCACTTGAAAAGACTTATTCGTCAGTTCATTAAACACTCAGGTCATGTATGTATTAGGTGCCGAAGTGCATATGTATTGGTACATGTAATAGACTGCAATCAAGGATTTCTATAGATGCCGAGATGTTCACCTTTAAAGTGGATTTCTTTCTATTTGACGAAATGTCGACAAATTGATTAAATGAAATCCAAGGAGAATCTTCTTTGATGTCCTTTCGTGGAAGTACTTGTATGTGTTAAGAATAAGTACCATGCGTAATACGATCATGAATTCTTCTACTAAATTGGAATGGGTTGAAATCTCTGAAGAAGTCTTCAACCGCAAATCATTGCAGACAGTCAACCATAATCACAATCACTCAATTCTACATATAATTGGAAAGGTAGTAGGTAGTAGTAGATCCTGGTAAATTGGCTTGATATGAAAGTTTTATCACATTCTATTTACATTCTACGTAAAAGCTAGGTATAATAAAAGAAGATAAAGATAAATTTTTCTCATATCAACGGTTTAGCTGCGAGAATGTTGCAAAAATGGATGATAAAATCGAAAAAAAAACTCTAAAACCAGGAATTACAAGGGAATTACAACCCTACAAGTCGATCCAACACGAAAACTACCGATTTTAATCAAGTCTGTTGGGGGAGGCAAAAATTCCTCTTCCATATATCCTCCGCGTGGGCGCCCCCTGGAACGGCAGTGGTCACTGACCATTGCTTAGCAATATCCACCAGTGATGGCGGTGCGATGATTTGGTTGAGGTAAACCTTCCCCCTGTGGTGTGGGGCGTAAAAATAATATCACGGCGTTTCGCTTTGAGGGCCTGTCGTTAAAACCGACAAACAAAGGACAGGATGTGTATGCCAACAACTTGCACTATCCGAAATCTTCTATATGTGAGCTAAACGTCAACTATGCCTCGGATAACGACTGACTCAACGATTACGACTTTTGGCTACGTACCATGGCAAAGACTGGATTCTGGAATGTGCGTACTCTCCTGGACAATGGATCAGATGGTCCCCCGAACGCACGATACCTTCAATTAAAGAGTGAATTTCTGAGGTATAAATTAAACATCTTAGGAGTTAGTTAGATAAGATGGTGGAACAGCGAAGAAGTTATCTCTGCAACGGGCTGCACTGTAATGTTGTACTCCGGTAGAGCTACCGGTAGTGGTCGTAAGTCAGGTGTGGGGCTCCTTTTAACCAGTGCCGCACGAAACTGTCTCCTATCCTGGGATCCAGTCTCTAACAGAATTATGACCGCCAGGCTCAGGACCAAAATGAGGAACATCTGAATAATACAATGTTATGTTCCAACTGAACCCGACAATGGCTTGGCGAAAACACCTAAAGGTGACATTGTAGTGGTTATGGGTGATTTGAACAAAAGTTGGCGCTGATAACTATGATCTCAGACATGTGATGGTGATCGTAATGACAACGATGAAAGATTTGCAGAGTTCTGCAACTTTCACAATCTCTTCATCGATGGTACTATGTTTGAGCATAAGGACCACCACAAAATCAGTTGGTCCTCTGTTGATCGGCGCAAAATCAGAACGACCACTTTGCCATTAGTAAAAAATCAAGAGTTGCCTCCTGGACGTGCGAAACAAGAAGGGTGCCGATATTGGCATGGGAAGAGACCATTATCTTATGATCGCTAATGCTCGATTGCGTATTGCAGCCGTGCGCCGTCCTAGCGACGAAAGATCCAGGCACCGCAAATTCAACACCGCCTGACTAAAAAAATCCAGCTGCCTTACAACAATATAATGACCATCTTGCGCAAAAAGCAGCTGAGATAACCAATCACCCAGATAGAGACATAAATGAAAACTGGGAAGCCATAAAAAAATGCGTGAATTGATAGCGCAGATACTATCCTTGGCACAAACACGGATTGCCGGAATAAGCCCTGGATGTCCGACGATTCATGGCAGCGGGTTTTTGAAAGAAAAGAACTGAAGGTTCGTTTGGCTGCAGGATCAGATGACAATCGAAGCAGCATCGAACTCCTTTACCGTCAGAAAGCTCGAGAAGTTCAGCGTAGTGTGCGACGCGATAAAAGAGTTTATGCGAATTCTCTTTTAGCCTCAGTAGAAGAAGCTGAAAGAAGTAACAACTTAAACGCCGTATACGATGTCATCAAGGAGTTTAAAGGTGGTCGTAACTCCTGCCAACTTCCGGTGAAGGATAGTAATGGAAAGCTGCTTATTTTGGAAGAAGATCAAATGAGGCGGTGGAAAGAACACTTCGCCGCGGTATTGAACCGTGAAACCTCTGATAAAGTTCCCCCTTATATAGATAATTTAGCTTACCATCAACATGTGCATATACGGTCCCTTCCCCCGACTAAAGAGGAAATAGTCACTGCAGTTATTGCACTTAAATGAGGAAAGTCCGGCGGACTCGACGGTATCCCTGTCGAACTTTATCAAGCAGCGTCAAGCGTAACTGCCGATTTGCTGCACCCACTTGATGATAAAGCGTAGAAAACAAAGACCTTTCCCACTGAGTGGAAGGAAGGTTTGATCATCAAACTTCCGAAAAAGGATAGCCTCACAGACTGTAATAATTGAAGAGGCATTTGTGTGCTTCCTGGCGTTGCCAAGATAATAGCTAAAATCGTCCCGGAAAGACTAAACGCCAACTTAGAAAGCACAATTGATGAGGAGCAGTCTGCTTTGATCCGAATTCTCCTGTGTCGATCACATTAACACCTTGCGAATCATTATCGAGCAATGCGCTGAGTACGATTCTCCGTTTCGCTTGTTTTCATCGATTTCGAGAAGTGTTTCGATAGTGTGAACCGGGATTCTATATGGGCGGCCTTGCGCAGGAGAGGCATCCCTGAGAAGCCTGTGGCTATTATTAAGGCAACCTATGGCGGCGTGGGGGGATTTTGAGATTCGCAGTGGAGTTCAGCAGCGGTGCATCCTCTCACCGATCTTATTCCTCATAGTGATCGGCGATATGTTGAATGCAGTCATATCCGGGCTAGACAAAGGAATTCAATGGAGTTTGACTTCTTATCTATATCTTGACTACGCTGTCGGCATATGCTTACTTTCTCACAAAATCACGGATCTGTCCGCAATGGCGTTAGATCTCGAGGGGGAGGCAGGGAAGGTTGGGGTAAAGATTAATACCAACAAAGACCAAGGTTCTTAGCCCGCCATTGCAAAAAAAAATCCGATACCTATTGTCATAAATATTAATGGGCAGCCTGTAGGGAAGGTGGACAACTTCGTCTACCTGGGTAGCAATGTTGCCGAAAATGGTGGTACGGGGCAGGACTTCGCTCGTCGTATCAACCAAGCTAAATGCGCACATGGCACGCTGTCCAAAATTTGGCAAAGCAGTTATCTCAGCATCAAGACCAAGCTGGGCCAGTTTCGCTTCCTGGTACTGTCTGTGCTTTGATATGGGAGCAGTACATGAAAAGTTTCCGTAAGAGTTATCAGAAAGCTGTAAGTTTTCGTCAACTCATGTCTTCGTCGAATTCTAAGAATTTTCTGGCCCGAAACAACATCAAATGAAGAGCTAAGTGGACGTACGGGGCAAATGCCAATCGACGAATTGATACGCAGGTGAAAATGGCAGCGGATAGGACACATTGCGGAAGAGTGATAACTGCATTCCTTTGCATGAAATGGAACCCCATTTCCAACCAAGGGCGACCAAGAGGGGCTCCTGAAATCGCATGGCGTCGATCTGTGGCAAATGAGTATAGGGCGCTGGGTAAGTCTTTTGGGGTGTTGCGCCCCATTGGAAAGAACAGAGTACGATGGCGCGCAGGAGTAGTTGACGCGCTATGCCTCATTGGGGGTTAAGGCAAAGTAGTATGTTCTGCCAGTGCGTGGCACTCGGGTGCTGCGTAGTTGGCCACGGATCTTCTGATAGCTTCATATGTTACCAGCAGGGTCTCCTTGTCCATTCTTCACAAACTTCCGGCGAGTGCTTTGAGAACTTTATTTCGCGTTGGCTGGGTGTGTCTATTTCAGTTTCATTGACTAGCCAAAATCACACTGACTCCACATTGAGGACCAAATATTTCCAGGCTTTTGCCAACATTTTCCATCTATTTTTTAGTCTAAATTTTCACTGGAAAAGAAAGCTTGTGGTAAGGCCTTAAAGAATTTCCGTTTTTGTCTTCTATGACTAAAGGGATCGCGCGGCCGGTTGACTGAACATTTAGTGTTAACAAAGTAAAGTCACATTATCTGTGTTCGTAAAAAAAAATCGCTGATTTAATGTTTTAGAAACGGCATACCGTCTGTCTCCTTTGTCAAATGCCAAGTTCAGTTTAGCATTTGACAGAAAACTCGAAATTTCTAGTTTTGATGAGTCCTAGGTGACACACAATATACGGTAGCAACTTTCTTTCCCACAACAAGTTTTAACAATTACGTTTTAAGCACGACCATCGACCAGACACAACACAACCGACCCCTCCAGGGGCATGTGCGCGTCAACATCTCGAGCATTTCTATGCCTTTATTGACGTTTTGATAGCATATCTATTTTCGGAAGTGCAGTTGCTAGCATGCTCCTCCTATTCGCGCCGTCTTTATACTGACAAGCTCGGAGCACTGTGAGAGTTCTGTTAGTACCCACAGGCAGATTTTGATCGCGCAGAGATTTGAACTCCGGTCTCTAGATTAGTATCGTAGAGCGGTGACCGAACGACCACGGCCACCGAGCGCGATATGATAAACTGATGAATTTTTATTAATACGTAACGGAAACTGATAATCAAACTGAGCTACAGCAAACATAGGCCGCTGCTTAGCTCGTTGATGGGCCTTCTTCTTCGCCAGATAGCCAAACTCGACCTTCACGTCTTCACGGCCATCCTCGGATGCCCATCAGCACGTCAGTTACAGTCTTCTAAAGTAACTTTTATCCTTTCAAAGAACTGAACTTTTCTGACGAGCCCCATTCAGAGTTGAAACGCACACTTGCTATCGGCTACTTATTATTTACAATCTCTCACTTGAATTCACATCGGGAAATGTAAAAGACTTATACAAACTCAACACTCGATTCGGTCCTTCCTTCAGATTTCCGATGAAGCTGGAAAGGACGGAAATTAAATTTCCTTTTAAGATAGAATTGCAGCAGGGAATATATCTATGTACCAGTAGTCATAACTAAGGTCCTTGTTTCATATTGGACGCAGCTATCAATCACGAAGCCACATTATAATGCCTGTCATTGGTTATTTTTATCAAAAAAAGAAAAAAATGGAAAAGTCAATATGATACCGGATGGAAAATGCATTTAAGAGATAATCAATTTAGCCTTTAAACACTGCGGCCTGTGGGGATTTCAAAAGTGTAGTGCACTCGTGGTGGATGTACACGGGCAAATACAGGGGTTGGGAGATTGAAAATGTATTATCAATGGCCGATTGCATTTACACTGTATCCAGTCGATGTCCTTCACCTTTTTGTACTGTTCAGATTGATGACAACAAAATTCTATTAAAATGCTTCCGAGAAACCGATGGCCTATTGTCCATTTTTCTGTCGAACTCACTTAATTCTGAAATGCTTTTAACTGGAATCATCCAAATCAAAAGTAATGTTCTCGGTATTTTCAAAATGGAGTGATTCAATAAATTTAATGGAGAGCTGTAGGTTCTTTTTTTTTATTCAGTTAATACAAATAAGAGAGAGCGCTAATTTACATGGAGTTGGTTTGTTATTTGAAAATACGTTCCGGTTTGGGGAGAGGATTGCCGAGTTTCTTTATAAAGAAGCCCATTTAATATCAATTCAACTGATTATATTCCTACAGAAAAAACGGACGAGAATCTTGTAGGATAAACTAACGATGAATCTTATAGGAAGAACTGACGATAATCTTAAGCGCTGACGAGTAACTAAAGAAAAGTATGCTGATAAATTGAAGCGCTGAAGAGTAACTGTGGGAATAAAGTTTCATCGTGCTAGATACGACTCTGCGTCGATCGCAGGCCACGATCGAAAAAATACACACAAATGATGCTTCGTTCTGTGCTCCATGGCTTAAGCCTCATTTTCACGACGATAGTACTATCATGAGAGTAATATCATGATAGTTCACCTCGACAGTCTGTCATGATAGCAGTGGCGGCTCGTACCTTGTCAGGCCAGGTGGGCAGAACTCGGTTTTTTTAATGAGCATATTTATTCAATTTTAAGCACAAAAATTTAAGTACAAACCCCTCTTCTTCGCTACTTACATTTAAAGAGGGTAACTGCAGTACTCTTAACGTGTTCTTAAGTCAATAAATCAACTGGACTTATCTTCAAATCAATAAAAACACACCTCTAGAAGCTGATTGCACCAGAAGGCCAGTTTTTATGGCGTAAAAGGATTATTGCAGCACAAGATGAGGAACATCTGTCTTCTAAATCCTTAGAATTTCGTAGCTTGTCTGACAACGTTAACGAACGACGAGTGAATCAACGTCTCCAAAAAGATAGTCCGGAGGCGGTTGGCTGAAGAAACCTAATGGCTCATCGGTCAAAAGTCCATGTCTAACTAATATTACGTTTACACTATCCCCAGATTACTTCATCTGCTGCTTAATCTGGGTGTGGTGAGTTTAAAATTGTATGTATTTGACAGTTGCAGATTAAATCAGCCGACGCAGATGAAGTAATCTGGGGATAGTGTAAACGTAATATAAGACCATGAAAACAAAGCGAACGCGATTGACGAGAGGACACCGGAGTATGACTGTTGTGGAGTGGAACCGAGTGACTGTAGCTTCCATGAATTATTAGTAAAAGTCCTGAATAATGGATGGTATAGTATATACGGTTCAGCTTTTCGGACGAGTCAACTTTTCAAATTTCCAGCATGCACCTCCAATGAACAAACATACGCCCAGGAGAACGGCTCCACCCGGACTGTTTTGTGAATAGGGTTAAGTACTCTCTTATGTCCGAACTTGACTGAACGCAGAAAGCAATTGCAGCGGCAGCAACAACGACAACAACAGGCAGATCTGCTTTCGCCCCGGTCGCTGCCGCTGCGTTCAATCTAGGTCGCTTAAGAGAAATGCATTATAACTTAACATTTCGCTGCCGCTGCTGCTGCATTTTGCGTTCAATCTGGTTCGGACATTAAAGTGTTGTGTTGGTGTGGTGACTGATCTCAGCCAAAGTTACATGGGACGCTTGTACATCGTGAAAAGGGACAATAAGGCAAAACCAGTACAAGCGAGTATCGGAAAGTCGGTTGCTCCCTAGATACGAGAATGATATGTACAGTCTCGCATCAACAAGACTCGAGCAGCTTTTTTCAGTTTGACTTCTTTCTAGCAAAACAACAAGATTTCCAAACGCACCAAACTTATATTACGTTTACACTATCCCCAGATTACTTCATCTGCTGCGTAATCTGGGTGTGGTGAGTTCAAAATTGTATGTATTTGACAGTCACAGATTATCTCAGCTGGCGCAGATGAAGTAATCTGCGGATAGTGTAAACGTAATATTAGAATCTTCGGAACCAACGTAAAATCAGTGCTTCTATATTGTTAATTGCCTTGACCCCTCCAGGGGCATGGGCGCGTCAACGTCTCTATAGCATTTCTATGCCTTGTTGACGTTTTGATAGCATATCTGTTTTCCTTAGTGCAGTTGCTAGCATGCACTTCCTATCCGCGCCGTCTTTATACTGACAAGCTCCGAGCACGGTGAGAGTTCTATTAGTACTCACAGGCAGTTTTTGGTCGCGCCGAGATTTTAACTCCGAGCTCTAGATTAGTATCGTAGAGTGGTGACCGAACGACCACGGCCACCGAGTGCGACAAACGAAAACCAACGTAAAATCAATGCTTCTATATGGCTGTTCAGCTTGGAAGGTGACCAATTAGATAACAACTAGATTGCAAACTTTCGTGAACCAGTGTCTACGGTGCATCCTACACATACGGTGGCTGGATGTCATTTCCAACGACGACTTGCTTACAATTACTGGTCAGGACAGGATAGACACTTCCATTAAAAGACGAAAGTGCCAATGGATATGTCACACTCTCCGAAAAAGGCCGAACAACATTGCTCAGCAGGCCCATTGGAACCCGCAAGTCGCCGTGATGGACGACCTAGTAACACCTGGAGAAGATCGGTTATGAGAGAGGGTGCCTCAATAGGCAAGCCGGAGATTGAGCTCAAAGCGTTGGCGATGAACAGGAAGAGGTGGAGAGTAGACGTAGTTAATGCCCTATGCCCAACAAGGGGTGAACAGGAGCCAGAGAGAGAGACAGAGAGAGATTAGACGAAGGTTTTTATAAGTTACAAATTTAATTTACAAAAATTGAATTCTACATACACTGTTATTGAGAAATTCTCTCGCGATCGATGAGAATCATATTAAAACAAAAGCTTATAGTTTCGTTATTAAAATACATTTTCGCAATGTTTGACCGAAGTCGGGTTCGTTGGATATTCTTATGCTGAATAATAAAAACACTTCGATTGAGAAACACATACACTTTTTAATAAACGAACTATGAACACAAGTAACTAACAACCAATGACTAACTAGCTCTAACTATTCGTTTCCGGCGGATCTTGATAACGATTGCCCTCTCTTCCGTTTTCAAGCGGATAACGACTCAACTTCAAATGCACTTCCGACTACAACTGAACTTTTCCTTTCTGATTCCGATTTTAACTGAACTTCCCGCTTTTGATGATATCTGGTTTTATATAGCTGATATCAGATTCCAGAACTATGCAGATGGCTCTGTTTTTGTCCGAAAGCTTTTCCTAGAAGATTCATTTATCAGCCTTAGATGGTTCGCGACTCCGATAGAGCGTAGTACAGTCTGTGTCATAAAAGTACTCTATGCATATAAAAAAAATTTAAGCTCATCTCTATCCTAGGGATTTATAATTAATGAAAACCCATGTAAGAATTAGATAGGAAAAGGAATAGGTTAAAGTTGGCCAGGCTCAATTCTTTTATGGTTTTTCGCTAATTGTAAATATTGCAGTCAGAAATAAGCTTGAACAAATTGGTATGTTAATTAGAAAACCTATCAAACTATTGATTAATATGACTTTCGTCAACTACAAGAAAAATTTCCAGTAAAATACCAAAATGACTACATGACTAATTAAAATTATTTTGAAAATGCTGATACAATTCTCTTTATTGCCGTTAGGGCACCTCGCGTTCCCTCCACTTTTTGTTTTTTTTTTTTTTTTGTTCTTTTCTCTTAAATACTTTTCCCATCCTTGTAGAACACCTTATCCATGTAAAGTTAGGTGCTAAGATTAGTTTTTCGTGCGAAATCTCATAAAAAAAAACCTGTTAAAAGTTGTGTTCGCACGAAAAATTTTCGCCCTCTTAGTAATATAAAACATATTTAATTCGAAGAAAAAGTCTCCACATCATTATGAGCCATTTTTACGCAAAAACAATTACTTTGCACTTTATTTCGCTTGAAAACCGGTCTTTTAAGTAGAAGCGAAGTTTACGTGTCGTGTAGAGCGCCGCGGTAATGTGCTGTGTGCAAGTATACATTGCCACTTTTTCGTGGGAGAGATACATAAGTGCAACATTTTGGCACGAAGAGGTTAGTACCAGCGTTAAAGTAGGATTTCCTATTTTCACCTATCCCCCAACAAGTATTGCCTATGCTGTTTGCCTTAAGATGTTTTTGCATCGTGTAAAACGATTATCCTGTTTCGACGAACAAAGGGGAAAGTGAATTTTGATTCACAGGTGTTTATGCCTGTAAAATAACTTCGACCAGGGCCGGTCAAAGGCTAAGGCGAAGCAAGCGGCTGCCTAGGGCGCCAAGAGGAAAGCCGGATAAGAGAGAGAGTTAATTTTGTCAATTTAAAGTTGCATTCAATTCCATTTATTTATAAATATTTCGCGATTCATCCGATTGAATGTGGTTCTCACAGTTCAAATTGGCACACGCGAACGATTCCACTTTGAATCTTCGGCTTCATTCGTCAGTGCGATAGTGACTTACCGACAGGCCAGGCCTGTATGTGCAGACAGTGCATTTGAACAGGGTGTCATTATGTAGGGGCGCGATATCTCCAATCTAATCAATTAAACGTTACATTTAAAAGTCAGAAGGTATTCTTAAGGTAGGTCTGAAAAAGTTTTTTTTTTTTTTGACTAACGGCAACGCGTACTTGTTCGAATGCCCACTTCAGATTCAATGACTAGATAAAAACATAAAAGAACTACGATTGGGGTAAACCCCAATCATGCAATACTCTAGATGAATTTGAACCTGGTTTTTGAATCTAACTGATATTGTTAATTAAGTGTTAAGTACAAAATTTCAGCCCGATAAATTGTATACGTACTGAGTAAATAGGCTTAACGTATTTCATGAAATAGTGCAGTTTGTATGGGGTAGAAGGAGGGTGAGGATTACAATAAATTTTATAATGTAGGTTACAATTATCATAAAAGTGATATATTCAAAATTTCAAAGCAATATGTTTTATAGTTTCTGAGAAAATCTGATTATTGTAAATTATCAAAAATGTGTCATTTTGTATGGGAGGGGGTAGACGGAGTAAGGGTAATCCATTACTTTTTTTTGAATCTAACTGATATTGTTAATTAAGTGTTAAGTACAAAATTTCAGCCCGATAAATTGTATAGGTAATGAGTAAATTGGCTTAACGTATTTCATGAAATAGTGCAGTTTGTATGGGAGGGGGTAGAAGGAGGGTGAGGATTACAATAAATTTTATAACATAGGTTACAATTATCATAAAAGTGACATATTCAAAATTTCAAAGCAAGATGTTTTATAGTTTCTGAGAAAATCTGATGATTGTAAATTATCAAAAATGTGTCATTTTGTATGGGAGGGGGTAGACGGAGTAAGGGTAATCGATTAATTTTTTTGAATCTAACTGATATTGTTAATTAAGTGTTAAGTACAAAATTTCAGCCCGATAAATTGTATACGTACTGAGTAAATTGGCTTACCGTATTTCATGAAATAGTGCAGTTTGTATGGGAGGGGGTAGAAGGAGGGTGAGGATTACAATAAGTTTTATAACATAGGTTACAATTATCATAAAAGTGATATATTAAAAATTTCAAAGCAATATGTTTTATAGTTTCTGAGAAAATCTGATTATTGTAAATTTTCAAAAATGTGTCATTTTGTATGGGAGGGGGTAGAAGGGGTGGAGCGATTTAGCCCGTTCACGAACTTAGCCTTCATTTTTTGTCAAAAATAACGTGTGCAAAATTTGAACTTCATAGCTCAACGCGTTCTCGAGCTAGAGAGGTCACGGACGGACGGACGGACAGACGGACAGACGGACAGACGGACAGACGGACAGACGGACAGACGGACAGACGGACAGACGGACAGACGGACAGACGGACATCCGGTTTTGAGATATTCGAGTGATAATATGAACTTCTGTATCATTCATTTTTTTCTGCGAGCCTTATTTCTTAGCGTTACAAACTTTGTGGCAAACTTATAATACTCTCAGATTTCATCTAGAGTATAATCACACTGATCCTAAATTGGGCGCGAAGCTTCGGGCTGGCTTTTTCTCTTTTAACCTTTATCCCATCCATGTAAACTTTACTTTCCCCTATCCCACAACCGACTGGGAGTATGCTTTTTTTTTGTCTTCAGCTGGTTTTGCATAGTAGGCAGAAACAGTATCGTCATGGATACCCTGTGAAACCACCCGTACCGGGAGTTTACTCCCAATATCCAATCTAGGATCCTCGATCGTTGTTTTCACCTTTCTGTAGTAGGTACTGACATTCAATAGCAATTCTTTCAACAAGTCTGGCTAAAAGAAGGCGCCACAGGATAGTAAAAATAAAAATTTCGAAGCGGGCCTTCCTGTGTATGTCTACAGGGATTCGGAGCGATGCGATTTTTCCGCTCCGCTCCGGGTAAATAGTTTCGCTCCGCTCCGGACAAATGAAAATTGACACTTTGTTTTGTAATTCATTTATTATAATTCAGTTAATAAGTATATAGAAGTAATTTGATATAACAAAAGAAATATAAACACTGCAACGACCCTTTGTTGTTTTTGCTCATGTGCGCAGATAAGAAAAAATCAGAAAAGCTCAACAAGATAAACAATCGCTGCATCACGTATCAAGTTGCCACGTGATCATGATGTGCCTACAATATTGGCACATAAGAAATTTCAAAAAGATATGCTATGCTATTCCGTCTTTTGGATTTCATAGTTCAAATTTTGGAAAATTTTTGTTTTGGTGGTAATGCAGCATTCTCGCGAGTCGTGCGTTGACAAACAAACAAATGCATTATGCGAGAGACGCATTAACTTTCATTGTAGCAGCTACAGTGGAAGTTAATTTACATTCTGGATCACAACGAAACAATTTTCGAAGATTTAGTCCCCTCTTATAAAATTTTGCACCCAATCTTTAATTTAATCTCCGATTTACTATACGTTACTTGATGAGACGAACGAACGAAGTGTGATGAAAACCGCGCTATATGGAAACGGTCCTGTACTACCCATCAGTTTTCAATTTCTTCTAATGTAATGCACATTAAATTTCTTTATATAATGCAGTACAAACAAAATTTAGAGTGTTTAAATTCTAGGGCTCTGCCATACAAACGAAAATAAAAAAAAAATCGGAGCGGAGCGATTTCACCAAAAAAAATCGCTCCGCTCCTCTTTGTTAAAACCGCTCCACGCTCGCTCCTTCGCTCCGGATTTTCATGCCCGCTCCACCCCGCTCCGGCGCTCCGCTCCGAATCCCTGTGTCTAATTATTTTTAAGGACAAAGCTAAAATACCTCGAGACGTTTTCTATTAAATGAACAGTGCGCTAAAATATTTAAGTGTTACCATCCACTGACTAACTCGAGCACGAACCTGGTACAAATGCCCTTTGAATAGCTCAAGTCACACACACACACTTGACATAAAGCTGAAGAAAACCGGTCCATTTGTACCATGTTTGAGCTCGAGTTCGACAGTGTATGGTGACACTAAGACCGGCAATGCAAACCGCCCGGACAAAAAAGAGTGTGCTTTTTTGTCCAGGCGGTTTCGCTTTGCGAAACTGCTTTTCTCCAAGCTGCGTCGATATTAGTATGAAGCGAAACCGCTTAGATAAAAGTGGCGCTTAAAAGTTACTCTCCCAACCGCCCTTGTCCAAGTAGGCACTATTTAAATAAAAAAAATGTCTGGAGAAGTTGGGGACGGATGGGGGGGGGGGGGGGGGGGGGTTGGGTCAAAATTTCCTTGCCTGTACCTTTAGTCAGTCTTTGACCAGCGCTGACTCCGATTTCCAGAGTTTTAAACTCTTCAACCACTACAGATTACAAAACAAAAAATTCGCCTAAGTTAATTTTGTTCTAGGTTCGGCGTAATTTTAATTAATTAATTAATTTGATTGTACTATTTTGTCTGCAAGTACTACTCACAAATTCCAGCAAAATCAACTTTTGTATTATGTGCTCGTATAACGAGCGCTGCCTGTGCGTATTCACGATTTCAAACAATTGTCATTGTGTAGACAATCCCTTTTGAACGTCATTAAATAGGACTGCGAATTGTTATTCGAAAGCCCATCTAAAAATAGTTCTAATATAATTAAGAGGTGCACTATATGTACAGAGAGATATGTACTCGTATATTACAATGCACATCCCCCACATAGGAAAGGCTTAACAAGTTTTAATTTACATGATTTATTGATTTTTCAGCATCTGCTTTATATGAGTATAAGAACGGATACTTTACACACATACCAGTATATTGTATCTAGTTCATATTCGTATTGCCTGCAGAAGATATCCATACATACATGTAGATACACATTAGTTGTACCATACTACTGAATACAACGATTTCTAATTAACGAACTATACTCGTGGGAAAGATGAAAATTGTAGATGCCTTCGTTGACAACGAAAGTAAAGGAGCGAAAAAAATTTGCAGATTGCATCTGTACAAAAAGGAACACATTAAAAAAAAACCTTTCTGTGTTGATTTGATTTGTTTTTATCTTTGGAGAATAGATTTAGGGACCAATGGAAAATGTGGTTTTTTTATACCATTACTTTCTGAATCAGTCAGTTGATATGTTTTTTAATCTATCTTTTTATTGACGGCCTATTTGAGTAGTAAATTGTAATATGTACGAGTGTTGCCAGATTAGGGCTGAATTTCGAATCCTGGGTAGTGAAAAGATGCGTTCGTTCCACATGAATTTAGATTAATTTTCATATAAAATGACTGACCGGCAGACATAACCATACATCGGATATGACATCTCTGCGTATTAAGTGGATTGATGTAATGTAGATAGGTCTTCGTTTATTGAGGGATGAACATTGTCATCCCCATACCTTCGTCCTCACTTTCCGAGCCCAACGGAGAAATTATGAATTGCATGATGTGAATCTCACTCCGCCGTTTCAAGATTTTTGTCTATTCGGGGACCACATGATGGTCCAACTAACAATCGAAAGGAGATCGAATTTGAGATTTCAGACTGCCGAACCAGAGTATTTTATTCCTTACAAAAGAGGTGATTGGGCTGCCTTTTCTATGGCAGTTGAAAACAGACTAAGAAGGATTGATATTGACAAAACGAGAAACCTTACAGTCGAGGAAATAGAAGAAGCCATTTCAGAAATTAACTCAGTCTTACAGTCTTCAATCTCTAAAATAATGATACCAAAGACTAACAAAAATTATATATACAGGGATCTCCCAAAAGAAATTATCGACTTACATCTAAGACGCAGAACACTTAGAAGAAGATTAACAAGGATTTATCACCGCAGACTCAACGCTGACCATTATGAATACCGCAGAATCGCCTCCATAGTCAAAGCGATTAACATCCTAATTATGGTAAAGACGAGGGCTTATCAAACGCAAACCTTCGAGGATAGGCTTAGGGCTATCCAACCTGACGGGGATATGTTCGTCGAAATAAATAGAATCTCTAGAAGGAAAGGCCGAGTGCAGGAATTTTCTCTTGATGGTAAACTCTTAGCTGATAACAACGACACAGCTAACGCAGCCACTCATTTTTCAGCTATATTTCGGGATGAAAAAACTGGTGAAAGTAGCTCTTTTGTCTCCGAGGTTGATGAGGTAGTTGAGAATTTAGATAACAATCAAGTTAACTCTAGTCATATGGCATTCTCTCCCGAAGTTCCTGCTGATCAGGACATTGGACATGGACATACAATTTTTGTTAAGCCACCTCAGCTACAACAAATGGCTAAGCAGTCCTCACCCAAAAAATCTGCAGGTGCAGACGGAGTCTCAAATTTTATTCTTCGCAGACTGCCAATTTCCTTCTTTATTCTACTTACATTCATTTTCAACAACTGCCTGAATTCAGGGTACTTTCCCAAAGCATGGAAGTCAGCCAGAATCATTCCTATTCCTAAGAATAAAGGAGGGAGGGATATTCGCAATATGCGACCAATTTCTCTTCTTTCTAGCGTTGGAAAACTACTCGAAAGAGCGATTCTCATCCATCTAATGAAATTTGTTGATGTGATGAACAAACACTAATACCTACACGCCAATTCGGCTTCAAAAAAGGACATTCGACTATAGATGCACTACAGGTATTTCTTTCTAATGCAGCTCTGAGCCTCGAGGTGGGTAAAAGTGTAGGAGCCTGTCTAATTGATGTTGAAAAGGCTTTCGACTCAGTTTGGGTCAAAGGACTTATCTACAAGCTCATTTCATGGAATTGTCCTACCCATATAACTAAAATCATCAGGAGCTTTCTTTTGTCAAGAAGCGCATCCGTTCAGGTAAATGGGGCCACATCCGCCCCCTTTAACATAAACTCTGGGGTTCCCCAAGGGTCAATCCTTGGCCCAATTCTGTTCAATTTATTTACAGGTGACATCCCAGAAGCCAGCAATCCTCCTACTCCTGGTGCCGGAGTAAATCTATACGCAGACGACCTACTCATATGGCGTTCTGATTTCAATTTGAAGATCATCACCATATAACTACAGCGGTACATCATCAAACTGACGGCATACTACAGCAAGTGGGAAATAAGGATAAATCCTACCAAAAGTGAACTGATATTCTTCCGCAAACTAGGACAAGGTAGATCCGGAAGCAAAGGAATAACCAAACTATCAGTAGAAATACTTGGGCAGAAAATATTCGCATCCAAAAAAGTTAAGTATCTAGGGATAGTTCTAGATACCTTCCTTAGGTTTTGCGACCACGCAAGCCACATTCTCCAAAAAGCAGCCACAGCTCTTTCCTTTTGATCATGTCTTTTCAGCTCCAAGGCACCACTTTCAAAGAAGGTCAAAATACTGTTGTATAGGTAGCTAATTCGCCCGATCATAACCTATGAGAGTCCGATATGGACGAAGATGGCGAAAACAAACACCGATAAGATCCAGCGCCTGGAAAGAAAAATCTTAAGGAATGCGACTGGGATGCATCGACGTCCCGAAAGAAACCACTACTACTACAGGAATGAAGAAGTCTATAACGCAGCTGAAATCTCTCCCATCATGGACCACATCCAGCTTTTAAATCTCAAGGCAAGAAATCGCGAAGCAAATCACGAGCTCCAAGAAGTGCGACACTCACCATTTTCATCATAATTTTCAACCAGCTCAACTAGAAGCTGCAAAAACGTGAAATTATAAAATGAAATGTATTCTTTTAGATTTTAAGGTCAAGTTTATATATTAACATACAAAACATGAAATTATTGTATTCCGGAATTAGCTAAGCATAGCCGTAAGTCCAAAAATGTTAGGTTAAGAAGCTTTGTATTGTAGGTTAAGCTCTATATATTGTGCACTCCAAATTCAGAAATAAACCTATTGTATATATATTGTCTATTCGGTCATAATAGTAAAGGATGTTCCATTAAGACGTGTAGTACTTTGATTTTGAATAAAATGCAAACTGTTCGGAATTTTTCCAAATATTTTATTTCGTTCGAAAGGCCACACAATAGGATTATGTGTGGAAACTATTTCACGGATATGTTCACCGCGACCATTCCGTAGATATCTCACTCTTTCGACCATATTTTCGATGACATTTTGCAGTATGGCCTCCGGAATGGCCCGAATCACTGATGTACTCGTAATATTGCGTTTCAAGTCTGAAATCGTCTTCGGATCATTCACATAGACTTTATCTTTCGTGTAACCCCACGGAAAAAAAGTCTAACGGCGTCAAATCGCATGATCTGGGCGGCCAATTGACATCACCGCGACGAGAAATTACACGGTTCGGAAATTTGCGACGCAAAAAGTTCAAATTGAGGCGAATTGTGTGTGGTGTGGCGCCGTCCTGTTGAAACCACATATCGTCCAGACCTTGAGCTTCAACCTCCGGCACAAAATAGTCCTCCAACATAGTGTGGTACCGCTCAGAGTTGACATTTTCGGTGTTTCCGTCCTCATCTTCGGAAAAATACAGCCCGATGATGCCTCCGACCCATAAACCACACCAAACAGTGACTCGCGGTGGATGCATTGGTTTCTCCTCGATCATTTGTGGATTTTCCGAGCCCCAGATACGGCAGTTTTGATTGTTAACATAGCCGCCGAGGTGGAAATGAGCCTCGTCCGAAATAATGATTTTTTGGAAAAAATTATCATCTTCAGCAATCATTTGCAGGCCCCAATCAACGAATGTACGGCGTTGTGCATGGTCACGAGGCAACAGCTTCTGCGTCAATTGGACTTTATATGGGTGTAACTTCAAGTCCAAGTGCAAAATTCGATGCATGGAGGTCGCGGAAATGGCCAATTGTTGCAAACAATGGCGAATATACATTTCGGGGGACTCGACGACACTTTCACTTACGGCAGCAATATTCTCAGCACTGCGTGCATTCCGCACTCTGGTTGGCTTCGGAACATCAAGTACGGACCCAGTTTGATAAAAAAAAATTAAAAACGCTGATTTTAATCGATAACAAAGTAGGTACCACACCTACTATTGAAACAAACAAATTCCACTAAATTCAACTAAAACCGTGTCGATAGTTCGTTTTAACCGAGCTCGAGGAAGCCTTACAGCCATGAAATTGGTACGTTATATCCGTTACAGCCTAGTTCGTTATAACCGACATTTGAATATATAACTAACAAAGGAATGGGTATATGCCTGTCAAACCATACAAATTGACAGCTTGAAAATGGGACGATCTTCTTCTTGAAAAAGTCGAGAGCTGGGAGAGTAAAGTTAACGGTTTTAAGATCACGTTGTACATATGGCTGTCAAACGCTTTGTTCTAAAAGTGGCAAAAAGGAAATACGGTTGAATTCGCGAAAGTTTGGAGCCGGTTTTTGAGTCTAAAGAGCCGCGATTATGTAGAGAAGACACTAGTGAAATTTCCGGTAGGACAAATTGGTGCGGTAGTGAGTTGTGGTAAATTGAAATGCCTCGTCGGTGACTGCAAAAATAACCAGCGTATCCCTAAGACGGAGGTGTCTGCTTATAGGTAAAACATTAAATATTTAGATGTGATGTGCGCGTTACTTGTTTTTGTGAGTTTTCTGTCAGAAAACCGATATTAAAATGTTTGTTTTGGTTTCTGACTCCCCGCTGTATATATAGCTGTCAAATTTCCGCGTCCTATTGGTGGTTGGCATTAAAAGTCCCGTTCTTTCTCTCTCCCATGAAAAATTAAACGCGCTCTTCTCTCGTCCCATAAATTGAGCCTATGGGCCACTCCAGAAGTTCCTCTGAGTAACCGACCACAAATATGTGCATAGTTTGGGATTTGAAACGGAACTTTTGAATTCATTTGTTATAACTAAAGTCCGGATTCGCGTGCAATTGCACGTAACTGCACAAAATTGCACGTTTTGGGGGTTACTGCACAAAATTGCACGTTTTAGGTGTTACTGCATAAAATTGCACATTCTTCATCTTTAATGCACAAAATTGCATATTCACCTGTTTTTTATCATATTTTTATAACCCCACGTAAATCAGCAACTGATCGACATAACTCGGTGCTCTTCGAATATTCGTGCCAAATTAGCACACATATTGTTAACTGGTACTCATAGAAACATTCCTGTGGATACCAACGACATTGAAACTCTTTTGACAAAAAAAGACGCCCCAAATTATCTTCTTAAATTGATTACAGGCAACCACTCATTGTGTTGTAGATACATACTAAGGGAGGCCTATATTGATGTGTAAATCACATGGAGTCGCACCCTCATCTAGCAAAATACGCGGGAAAAAGTTTTCCGAATAAGTAAATTATGTATGAGCTCCAATAAATTTCAAATATCCTAGCATGGAATTTTTTTCTCAAAACTATAATAGTGAAACACAGAACATTCACAAAGAGAAAAGAAAATTCTTTTTTGCTTGGAAATTTGATCTTTCCGATTAGATTTCCCTGCAATTCAAAACTCTGAGTGTCCAAATTTGCGAGCTGCTACTGTACATGATTTCCTTTCAGGCGACGAACCCACCGAAGTAGATTGGGGTGCCATAAACTAAAAGCGCGTGAACTACTACATACTTCGAGTTGGAAATGCACAGTACCAGCTCACAAATTTGAACACTTAGAGTTTTGAATTGTTGGCAAATCTTATGGAAAAGTTCAAATTAAAGTTAAGTTAAGTTAAAAAAGCAAAAAGGGAATTTCTTTTTCTCTTTGTGAATGTTCTGTGTTTCACTATTATAGTTTTGAGACAAAAATTCCATGCTAGGAAATTTGAAATAAGTTAAAAGAATATAATATAATCCTTATAGTAAGCTACAAATGTGAATTTATTTATTTTGAAGGACATTGGATCAATACCATAATAGACTGACCTAATTTTAAAGATCTGGATTTTATTATGCACCACCTAAAATTTTAATTGCACAATCTTGCACGATTTGGAGTTTTCATTGCACGATTTTGCACGATTTGGAGTTTTTACTGCACGTTTTTGGATTTTTGGCTGCACGAAAATCCGGTCTTTAGTTATAACCAAGTGTTTGTTATAGCCGAGTTTCACAGTATATACAGGGTTACTGGCAGTGCCGGATTAAAGATGTGGGGCCCAAGGGCCGGATGAAATGTGGGGGCCCTATTACAAAATTAAAATTCGATTCTTTCAATTATTCATTTACATATATTTCTGCCAAATATTCACTGTTTCGGTAATAAATTGTACATTTTTTTTTTCATAAAACAGATTTTTTTTTAGTATACTGAAAGTGTGTAAGACTAGTGCAATTCTTCCAACCAAAACATTTTAATGTTTATGATGTCGCAAACGTATAATATGATTATATTAAGTAAACAATTGTTTTCGAGATTTTCGGCTTGCAAAACTGTCAATTATATTGCTGAAACTGACCTCGCGAAGTAAGTCTCTTTCTAAGCTAAGAAGAGTCAAATGAACAAGTTGGTCTTCTTTCATGCTTGTGCGGAGACGGTTTTCGATCAATCTTAATTTTGAAAACGATTTTTCGCTTGTGCAGTTCGTTACCATCATCGATAAGAACAAGCGCAAAATAATTTCCGCATTGACAAACATAGAATCCAAATTGTTTTCTTTAATAATGCGATATAAATACATTTCAACAGATTCATTTTCCATTTTTGCATGGAGATTCGTGAAGGTTTTAAGATGAATAAGCTCGTTTGACAAAGTGGCTTCTATATCTTGAGGATATTCCGCTACTAGTTTTTGTGCGTTAAGTTCGATTTCAGGACATTCCATTTGAAGCAAATTACCCAGGAAACTAAATCTAGTGTAAACAACTTCGTAGGACGAAATTCTATCGCTGAGTGCTATTAGCAATCTGTCAATTGCAGGTATGAATGATTCTGTTCGAAACTTGTCCCTCGCTGAAAGCTGAACCGTCGATGATGATTGTCCAATAGGCTGCAAGCGTACATTTGCTGATCACGGACAGATTCATAATCGAGAATTTTAGACAATGCTTAGCTGTTTTTTCGTATGTTTCGAAAGCGTTTCTTTTGGAATCGACAAAAGTTTGCAAAGATTTTAAACAATCCACTGCAATCCTCAGGGTCATAGTTGGACTTTGCAGCGATTTGCTAGTTGAATTGAACAGCAACGTTCATGTGTGTTTAGATATTAAATAAACAAACCTTCATCAATTTTTTTTTTAAATAGTAGCAAAACAAAAGTATTGTGCCTTAGGGCGACCACAGAGTGAAAGCTGTTGCTGGTGTTTTGATTGAGTGTGTCTACACCAGGCACAATTGTTCCGGCACAAAACCGGTTTTTGTAGGCGAGATGCATGAAGGGAAAGGTATAGGAAGGGAACAAAACTTGTGCTCGAAAATTTCAAGCACAACAATTGTTCCCAACCAATACACGCACTTTTCGCATCCTTCCACAATATAGCATAAAATCAATACATTGAAAAAGCCCTACATGTATACAAGTTGTTCTCGTTTCGATGTGCTTCGTGTAGACAGGCACATAACCGGTTTTGTGCCGGAACAATTGTGCCTGGTGTAGACACCCTCATTGGGAACACTTAGCGAAGAGAAAAGTTCACGTAAAACTTACTCATGGAGCTTTCCCTGTACATGAGCTTACGAGTAAGATCGCATTCGTAATTGTCCGGTGTATTCGCTTCATAGAAAATCACAGGACAATTACGAATGCTATCTTAAGCTCATGGGCAGGGAAAACTCCATGAACATGTTTCACGTGAACGTTTTTCTTCGCTGAGTGGTCACAACCAAAACGCCAGCAAGAGCTTCAGCTCTCCCTCTGTGGTCGCCCCATAGACATTACATTACATTACATTCTATAAAATCTATGGGTCGGCCTTACATTTCTTGGATTTTACCAAAACTTTTATCGATATAAATTTTGCATGCTCTGGATTTTCATGTAACTTTTTCGTAATCGATATGTGGGGTCTCTCCAAATTTGGGGGCCCCCAAAATGCGGGTGCCCCGGGCCTCGGCTCCGTCGGCCCATGCCTTAATCCGACCCTGGTTACTGGTAACTCAACAACTCGACGTGTTCCTTGAAACACGTTTTATAATATAGCGAAAATGCAACCAAATAAAGCCACAAATTTTCTATTAATTTTCAGTGGTTACTGAGATATTTGAGTTTTTAGGTTTGAAAAAAAAACACGGATTTAGCCATTTAAAATAAGAATTAAAAAAAAAACTACTAAGTTAATGGGTTGAAACTTATTTTTTTCTCTTAGCCAACACTATGACAGATACTTCCCAATCATTCAAAATTTCAAAAATACGTCACATCTCAAAATTTTCAATGAAAAAAAAAAATACAATTTTTTTTACTTGATTCAAAATGTTTTATTACTTACAAAATTTATATGACACAAAGCGTACAAACCATTAGAAAAATATGTCCGTCTTATCAGCTTTCCAAAAAGGTATACGTGTCAATACAAATCCTTCAAATAATTGAAGGAGCTGACTGTAACTTGTTCGGGGAACCATTATTCGATTTGAGAAAAAATAAAACAAATGCATAAATTCATACAAATTTCCGATATGTAAGGTTTGTTCTTTTCATTCAGGGTATTGCACCTTTTTGAATTTTATTGGACTACTGCATAATAAGAGTAACAGTAGTAAGCATAAAGTAATTAACAAGAGTCCTTATAGCGATGTAACGTAAAGTCAAAATAATTCGCATTTTGAAAAAAAAAATTTCAGAGAAAAACAAAGCAATGAATGGAAAGAAGGTAGTTTACAGAAACGTCAGACAGTAATTAACAACAGTCCTTATAAAAGTTGGCATTTGTAAAAGGTAATTCTAATAAAAACTGATGCAATGAACGAAACGAAGTTAGTTCATCATCATCATCATCGTGGTGCGACAGCCCGACGTCGGGTCTTGGCCGCCTGGATCATTGTCCTTCAATTATCTCGGTCACGTGACCGCGTCCGCCAATGTTGGAAGCCCAGTATATGCTCGGCGTCCACATAAACTGAACTCTCCCAACGAGATCTCGGTCGTTCTCGCAGTCACCACACTAGACGCCCATCTCCTGCAAATGAGAACGTGATCAATTTAGTTGACGATATGTGCGTCTGCAGATTTTCAAGTGTTCTTGTGAATGCGTCGATGTGGGAAGCACGTAGAGCTTACGAAGATTCCCACTGCAGGCGAAGTCAATAAGTCGCTGGCCGTTGTCGTAACATTTTTCATGGAGACTGTGGCCTCCAGTGGTCCCTCGGTGCCAACTTTCATTTCCGACTTTCGCGTTAAAGTCTTCCAGCAGCAATTTGACGTTGTTTGTTCGAAGGGAGTCGAAGAGAGTCTCAATGTGGGCGTAGAACTCGAATTTTACTGCGTCTTCTTTTACTTCAGTGGGGCGTGCACATTGATGAGCCAAAGATTGAAGAGTCGAGTCTTAATGCGAATTGCACACAGCCGTTCGTTTATGGGAAGTCAGTAATGTGCGGCTTGAGGTGATTGTTTACTATAAATGCTACTCCAAACTCCTTGTGGCCCGATGGTTTGCAGCTTGTAAAACTTGTGTGCGATTTCTTGTCATTAATCTCGCTGCCAAGCCAATATGTTTCCTGGACTGCTGTAATGCTCAGTTTGTACTTTTCGACCTGTAGAAGGAGGGCCTTCTCGGTCCCCGGTTTGTTCATGGAGCGTACATTCCAGGATCCGAAAGAATAATCCTTTAGCCGTTTGCGTGGTCGTCATTGTTGATCCGTCCAATCCGAGGCTTTTGTTCCAGGTTTCTTGACGTGGAGTGGTTTTTCTTTTGTGAACTGATGAGTCGAAATTTGATAAGGACGGAATACCGAATTATCACAATCTGCACTATTGGTCCCGAAAAGTTGACGGAAACCCAAAAAGTGTTAGGGAAAGTTCATGTCAGCGCAGATTTTCTCAGAATGTGTGGATGGGTGTCTCGGACGACAGAATAGTTGGACCCCATTTTTTTTTTCTGCCTGATAATCTAAACAGAGAAGGCTATAGAGATTTTCTCAGGCAAGAGTTGCCGGTATTACTTCACAACATTTCCGAAGAAACAAGAAATAACATCATGTTTCAGCACGATGGATGCCCATCACACTATCGAATAAGCGTATGTCAGTGGCTGGATGAAAACTATCCCAACCGGTGGAATGGGAGCGGTGGACCAATTCTGTGGCCTGCACGAAGCCCAGATTTGACACCATTAGATTTTCACGTCTGGGGTCTTATGAACGAGTTCCCGAGAAATGCTGAGAAAAAATAATCAGTGCAGCGGCGACACTGAGAACGGAGTTCACCTCAAGTATCACCTGGATAAATGTGCGGAAGCCAATTCGAACTCGAACCTCGGTTTCTAGGGAGTCATATCGAGCAAAATGTTTGATTATAAATTAATTAACGTTTGATAATAAATAAATTTATATGAATTTAAGCATTTAATTTATTTGGTCTCAAATCGAATAACGGTTCCCCGAGCAGGTTACAGCAAGCTTTAAATGGCTAAATCCGTGTTTTTTTTAAACCTTAAAATTCAAATATCTCAGTAACCACTGAAAATCGGAAGAACATTTGTAGCTTCATTTTGTGGCATTTTGGCTATATTATAACGTTGTTAAGAATGAATGAAGTGTATCACTACCAACTCAATACAACAGGATTAAGTTGGCAATGCACTTCACCAAAACAACTTATCAAATATAGAAAAAAGCGCTATGCGCGATTATAATGATATTGATTTCATTCAATGTGGTTCGCACCCGTGTCGTAAAGTGTCCACTATATGTATATAAAGTGAGCGTTTTACCAACTGATGCACACCTGATCTCCTGTACGACGAGATAAAGTGTGATTATCCACATATCAAGATTCGCTCGGTAGGAAATTTTCTATCAAGAAGTGACAAATTGCACAAAAGGAGCAATCCCTCGTCACAAGTGATTTCGACCTCTGGGCTTTTTATTGCGACGTTTGATCCAGATCAAGACTTACGGGAAGTCAGAAAGATCAGGTATCTTTATTACCAACATGTGAGGTGGGAGAAAATCAGGAAAGTCGAGCAAGTTCAATGCTACCAATGCCAAAACTTCAGACACTTGGTAAAAAATTGCTCTATCCCGTTCCGTTGCGTTAGATGCACGGATAAACATGAAAAGGGAGAGTGTAGACTTCCAGCCTCGGAGCCGGCAAAATGTTGTAACTGTGGGGAAACTGGGCATACAGCTAATTTCAGGGGCTGCCCGGCATATATTAGCATGATGGAGAGAAAAAAGGCTCTTTCAAACAAGAAAACTGCTACTGCAAACCAAAACAAAGTTAAAGCTAACTTTGTTAGCAATAGCTTGAGAGCTCCAAAGATTTCCTTTGCTCAGGCTGCAAAGGGAGTTAAGCCGACATCGAGCAATCCTCCAGTGAATGAAAATCTCGAAATATTTTCAAGATTTATGACTGAGACACAGAATGCCTCGACTGCCGAAGACAAGCAATTTGCTATCTTCAAACTTATTCTGAGCTTATGCAAGTGAAACTTAGCACTTTTAACGCTTGCTCTTTGATCTCACATGCTCAAAGAGACACTGCACAATTACTGATTGACCGCATTGGTGCAGACTTTTTCCTTATCACGGAAACAAAATTGAGAGAGGCGTTGAACGTGAAGTTCCGCAATTACAATATTGTGAGGAACGACATAAATTGCGGAACAGCCCTCCTTGTGAAGGATAGTATCCGGTTCCTCCCGTACCGTCTACCAGAGCTAAAACATTGCTCTGCGGCAGCGGCTATTTGTAGTACTTCGGATAATAGGAAGATTCTGATAATTTCCTTTTATATCCGGGGTTCTCCTAAAGCTGACGAACTCAAGGCAGATCTAAGCAAACTGTGGGACGATACGCGAAACTTTGACAATGTAATTGTTGGTGGTGACTTTAACTCTAGGCACCCGGACTGGGGTGACAGGGGCATTAACAGGAATAGAAAATATCTGAAAGATTGGCTAAGTGATTCTCTAGTAAGCACTTTCTCAATTATCTCTCCGATGACACCCACAAGACCGAATAGCTCTTCAACTTTAGATTTCTTTCTAGTCTCCGAAGACTTAAAAAATCTGCTGATCTCCCACAGCTGCAAAACAACCACCGGAATGTCGGATCATTTTGCCGTAAGATTGGAACTGAATCTCAATATGAGCGGTCAGCTATCAGAGGCACTTCCGGTTTTGATCAGAAGCTTCTCGAGAACAGACTGGGTTGCGTTCTCGGATTTAAGTTGTTCTGTTAGGGATATGCAGGTCCCCGCCGATCGAAATCTTTCCAAATCGGAAATAGATGAGGTTCTGGCAGAATTGAATTCAAAAATTGACCAAGTTTCTGAAAGACATTGTCACCTCTCCCAACTCGGGAAATACAAAATCAATGCGCTTCCACCTGACATAATTAAACATCTAAAAACCAGACAGCTTTGGAGAAAAATGATTAAGAGGATCTATCATTCTCAAGGCAACAAGACCTCAAGAGCCTACAAGTCACTGCTTTCTCAGATCAATTGCCTAAGCGCGTTAATCAGGGAGATGATCTCCAATTTCCGGAATAAGCAGTTAGTCGAAAGACTAACTAAAATCCGCCCGGGCCCTGAATCCTTCCGGGAAGTGAAGGTTTTATCCGGACAGCTTAATAAGAAAGACACTCCGCTTAGGTCAAATGGTAGGCTTATCCATGATCATCAGGAAAAGGCTTATCTGTTCGCAGAGAGTTTTAAGGGGCAATTGAATATGAGAAACAGTAACACTCCAAGGTCACTTGTAACATCGGTGGAAGAAAACGTTAGCAGGTTTACCTCTGAGAACTCCTCCCCTATCACCTCGTTTTCAGACAACAACCAGGCCAATAATCCTGCTGACCCGTCGGAATTCTTGTCATTACCTCATCTTAGGGGTATCATGTCTCAGCTGACCAACAAAAAATCATGTGGCGTGGATGGGATATCCAACTTCATGATCAAGAAATTTCCAGTTAGAGTGTTGAATATTATCCTGATAGTATTCAACAATGCTTTTAATATTGGCTACTTTCCGGATTGTTGGAAAGTTGCGAAGATTATCCCAATTCATAAGAAGGGCGACTCGCATGAAACGTGTAACTACCGGCCGGTGTCTCTACTACCGAATCTTGGCAAACTGTTTGAAAAATTTTGGGTTTCTAAAATCCGGAATTTCTCCGACAGTAATGAGATCATCCCATCTCACCCATTTGGCGTTAGGGCTCATCATGGTACACAACATGCTGCATCCTATCTGCTTCACGCATTGATTAAACCACTCAACGAAAGAAACTGTCCCACTGTCGTATGCGCTCTCGATCTGGAGAAGGCATTCGACTCTGTTTGGACAAATGGGCTTATCCATAAGCTGATAAAACTCAACTATCCCCCAAGTGTGGTGAAATTAGCGATTAGCTTTTTTCAGAACCGGAAGTTCTTCGTCAGTGTCAGCAACGCCTCATCAAAATCCACTGAGATTTCCTCAGGTGTTCCTCAGGGTTCTGTTTCAGGGCCGATCTTGTATAATATCTTCACAGCTGACATTCCCATTCCTCGGGATCCCTCACCGATCAAGATTATCCAATATGCGGATGATACACTCATCTATGCATCACGCATGAAGCCAAAGACAGCAGCTAAGGAGATAAGCGCTTACTTAGTCACTCTAACAGCATATTTCAACAAGTGGGGTATTAAGTTAAACGAAGGGAAAACTCAAGTAACCATTTTTAAGAGGAGTGGTAAATACACATATTCCAATGGCATCAGGAAATTTTCCGATTGCAAAATTAAAATAGGCAACTCCAGTGTGTCTCCGACTAATCAATTGAAGTACCTGGGTATTATCTTCCACGAGAATCTTCAGTTTAATCCCCACGTTAAGCTTACTATAAAAAGGGCGATGATTGCGTTTAAAGGAATCCGCAGCCTTCTGAAGAGGTCAGTGGGTCTGTCCAGCAGAGTCAAAGTCATTCTCTATAAGACCTTGATAAGGCCCATTCTCACATATGGAGCTCCAACATGGCTAACTTGCACGAAAACCGTCATGCAGGAAGCAGAGCGGTTTGAACGCAAGGTACTCCGATATTGCATGGGTAACTACTTCGATTGGAGAAGAAAGAGGTATGTTAGGAATAGCTTGCTGTATTCTAACACTAGAATGACTCCTCTCAGTCAACATGTTGTACGAATCACTGAGCGGTTCTTCGCGAAAGCGAAAGTTCATAGTAATGACAAGATAAGGGAAATATGCGAGGTGGAAACCCAACGTATTGGATTGTTCATACAGCCAGCAGCCATACTAAATATTGATAACCAGGCTTTCTTCGAAAACCTGTATTCATATAGTGGAAGAGCAGCTCACATGAGAAGTTAGGATTTGGCTGAAGCACTAGGTCTTGCCTAGCATTTTTTTTTTAAGTTAGTTTTTAAGAATAAATAAAATGTATGCAAGATACGGTCGGATGCAAGCCGCACCTAGCTTAAAAGTTAAGCAGTTACGTACTTAATATCTATAATTAACATTACATCATTCCAAGTTTCTCTGAATTAAAAGAGTAGTCGTACCAGAGCGAGTAAGTGATAGATATAGACAGGCCAAATATATAACTAGCCGTCTCCTAATTACTAATCATATGTTAGAGCTAAGTATAGTCGTTAACCTGCAATTGTGCTAAGAAATGTCATTCAAATTTTTATGCCAATAAAATATTTTGAATCTGAATCTGAATCTTTTACCAACTGATGTATTCTGACGAACGTCGGAATACAGCACACAAGTTGGACTGGTCGAGCTACCTCCCCGATAGACTAAACGTAGCTCCTGACGAGTATGATCTATCGGTGGACGAAACCAGTCGGCAAGTGCGATCGGCTTAATGCTGAATATTTTTGGTGGAGTGCATTGCCAACTTAATCTTGTTGTATTGAGTTGGTAGTGATATAATACAAGGAACACGTCGACTTACCAGTAACCCCGTATATATGACTAGGTAGTGATATAATACAAGGAACACGTCGACTTACCAGTAACCCCGTATATATGACTAGATTTAAAATTTAAGAGTACAATTTTAGTATCGTACTTAAAAACAGTCGTTTTCCACATATAACTGAAAATCCATATGAGAAAATGACATTTGGGTTAGCATTTGCAGTGATAGTGATTTGTGATCACTGAGACAATACACAGCCAGAAACAAGCAAAAATTATTATTGCATCGATTGTTGAACTGTACAACTGTATAACTTGAGAATACATACCTCTCCCGCCGTTTTGCACACCTCTAGACAAAAGTTATGCGCGTTTTTATGAATAGGGCGGTAAATTAACGCCCGCGCACTGGGATGTAGGTTAAATTTGAACTAAGATCATCGTGTCAGTATGATTGGACGAAATATCTTTATGAAAAATGAGTTTGAAATTCGTTTTTAAACGAAAGAATCTAATATCTGCACACGTACATACAGCACGTTCTATGGTATCCTTTTTCCAAAGCAATGATTAACGATTTTTTAAAGAAACATCACAATGTGATCCTTTTATAAATTATGCTAACATCCATTATGTAGGTGGTGTTACAAGGACTTTTTACACATAAATATTATTCAGAGTGAACCGACAAAAATAATAATCAAACTTTAATTTTTTTTATTGCTTTAGTTTGGTAATAAATGCAAGTTGGCAATTCGCTTAGATCAGTAACAACCAGCCCTATGACCATTACAAAGCTGTTTTAGGATACGAGTGTGCACTTTTTCATTCTCCCAAAAATCCTTTACTTACATTGTGCGAGAAATTGTTAAGTCATGGGTTCCGTGCAAATTGAATACGTAAAAAGTAAATCTGTTGAATTAGTTTCATACAATAGTATGACCGAGTACAAAATTACATAACTACACATTTTAGGAAGTTAGTTATTCAAGTGTGTGTCGACTAGGCTACCCGTAAAATCGCTCGCATCCGACTGTTTTCTGTCCCCGTGTTTCCTTCTTGGCTTGTTTTATTTTAGCAAAGACGCAACTCTGTTTGGCAGATGCATAATAGGTTGTTACACCAAAGAGTAGGGAATAGATAAGAAACTGAGTTCAGTAACATATAAGGGTACAAGTGAGCCTATGGTAGTTCCCATTGCCAATGTATTGAATTCCACTGTCGGTACACAATGGAATTGCGAAAAGTATATTAGATAGCTTCCGGGTGCCAAAAAGAGATCTCTCAATTACCCTAATCCCTTGTGGGGCATAGCGCGTCAACTGTTCCATGTGGCCCAGTTGACGTTTCGTCGGCATAAACTGGTTTCGGAGAATGCAGTTGCCAGCATGCACTTCCTGGACATCCATGGCCACGAACGTCGTCGTGAGATAGAGATAGCATCAACAAATTTAATCGGGTAATATCAAAATGGGTTTGTTCAGTTTTTAGGGTTTTGTATGCAGATATCCCGGCATCAGTAGACTACACTCTACCAACGTGCTGTTTCGGGAATAACTATGCAAGCTTAATCCCATCCCGTGGTCAATGGGAGTTAGGGATTCCGCCAGCACTACTAACCTCTCCGTGGATTTTCACAGACGGCTCCAAGACCGATGTAGGTGTGGGCGCCGGAGTATACTCCGGGGAGTTCAATCTCAACCACTCGTTTCAACCTCCAAGCTACTGCAGCGTTTTCCAGGCGGAGGTTTATGCGATAAAAGAGGCTGCGATGTCGATAGATCGCGCCATGTCAACCAAAAGGGACATTACTATTTTCACAGATAGCCAGGCTGCAGTTAGAACACTTGAGTCTACGCTGATAGTGTCTAAAATTGTTGCTGAATGTCGAGTTTGCCTTTTTGAAGTCAGCAGCGATTTCAATATTACACTGTGCTGGATACCTGGCCACAGTGGTTTTGCCGGGAATTGTAGAGCGGACGAACTGGCTCGCAGGGGTGCAGCCGGCGAAGCTCGGCAGATCAGGGGCTACATTGTTAAGCCCATCTCTACCTGCAAATCTGAATTAAAGTTGGCTGCTGTCAGGAAAGCCAACTCGACATGGATGAATGGCGTAACATGTCCGAAAGTAAAGCTGATTTGGCCTGAGCTGAATTTCAGTCGCTCTAATAAATTGCTATCACTGACTAAACTTCAGATCAGGGTGGTAGTTGTAGGTAATTGCGTCATCGGTGAGCACGCTAGAAGGCTTGGACTTCCATACAACGACTTCTGCAGAAGTTGCGGTGATGCGGATGAGGAGGAGAGCACCCATCATCTGCTTTGTAGCTGTCCGGAACTGGCATATAGAAGGAGATCAATCATTGGGAAACCTTTCTACGACCATCTTGGTGAACTAAAAGATGTAGATGTTGGTCGACTTCTCCGGTTTGCGGTTAGCTCCGGATGGTTCGATATAACATAGAGACTGAACACAACTTGGGTAACACAATGGACCATCCCTGGTCTAAGTGTGCTGTGGTAACCACGGCAGCCCCCCAACCCAACCTAACCTAGGGTTTTGTAGTAAAAACAAAACCCTTATGAAATCGGTCAAATGTCTGTCCGTCCGTCTGTTCATAGAATATCTCACGAACGGCTGAAGCTACATATATGAAATTTTGTAGGAATGTGTAGAATTATTATAATTCGCGGAGAAAGCGATGCGTCGTAATAGGCTAACTTTAAGGGGAGGTCTCCATACAGGGGAAATGAAGGTCGAAAAAAAAATTTCATCTGATGTAGGCAAGTGGGGTATCATAAGAAAGGTACCACCGCGTACATTCTATTTTTTTTTTTTTGTGTATTTTCATCAAATTTTAAGGAAGGAGAAAAGAGGGAGAGGGGAAAATATGTGATCATAATTTGTCCCACCGCCCTTGCATTTCCAGACCGTTAAACTAAGAAATATGAAAACTTACAGAAAAGTGGCATTTCACTAGCATAGAAAACTTAAAATAACGAAATTTTGATATCTTGTTAAAATAGGTTAATAATAGTACATTTCTATGTTTGCAGTTAGGACACCCCTACATACCCCAAGCACATCCGAGTCCAAAAATATTAATGACCAACGATAACAAACACCATAGGCAATAATATTTCCAAGTTTCGTCACAATCACGTAATATTTAATAATAGTACATTCATTCAAATTTAGGCAATTCGACACTCTCCATACAAAAAATACACCAGCCGGTCTCATGCATAGTTGCGAGTCCCTACTACTTGCATGTTGTTTTTCGTAGTGCGAATTTCAGTTATAGTATTTGATTAGCCATTTTTGAAAGGGTGAAGATTGATTGGGGGCGGTGATTTTTATAATAATTATTCATAAAATTTCCCTTTTAGGGTTTTGTAGTAAAAATAAAACTCTTATAAAATCGGCCAAATGTCTGTCCTTCTGTCCATTGAATATCTGACGAACGGCTGAAGCTACACAGATGAAATTCGGTAAGAATGTGTAGAAGAAATGCTATAATTCGCTGGAGAAAGCGATGTGTCGTAATTGGCCAACTTTGAAGAGGGGGGAGGGGGGTCCATTTAGAGGCGAAATTAACGTCAAATTTTTTATCGACTGGTATTGGGGGGTTGTCGTGAGAAAGGTATTGAGTACATTCCATTTTTTGGTGTTTTCTTTAATTTGAAGAAAGGGGAACAAGGGAATTGGCATGTAAGATACTATATCATGGGTAAGACATTTTAATTATGGCGTTTTTATCCATCTGAGTGATACTAAGAAGGGCCAGGAGCCGATATTTAACTACCAAAATAAGCACTTGCTACAAAACCCTCGGATTGCGGGCGTAGCCCTCTATAGGTATATTCCGGTTTCATTTATATTATACTTATGACTTCTAAACGGTGCCTTGGATGGAAAAATTTTGGAAGCGTAGCATAACCACTTCGAAATTTTTCGAAAAACCTCTCACTAATGTTCATTCAAATCCTGATTACTATAATGCAATTGGCCACATATGACATAAAAATATTGTACATTACTCTAACCGCTCCAAAAACGACTCAAAAAAAAAACATATTGTGCTCATCAGATATAGATAAACAAGAAAAATTCTAGCTATTGTTTACGGTTAACGTATTAGATTCCTTTGAATTGATTTTCATACAGAACATCAACTCTGCACTACAGTTTTGTAGGGCTTCGGTCTTACCTTAATTCCGCTAAACATGTTAATGCCCTTTCCAGTCTTGTATTGTACTAAGTTCACATTATTCATAGATTGAGAGGTAGCCGTAAGTAACTACGAGTACTTGTAGTATATCGTTCATTGACAATTGCACCGTAAACACACGGATAATGCACAACGAGACAATACACGAGGAGCATATTCGCATAGTAAGCTAACTACTATTCGTATGATATTTTTCCTGAACCCGTACTTGTGTGGATTTATGTGTACTCGTACATGCATGAATAACATTTTAATGATTCTTTGATTATGATTTAAGTATGTTCTCATAATACTTTCCTATCCTTCTGATACACTACCACTTATACTATCATACCAATCCAATTCCAAACTAAATTGTGTAATTCCCTCCTCCTCCTCCTGGATACATTTCATTATGACAAGATCACATTTGCATAAATATTGTTCCAAAAATACATTCAACAGCAACATTTTGAAAAACAAAGTTTCGGAAGCGTTGCAACAACCATAAACTTGACAATGAGTTCCGTGTGATATACGAGAATACTCGTAGTATGTACAATTCGAAAAGCTGTCTGGACTATTGCACGCTTCTCGCATCTTCCTAGTGTGCAATGCATTTTGAGAGACAACATACGAGTATTTTGGCATCAAAAATAAATTTTTATTTTTCCAATTTCATAGAAACTCAAATAGTCAATCAAATTGTACAGTGTGAAGATCTATTTCATATCCAAGGGTATAGCTTATTTCGCTCCTAACTCACCGAAAAAGACAGTTCCATTCCAATAATCGCAGAGATTCAGGAGTCATAAACGGGCTGCCATGACCCATCAAACTCGCAGAAACGGCAGCTGGTGTCCTCCACTATGACATTGGGTTCAAAATCGCCTCTCAGATAAGTCTCCAGCCAAAGGACTATAGATGATTGTAACCTTACTCCAATTTAGCTGTAGCAGATCAGCGGATGGTAGTAGTAGAGGACTGTTGTAGATAAAGAAACTCACGCCCAGTGGGCGCGGTGGCATAAAATCGCTCCTAATCTCAGAAGCGCCTTCTAGCGACGCTTGGTCCAATCCCGCAGAAAGGTTCCGGACCATAGAATGGAGTCGCCCAAGCAGTTATACGAAATTCGTCAGCCATTTCATTTCCGACAATACTGATGTCTCCAGGAACTCAGTATATAGAAACCTTGTTAAAGTGTGGCTGACTACTTAGAGCCATACTGGCTGCTTGACGGTCTTTAAAGATCGCTATATTTCTTTTATGGTAACAGGCTTCCAGGCAAAATTCAGCACACATCTCAATGGAGTAAATCTCTGGAAGACGGCAAGAAACCTAGCAATAGGCATAGACAGTGGCGTAGATAGGTTTCTGTGGGGGAGGGGATATGATGTCGGCATTATTATACCCTAGACTTTTAGTATAGGGTATATTGTTTTTGTCACGACGGAAATATGTAACACCTTAAAGGAGGCTCCGGAGGTATAGCAATGTATATATATATAAATGATCAGGGTCACCTCCTGATTCGATTTAGCCATGTCCGTCTGTCTGTCTGTCTATCTGTCCGTCTGTCCGTCTGTCTGTCTGTCTGTCCGTTCGCACGATAACTTTCGATAGAATGAAGCTAGAGCTTTGGAATTTTGGTCAAATCTTGGAAGCATGATCTAGTTGGTTGGTATTGAAAATGGGTATGATCAGGCCAAAAGAACGCCTACCTCCCCTACATATGTAAAATAATTAAATGTATCTATAACTCCCGATTAAATAAACACGAAAAGCTCTAGCTTTGGTAGATTGCTCGTGATGGTAATCTTATACTCCCCTGGAAAAACGAAATCGATCAGTTGAAAACTAACGGTAATTTTCTTACAAAGAGCCCCGTACTACCTTACTTTTCAGGTTTTTTGACCATAACTCTTGAACCAATTAACGTAAACATCTGATTTTTGGCATGTAACCCTGAGGTGAGAAGCTGCTTAGGTTTTGGTAAGTTGGGCATAATCAGATCAAAGGAACGCCTACCTCCCCTACAAAACTCAAAAAATTAAATATTATTTTAATTACGATAACTTTCGATAGAATGATACTAGCGAATTACAAATTTGGTAGAATGTTTGTAGTAAGGTCTTATTAGTTGGTACTGATGGCAGGATCCGACCCAAGGAACCCCTACCTCCCCTACAAATGAAACTTCAAATAAGCGATTACTTTTGATAGAATGAAGCCAGCAACTTGAAATTTTGGTCAAATGTTTGAAGTGAGATAGAGTTAGTTGGCATTAAAGAGGGGTTAGATCCGATCTAAGGAACCCCTACCTCCCCTAGAGATGACACTTAAAATAAGCGATCACTTACGTCAAAATAAAGCTAGCGGCTTAAAATTTTGGCCAAATGTTTGTAGTATGATCCAGTTGGCTAATATTGAAAATACGTAAAATCCGACTAACGAAACCCCTACTTCCCCTACAAATGAAACTTCAAATAAGCGATAACTTTCGATAGAGTGAAGCTAGAGACTTAAAATTTAGTTTGTATGTTTGTAGGGTGATCTATAATAATTGGTTGGTGGCAATGATGGGCAAGATCCGACCCAAGGAACCCCCATCTCCACTACAAGTGAGACTTCAAATAAGCAATAATTTTGGATGGAATGAAGCTTGCGACTTGAAAAATTCAACAAATATTTGTAGAATGCGTTAATTAATTGATTTTGAGAATGGTCAAGATCTCTCTGAATGAGTGCCAACCTCCCCTATAAACTGGCTATATAGGAAACTCACTTTTAATGCAACGACCATATGTTGCCAATTATAACTTTTGGTGTCACCACTAGGTCTGTACAAGTCTAGGGTATATACGCTTCGGACTCCGGGCCGAAGCTTCGCTTCGGTCTGGTTTTTTTTTTTTATATGTGCTCGGGCAGAATCTGAACTCCTCGCCTCTTGAGTGAAAATCGACGTAAAGACCTACCATACCTGTAATTTTTGATGAAAATTGGGTAAATATCAAACCAACAACCAATAAGTTAGCTAATGATATTTTTCAATAATTCTGATATACTGTATATCAATATATCTAATAGATCAGCACTGATTGAGATGGAATAGCTGATGAAGTATTCGACGAGTGTCCTCAACTAAGTCATCAGAAGGTTGGTGATTGATGATATTCTTTAAGGCTGAAGCTTTAAAAACGTAGATGATTTACTGAGGGCTAACAAATCTGAAATTGACAAATTTTCGTCGTGGAGGAGTACTGAGAGTAGGAAAACTATATTGTCATTGCTAATTCAAGCTTCGCTCTATGGATGAGCCCACTACCAGCATTTTAGTCGGCATAAACGCGATCACACCCTGGTTTCATCGACACGAGGAAGCAATCGATTCATTCAGGCACTTATCATGTCAGTGATAATATTTTATGAAATATGTATGTATCATCACCACATGGTTAGCACTTATCAGCAGGCCCGGCTCTAATATATACGCTGATTGTGCATTTGTGCATCTCTTTCCTGATTGAACAATATGCTACATTTAAAAAAATCACAATCTGAAAAAAGTTTACGGTTCTTGTGTCTCGTGACTAACGATATCACGCGCCTATTATATTGTTCACTTCAATTTCAATGGCCACGTTTATGCCGTGGAACTAAAAGGCGATTTAACTAAATCGTTTTAGTGCTAGTACTTGTTCGTGGTGTGTTTATACCGACCATACGAAGAGGTATTAAACATGAAAGATGTCAGCTGTTGGTTTGTGACTGCGGTGACATTGGTTGAGAAAATGTCAAGGGGCAGTAGCCTCCTAATAAAAACGCGTTTCTACCGCTACAATCAAAGGATGAAACGAATGCAGGGTTTCAGAAAAGGATGAGGTATTTAAATAGCAAATAAAATATAATTTTCAGCAACACCACCTAGTCCCAATTTTTCAGTCCAGTTCTGCATAGCAAGTGGAGCTAAAATTGGTACCAAAACTAGCTAGTGCGACATGTTTATGTCGTCGTGAGTCAGCTCGAATTAGCTAATCCTCGAAGATAGTTCCGCGGCATAAACAAGGCCAATGATTAGTGGTAAAATCAAACTAACGTTGGGCGCTGAATATGTTCTAATCTTTTCGCAGTAATTTTTGACTATTTTCAACTTTTTACTGACGTAGAAAAATAAAAGACTGACGTAAGCTTAGGGTGGCGTATAGTTACCTTAGTACAGAGTAAGGTTGTTTGGTGTTAACGTCCAAATAAGTTTCGATTTTTATGTCAGGTGACCACGCACCTATTTTTATTGCCCATTTCGGTTTCATTTACTTGTCCAAATCACACTCACCCCACATTAGACGCCAAATATTTGCTGGCTTTTCCGACCGTGGATGGAACCCCGGGACGTCTAAATCAAACAAATTTTCTACTGGAAATTCTCACCGATGTAGGATATAAACAGCGTTTAGGTGGCCTTAAGATATGCTTTGTAGCTTGTGATTTAAGGTAAGTTAAGGTCTAAAAAGATTTTTGTGTCTAGTGACTGATGACAATACTTTCAGTAAAGCTTTTGGATTTTAGTTAAAAAAAAAACCGTGTTCAAGATTCGCCAATTTCTTTATTAGTTTTGGTATCAACAACACAAAGACTGGTCAATTTCTAGTATTAAAATCTACCGTTTACTAAAGTCAGCCTTTTTAAAACAACAACAGGTTTTTGTTGTGAGATCTTTGTAGGTCATATGAAGATTTTTTTCCACAATTGAAGAGGACAGTGAAGTAAGCATAAACTTTAAGAAGTATATACATACATTTCGAAGCAGAGTATCCTACAACATGTCTAATATGAATTTTCAACGACTCAGCTGAAATATTACGGGCGATTTCCTATTATGTAAGAAATCACGGGGGGATTGATCCCCCTAATCCCCCCTTATCTACGCCACTGGGCATAGATGCTCGATAGAATGGACCCGAAATTCATCCACTCCCAGTGGAGGATCTAGAAATCGAATTTGGAGGGGGCCCGACTTCCTAAACTTTTTTCTTACATGACCACTTGAGGTCCAATAAATAAAATTTCGTAAAGATAGGAATAAAACCGTATATACAAAGAGTGACCTTCCCCTTGTTGTGGAGGTCCAGATTAAAAACTGCATCAAAATCCGTAGATTTGAAAGCAATTTTTCTTTCAAAAACCATGAAATTTCGTACAAAATGTGCGCGCGTGTAAGAAAAATTGCAACTGTTACGTCATGAGCTTTCTCAATCGTTCGGTGGCATTTTTTTTTTTTTTCAAATGAACAACGACAAAATTGATTTATCCACAACTAATTAGCGACAATTAGCAAATTTTTGACTTACTCTTATTTTATATGGTAGCTCTTTTCACCGTTTGTTTCGAGAGAGACACCCAATTTTTTTTTTAATGAACAGCGACAAAATTGATTTTTCCACAACTAATTAGCGACTAATTAGCGGCAAATTATTGCTCATTTTGCGAATCAATCTGCGGAAGTTATTTCGCTAACTTTGTATACATTAAAAAGCAACGCAGGTCAAGCAAGCAATTATTAGCCTCTGTACTTGAAGCAGTCCACCAGACAACTACCCCAAACATGAGTCAAATATAGTAGCTACATAGAAATTTTGCCTTACCAGCAAAAACTAGTTTCACCCCATGCCGCACAGAGGGTTTGACTGGAAGTATCCTAAACTTATAAAGAGAACAAAATCTGTTTTGAATAGATTTTGAAATGCCTCACTGATAACCCCCAGAAATTTACCAGATATAACAATAGCAATGTCGTCCGCATAAGCACACATCTTTTAGCGTGACACATTCTAGCTTTAAAGCGTATTTTGACAACTATGTCAAGTTCCAGAGAAAAGTATCCCTGCTCACAGGTCTTCGTTCAGACGATGTTCCCAGACATTTTCGGATATTCCCCCGAATATACCAAGACCACGCTGTATATACCAAACATTTCGGAGGAGGCACGCGTCCCCAGGGCCCCCTCTGGATCCGCCACTATCCACAACTTCATATATGAAAATTAAAAAAAAAATCCTTCAAACTTAATACATATGTACATATTGAAAAAATACTTTAGCCGGATACATGTGTTTTCATCTTGTCTACGTATAGTAGCTCTACCGATTGCGGGTATGCTGCATTATTGCACAATAGGCGTTAAAATTTATAAATATTAACGGACACTTTGAGCTATTTCACAACTTTTTCCATTATTAATAGTTGTCTAATCCAAACTATGCATGATTCAAGAGGTGGAATCAAAATAGATCATATTATTTTTCTCGACTAATTACATATTCTTATTTTGACTAGATGCGTTTTTTTTTCTAATTTGGACAAATGCCAATTTGCATTGCTACTGCAAAAATGCCAATTTAATTATTTCGAATATACTCGACACTTTTCAGTGTAAGTTAAGAGCGAGTGTGTATTATGCGTATTTTGCAAAAGATGCACTTTACGATGCAAGTAATTACCGAGTATTATCATTAAAATCGCATTTCATGTCACTTTCAGTGTTACTCTGTTCTAGCGCCAGTCAGGCATACATATAAGCATTAGTATGAAAATGTTAAAAGTTAACAATATGAACAACGCGAGGCCACGGATATTCGGTTTGCATGAAACCTACAAATTCTTCCAGACCTTCTGAATTCACTAAACTGGGTGGAAATTAATCAAATGCAAAATCATCCAATATTACGTTTAATTCTGTACTCGTATTTTGTTTTGCATTGCGAAATTAACCTATTTGTTTTTTTTTTTTTGCAAACATATCAATAAAAACGAAAAAGTTAATTTTTCTCGAAAAAGGATCAACAATTTGCAGAAGTTAACCCTAATCTAAAACTTACAAATCAGTTTTGATACAGAAGGGATTTTAGCATTTCGGTATTTTTTCAACTGATTCCGAGATTTAAAAAAAACTAAACCTTTTTATGCGAAAATGTTGCACTTATCTCTCGCACGAAAAAGAGACAGTATAAACACATATCCGCGGCGTTCTACACGACACGTGAGTTTCCCTTCCTACTCAAAAGACCGGTTTTCAACCCAAATAAGGTGCGAAGTGATTGTTTTCGGGTGCAAATTGCTGATAATGATGAGAAGACTTTTTCTTCGAATGAAGTATTAACAGTAATTCAGTATTAACATAGCGAAAATGTTTCGTGTGAACGAAACTTTTGACAATTTTACGAGATTTCTCACGAAAAGCCGAATTTAGTACTTTAAGTAGTTTAATGTGGCTTAGCCACAGAGCCGTTACATGTTCTCCAGTCATCCGAGGCAAATTGTATATATGTAAACGAATTGGCGACATCTGGTGATAAGTAAAATAGAATCTAGGGACGCCCTAGGGGCCTGACTGACCCCGGAGGACTTCTTTAAAAATCAACTCGATTCAATAAAAAACACCCGAGATATAGCAGTTTGAAAATCGATATTTGGGCAATTTTTCTTGTTCTTGTCGTTCTTTGGCAGGGCTATAGCTTCATAAGGAGCACCACGAGAGCTAATTTTCTGCAGACGTCTTAGTTTTAGGGAGTGCATAGACTATGATTTGGTTTAAAAGGACAAAACAAAATTAAAAATATGTCTCGAAACTAACCCGTATTATATGGCAATAATTGCTATTTTTCCCTCACACGATTTCATATTTCGTTCATAAAGAATGATTCATTCATGTGCTACTGTCTGTGGTGTGCTTGTCGTTATGTTTTTACGCTACATTGGAGTTGGTTTGTGTCTTTGTCATTTTAGGAATCGTCGTCAAAAGAGCCTGGTTTCGATGGAAAGAGTGTCGTTAATATCTATAGATAAAGTGATTAAAAAAATTCAGATAGGTTGCGTGAAAATCGACGTATAAAATTATCAATGCAAAAAGTTATATCTACCATCTATCAAAGATAGATCCATAGTCCTCCGCGTGGGCGCCCCCTGGTAACGGCAGTGTATCAATTCGCTGACGGCCAATGTCTTAGCGATAAGACAGTTTGGAAAAGGCAGATAGCTGTAGCCTGAATGGCTGACAAACACCTAAGCGTCTCAGGTCTAGTAGGATGGAATGACTTGCGTAGTTGGACCTGCTACATAGTTGTGTGGGCTCCAGCACGTTTATTAAACCATCTGAAGCAGCTATCTCCGAGGCCATCCCCCGAATGGGGTTAAGCGACGTGCTGACAACTCGTCCTTGTAAAAACCACTCCATGTCAAGAAACCTGGAACAAAAGCCTCGGATTGGACGGATCAACAACGACGACCACGCAAACGAATAAAGGATTATTCTTTCGGATCCTGGAATGTACGCTCCCTGAACAAACCGGGGGCCGAGAAGGCCCTCCTTCAACAGGTCGAAAAGTACAAACTGAGCATTACTGCAGTCCAGGAAACAAATTGGCTTGGCAGCGAGATTAATGACAAGAAATCGCACACAATTTTCACAAGTGGCAAACCATCGGGCCGCAAGGAGTTTGGAGTAGCATTTATAGTGGACAATCACCTCAAACCGCATATTACTGACTTCAAACCCATAAATGAACGGCTGTCTGCGATTCGCGTCAAGACTCGATTCTTCAATCTCTGGCTCATCAATGTGCATGCCCCCACTGAAGTTAAAGAAGACGCAGTAAAAGACGAGTTCTACGCCCGCCTTGAAACTCTCTTCGACTCACTTCCAACAAACGACGTCAAATTGCTACTGGGAGACTTTAACGCGAAAGTCGGGAATGAAAGTTGGCATCGGGGGACCTCTGGAGGCCACAGCCTCCATGAAGAATGTAACGATAACGGCCAGCGACTTATCGACTTCGCCTGCAGCAGGAAGTCTCCAGACGCACATACCGTCAACCAAATTGACCACGTCCTCATTTGCAGGAGATGGGCGTCTAGTGTCATGGATGTCCGCTCCTATCGAGGAGCAAACTGCGACTCAGATCATCACTTGGTGAAGACGACCTACAGATGTAGAATCTCCTCAGTGCACCAGTCAAGAATCAGCCCTCCCAAAATCTTTGCGGTTGATAAGCTCTTGAGTGATGCTACAGCGGTGGCGTATACTACCGCCCTTGAGGAAAAACTATCACCTATGCTACACAACATCAGCAACACAGGCGTCCATGGGTTCTGGGAAGAACTCAAGGGTACCATCAAGGATGTCGCAGAGAAGGTCGTGGGATATAAAGCCCGGCGAGCGCGAAATGACTGGTTCGACGAAGAATGCAAAAATTCACTTGACGCGAAAAACGAGGCCTACAGACAATGGATTCAACGAGGAACCAGAGCCAGAAGAGAAAAATATGACGAGCTACGGCGAATATCGAATAGAATAATTAGACGTAAGAAACGTAAATACTTTGACGAGCAGTTGCTGAACATAAACGAAAACTTAGCTAATAGGAACACCAGACAAGCGTACAAACTAGTAAATACAATTAAGAACGGCTACCAACCCAGGACTAGCCTTTGTAAGGACAAGGATGGAAACATCATCAGCGACACCGATGGTATTAACAAACGATGGGCCTCTTATTTTGAAGAGCTTCTAAACCGACCATCTAACATCCCCACACAGGAAGCTCTCGATGATATTGTTGATCTAGGCCCACCCATTCAACCCCCGACAGTAGAGGAAGTTGATCTCGCGTTGCGGTCACTAAAACGAAATAAAGCGCCGGGCGCTGACGAGATCCCAGCTGAACTGCTAAGATTCGGTGGAACGAGTCTATTTGATGCCATACATCAATTACTCCTGCGAGTATGGGAGAACGAGGAGATCCCAGACGATTGGCGCAGAAGCATCATCTGTCCAATCCATAAAAAGGGAGATAAATTGCGGTGTGAGAATTACAGGGGCATCTCACTAGTTTGTACGTCCTATAAAATTTTGACGAAAATTCTGGAAAATAGAATAAAACCGTACGCAGAACGAGTCATTGGCGAATATCAAAGCGGTTTCAGACCTGGTCGCTCCACAACCGATCAGCTCTTCTCAGTCAAACTGATACTCCAGAGGTGCTGGGAATACAACGTAAACGTATACCAAATCTTTGTCGACTTCAAGCAGGCATACGACAGTATCGATCGTGGAGTACTGTACAACATCATGCTGCAATTTGGTATACCAGCAAAATTAGTGCGACTGACAAAGATGACGATGACCAACTCCGTCTCACAAGTCAGGATCCAGAATAGACTTACTGATCTATTTGAAACACGCACTGGTTTGAAACAGGGCGATGGACTGGCACCGACGCTCTTGAACCTAGCACTGGAATACGTTATTCGGGCCATGAATATGGACAACAGCAAGACGCTGCTCATCAAGTCGACACAATTAGCAGCGTACGCCGACGACATCAACATCATGTCCCGAAGATTGGCTGACGCAGAAGAACTTCTGCATACGCTCGATACCGCTGCAAAGGAAGTTGGATTACGTATTAACGAGGGTAAAACTAAAATAATGATGGTGACAAGGACACCTGGACAACCGAGCATCAACGTGGGGGACCTCAACATCGAGTTCGTGAACAACTTCATCTACCTGGGTTGCAACCTGTCAAGGGACGCCAACGAAACTGACGAAATCAAGCGACGGATACAGTTAGCTAATAAGACTTTTTTCTCGGTTCTCCCCATAATGAAATCGAAACATGTGCACAGAAACACGAAGCTCCGCGTGTACAAAACCATTATACGACCAGTGCTATGCTATGGCTGCGAAGCATGGACCCTAACTCAAGCCTCCGAAAACATGCTAGACACTTTCGAACGTAAGGTTCTACGGCGAATTTTCGGGGCTGTTTGCGATCGAGATGGATGGCGCATCCGGTACAACCATGAGTTGTATGAAATGTACGATGAGCTGCAAGTCTCGAAAATCGTCAAACTACAACGACTTCAATGGGCAGGGCATGTACAAAGAATGGACGATGATCGCATGCCTAAGAGAGTAATGAATGCGGAACGAGTCGACGGAGCGAGACTGCGAGGACGACCGAGATCTCGTTGGGAGAACTCAGTAGGTGTGGACGCCGCGCAGCTGCTGGGCTCCCAAAATTGGAGGACGCGGTCACGTGACCGAGATAATTGGAGGACAATGATCCAGGCGGCCAAGGCCCGACGCCGGGCTGTCGCGCCACGATGATGATGATGACCATCTATCATATCTATATACAGGGTTATTGGTTAAGTCAACCTATTCCTTGTAACACGTTATAATAGGGTCAAAATGCAACAAAATGAGGCCATAAATGTTAGACCGATTTTCAATGGTCACTGATATATTTGAATTTTTAGATTTTTTTGAAATAACCTAGAATTTTGCCATTTAAAGTAAAGATAAAAAAAACTACTAATCTAATGGGTTAAAACTTATTTTTGAATTTCAGTCAACACTATAGCTGACATTTCTTAATCATTTAAAATTTTAAAAACCCATCACAATTCGAAATTTTTAATTAAAAAAAAAAATTTTTTTCATAAATTTTTTTTAAGTTGATTTTTAATGTAGTATTACTAAAAAAAATTATATGGCACGGAGTCTGCAGACCACTGAAAAAACATACTCGTATTGTCAGCTTTCCAAAAAGGTGTTAATGTAAATATAAATATTTCAAATGATTGAAAAAACTAGCTGCAACTTGTTCGGGGACCATCATTTCGCTTGATAAAAAATGTAACAGAAGCTATGGTATTATCAGAATTCTTATAAAAAAACGCATCATATGATGTAAGCAGATATGAACGAGACGAGTGATTTGATGGTCCCCGAACAAGTTGCAGCTAGTTTTTTCAATCATTTGAAATATTTATATTGACATTGACACCTTTTTGGAAAGCTGACAATACGAGTATGTTTTTTCAGTGGTCTGCAGAATCCGTGCCATATATTTTTTTTTAGTAATACTACATTAAAAATCAACTTAAAAAAAATTTAAGAAATTTTTTTTTTTTTTTTAATTTAAAAATTTCGAATTGTGATGGGTTTTTAAAATTTTAAATGATTAAGAAATGTCAGCTATAGTGTTGACTGAAATTCAAAAATAAGTTTTAACCCATTACCTTAGTAGTTTTTTTTATCTTTACTTTAAATGGCAAAATTCTAGGTTATTTCAAAAAAATCTAAAAATTCAAATATCTCAGTGACCATTGAAAATCGGTCTAACATTTATGGCCTCATTTTGTTGCATTTTGACCCTATTATAACGTGTTACAAGGAATAGGTCGACTTAACCAATAACCCTGTATATCTCCTAAAAATAACCCATACTCTTTTGGCGGGATTATATACATGTCAATCCTTTTTTCGGCTGAGCACTTTTTCTTAGCGGAGAATTTTTTACAACAGGGTTGTTTTTGGGAGATATTGTACACCATTGGTTGGGTGGTTCATTGGTTGGTGCTTAAAGTGTGGGTTGCGAACCCCTGGGGTGTTGCAAAAATATTTCCGGGAGGTCGCGCTGACATTTTCATAAAAACCAAATTAAACGAAAAATTCACCTTCTGGGGCATAGCGCGTCAACTGTTCCATGTGGCCTAGTTGACGTTTCGACGGCATAAACTGGTTTCGGAGAATGCAGTTGCAAGCCTCCTGCACCTCCTGCACATCCATGACCACGAACGTCGTCGTGGACGGGATTCGAACCCGAAACGCCGGTAGTCAAACATGAGACTGACGCCTCAACACACTGCGCTACCGGTCGCCCCAAAGAATGACTAAGAATGCTATACAACAATTAGGCTTGACGAAAAGGACAATTAATGCAAGTATTGTTAAGCGAACAGTTGTCAAAAGGTTTGGTAGACTTTACTCGCACTAATCATAAACTGCAATTCAATGCTTTGCTTTTGGATAAGTTAACCAACCTTACTCCTTAACAACAAATCGACCCATTAATCGGAGATCATGTTCATGGTCATTCTTCTTGGAGCAGTTGTAATTTTGGGCGAGGTACATACATAAATTGAACGTTGAACCTCTTCTTCAAAACACAACACTGGGACGACCGGTAGCGCAGTGTGTTGAGGCATCAGTCTCATGTTTGATTACCGGCGTTTCGGGTTCGAATCCCGTCCACGACGACGTTCGTGGCCATGGATGCGCAGGAGGTGCATGCTGGCAACTGCATTCTCCGAAAACAGTTTATGCCAACGAAACGCCAACTGGGCCACATGGAACAGTTGACGCGCTTATGCCCCACAAGGGGTTAGGGCAATTGAGTATTGTTTCAGGAGAAACAAATCGAAGTCACTCCCACGAATACCAAAGTTTCAAACCAGAAGTGGAGACTTCCCAAGATCACGACGTCAACACTTTAATGATAAAATTTTGGGAAATAGAAAAAATTTAAACAACAGCTTCACCTATCAGAGGAGGAAAAGGCTTGCGAACAACACTTCGTTCAAACGGTAGCTATGCATAAGGGAAGACGGACGTTATCAAGTGCGATTGCCCTTCAAAAATGACAATGCACGAAATTCCTTAGGATTGTCGAGAAACAAAGCCATCGCTAGTTGGTTTAGAATGGGAAAACGATTCGAGAAAATCTCCGATTTTAGGGATGAATATTTGGCATATTAACAAGAATACGCGACATTGGACCATATGGAATGGGTTGGTGAATCGTACATAGGAATCGAAACAGACGTAAAGTATATGTCTCACATTACCGTCCACGACGACGTTCGTGGCTATGAATGTGCAGGTGGTGCATCTCTTTCTCTCAATTGCCCTAACCCCTTGTGGGGCATAGCGCGGCAACTGTTCCATGTGACCCAGTTGACGTTTCGCCGGCATAAACTGGTTTCGGAGAATGCAGTTGCCAGCATGCACCTCCTGCACATCCATGGCCATGAACGTCGTCATGGACGGGATTCGAACCCGAAACGCCGGTAGTCAAACATAAGATTGATGCCCCAACACATTGCGCTACCGGTCGCCCCCGGTAGTGCATGCTGGCAACTGTATTCTCCGAAACCAGTTTACGACAACGAAACGGCAACTGGGCCACATGGAACAGTTGACGCGCTATGCCCCACAAGGGGTTAGGGCAATGGAGTAGTATGCTGTAATTAAGGAAAGTAGTACCACACATCTCCATGTAATTTTCAATGCAGCTCAAGAAACCAGTTCTGGAAAAACCCTCAATGATACTTTGATGAATGGGCCAGCATTGCAGAATAATGTTGTTGATGCTCCACTACGGTGGCGCGTATATACCTACTATAAGTTCGTGTATTTATGAGATAAAAACAACAACTTAAACATAGCAAATCTAATTGCTTTATAGGCGCGTTTTTTAACAGTCATGCAGAGCAGAGCGGGTTTAGGCTACGGTTACTATGCATGCGTATTCTGGCGGACTTTTGTTCTGACGAGCACGTCCTAAATCCTCGTCAGAACAAGATACATAGTTACACTGTGTGCATTTTCTGATAGTCAGTACGTTTCTGCTGCCCGAAGATGGACGAACTTGATGAGTTTTATTTTCTTGAAAGTCCGTTGATTAAGTTATTATTGATAGGTGACATACTCCCGAAGAACGGGTTTTTATTGTAAATATAGATTATTTAGAGCTAGACGTTGCGTGGAATGTGCCCTTGGTAATCTAGTAGCAAAGTGGAGGTGTTTAAAAACTGAACTACAAGTTGATCCAAATAAAGTAGACATCGCAGTTAAATGCGTTAGTCTTTTGCATAACTTAATTATCGATAAGGTAGGTCTTACTTCCCTTGACATTCCTGAGATGGAATTTGAGCCCCTACACAATGTGCCACTTTCAAGGAGATATAATCATAATGGAAGAAGCTCAAATGAACCTAAAAAACCTTTAAAAAATATTTTGTTAGTCGAGCAGGTGAGATTTCGTTTCAATACAACTTACTGTAATAATCTAAAGCTCTGCATGTCAAGTTCTTGATGAAAATAAATGCAAATATGAATTTCAGTTGCTATACTAACGATAATATGTAATTAATGTAAACTACACATCAGAAAATTAAAATAAAAAATAATAAGAAAAATTGTACTTATTGCAAGTGTTGATTTCTTGAGCAACTTTCTCCCACTTTTGTCGAGAAATATCTCTGTTGTGATCATTTTTTTTTTTATATCCCACAGACACCTATTCTCAGACACAAAACTTATTTGTTTATCGATATCCATGGTGAAAAAACCTATACACGTGAAAGTGAACGTCAGAACGCACGAAAAAATCAAACTCATTTGAACGATCGAATGGTTCTGACGACAACGTACGTATTCTGACATACCCGTCGCTTGCAGAGTATACACTCTCATTGGAAAGCAGGTATGTATTTGTTTTTCGGACGAACTCATCAGAACTCGTCAGCACAAATTTTCGTCAGAATACGCATGCATATTAACCGTAGCCTTAGACTCAGACCACACAATTACACTAACAATTGAACCTGAGCTGCTCTGGATAAAAGCTTATTGCAAGAATGCTGCCCCATTATGTACAGGGTTATCCATTTTCTCTTTCGGAAAGTAAACTTAAATTAAACACAGTAAATATTTGAATTTCGATGGAATTTTTATTTCATAATAAAGTTTGGATTATGCCATTATACGTGGAATACAATATCTGTCAAATGTCCCCACGGGACCGCTTGCAGGACTCGATCCTTTTGAGGTAATTTTCGATTACCTTTTCACATATTTCGGGCAATAACTCGGCTATAACCAGACGGATTTCGTCCTTCAATTGACCAATCGTCGTGGGATTGTTCGCATAAACACGGTCCTTCGCATAGCCCCACAAAAAGAAATCTAACGGCGTTAAATCGCAAGACCTTGCTGGCCAAGCCACATTGCCGAATCTCGAAATTACGCGTCCTGGGAATTTCTCGCGCAATAAAGCCAAATTTTGTCGCGTGGTGTGGTATGTGGCCCCTCTTGTTGAAACCACATATTGTCGAGATCCATATCTTCAATTTCCGACCAAAAAAAGTCATGAATCATGGCGCCATAGCGCTGGCCATTGACTGTAACGGCGGCTCCTTCATCGTTTTCGAAGAAAAACGGCCCAATGACGCCGCCGGCCCACAATGCACACCAAACAGTCACTTTTTGCGGGTACAACGGTTTCTCAGCGGTCACTTGCGGTTGCTCACTGCCCCAGATGCGACAATTTTGTTTGTTTACATAGCCGCCGAGCGCAAAATGGGCCTCATCGCTAAAAAAGATTTTCTTCAAAAAATCGGCATCGGTGGCCTGCTGTTCGAGGACCCAATCTGAGTACTCACGGCGCAATCTGTGATCAGTCGGCTTTAATTCTTGCGTGAGCTGGACTTTATAAGGATGGAGATGAAGGTCCAAATGCAAAATGCGCCACAATGTGCCGTAAGATAGGCCTAAATGCTGGGATCGGCGCGGAATCGACAAATTCGGGTCTTCGGCCACACTTTCACTCACAGCGGCGATGTTTTCGGTCGAACGAGCAAAACGATGATGCAAAGGTGTAGAAATGTCTGTCACCGATCCACTTTCTTCAAGTTTTTTCACTGTGTAGGCAATTGTGCGCTCATTGGGACAATTATGTCGACCATAATCTGCGCGTAATGCACGAAACATGGCCATCGCAGATTCACCATTTTGGTAGAATAATTTAATAATTTAACGCGTTGTTCAGTCGTAAAACGTTCCATCTTGTAAAATGGCAAACCTTCAACTAAACCAATACCAGTTTGGAATACACTGACATTTGACAGATGTCAAATGGCAGGGCTTTACTTTCCAAAACACGAAATGGATAACCCTTTAGTATTGAAATGCAAACGGTGCTGGTGTCGAAGTTTTCATCCAGTTTACAGTTTGGGAAGCACAATGTTTGATTTGTGTAATTATATGGAATAGTAAACATACAAAATGATTCTGCTGCCTAACGGAAATTTGTTCGATTGTATTGTATATGTACTAAGGATTTAAGTTTCCTCTTGACATTTGAGTTGACGTTTCAATGCTAACTAAAGCAAGATACACCCAGCAAAGGCATGCCCGGTTTTAGTGTTCGCTACTCTAATCTGCTCTCTATGGTTTTTTTTGCCCCTTATCCTACTCTGCTCTGTACAAAAAAAAAACGCATGCGGAAACAACAGAGGATGATCGAGTTCGATATTATTTATGTTAATGTCTCTTTCGTTTGAAAGTTCTGACGAATCGGAGCAATTTATATTTATATTGATTTCCAATCTAAACCGCGTTTTCTCTAAAGTTAAAAAAATAGTGCCGACGACTCGACCCCTCCCTCGACGGAAAGCTACCTACGCTACTGTTGACTTTGACGGGTAATGATAATGTGTAACCCCAGTGCTACTCGGCTTACTCCCGTTGGATATCATTGGCGAACAGCTGCCGGCAAACACGGCTCTACTCCTTCGTGAGGTGGGCCAGTGGCGCGCGCTGAGTTTGAGACACTCCACTGTACTTGACAATCTGAAACTCCCAAGGAAGACGGACTACATTTCTCCAAGATAACAATTTGGCAAAGTCTACACTAGTCTCATTCCGTCAAAGAGTCTATGGTTGGGACGCGGCCTCCACCACCAAACCCATGGCCATCTATACAGACAGCTCTAAGATCGACGAAGGGTCGGGATAGGCATATACTCGAAAGGACTGGGGATTAACCTATCACTCGGTCTCCCGGACTTTTGCAGTATCCTACAGGCGGAGGTTTCGGCCATCTCGGAAGCTCAGACCTAGCTAGGCAGTCACGTCATTATTGTGAGGGACATTACTATTTATACAGATAGTCAGGCGGCGATTCGTACACTTGAAACCGTCTTGACGACATCTTAAACTATCGAGAACTGTCGCTTAGCGCTCGCAGAGATGGCTGGCTTCCTCAATATTAACCTCTGTTGGATTCCGAGCCACAGTGGCTTTGCGGATAACTGCAAGGCAGATGAGTTGGCCCGAGCGGGGACAACTGGTGCGGTTGATGAAAGCCACAAAGACATAAGGGTGCCATTTACGCTGTGCAAATTGCCGATTAAGACCGCTGTCGTGGATAGGGCTAATGTTAGATGGCTCTGTGGCAATACATGCCAAACAAAAAGGATGATTTGGCGGAAAATTGATCTCCGCCGTTCTGTAACATTGCTGTCGTTGAACAGAAGCCACATTGGCAGGGTAGTAGGAGTTATCACAGGACACTGCCCAATATGGGAGCATGCCAGGAGACTACATCTCTCTCACCACGACTTCTGTAGGAGCTGTGGCGATGTGGAGGAGGAGGAGAGTGGTCTACATCTTCTATGTTGTTGTCCGCCCTTAGCCGGTACGAGAAGAATGTTTCTAGGCTCACGGGTCTTTTACGATCTGGATGACCTTAAGGATATGACCGCCATACGGCTCAATCGTTACATCGCCAGCACAGACTGATTTGATACGTAGGTTCAAGTGAGATGATAGCGATGGTACCACAATGGACCCAATGTTGGTCTAAGTGTGCTGTGACCCATAACGGCACCCCTGTACCTAACCTAACTTAACCCCAGTGCTATAGTGCCAATACCCAAAGTTGCCCTAGCAACTCCCCTTCAAATGAATAGTCTTTGAACAATCGTCATTGGCTAAACTAATTCCTAATGGCTGATCTTCATGATCATGGTACCGAATACACTAAGTAGTATGTTATAGTTTTTGTATTTGGGGATTATGTGTTTGTGGATTTTGTATTTGGGGATTTTGTTTTTGAGGATTTTATGTTTAGAGATTTTGCTTTTGGGGATCGATGAGTTGGAATCTATGTGACTGGGTATTTCGTATCCGTTTAAGGAGCCGCAAAGTATTATATTTGAAGTGACTGACCCATATTGGGCGCCATTTTAGTAGTAGAGTAGAAAACTACTCCACTATTAATATTAGCTACTTTTAACAACTACGAAGCAAGACACTGTAGACCTAACCCTTTCAACTTTTATTCAGAAACAGGACTCTGAAGCCGGTTGTTTTTTAGCATCATTCAAAAATTGAAATTTTCGAAATATGTATATGATAAACCGCTTCAAAATCAGCAGATGCTCAAAAACTGTATATACCCATGTAAACGACCAATTGGGGAAAATTACTTAGCGATTGCCGCAACATACCATGCCATTTTAATTGGATCAATAAAGGATTACGTGTCGTCGAAAACCGCCTAATGGAATAGAAAACATTTCGACGAGTGAAATGTTAATTTCAGCAAACACGGAAAGTGGAGCGCCTGAAGCATCCTTAAATACATTCGCCAGCATCCGAAGCAATTCAGATAACTTCAATTCTGCCAGATCCTTTTTGATCCTTTTTGCATTAATGAGCTACTTTGGGGAGCAACAAAGCGCGTAACAATCCGATTCAAAACCGCGTTAAATATGGACATCATTTATCAGGAAATGTGGTGCAAAAGGCGCAGTGGCAAAATTGCGAAAAAATTGCTCGTAGACACATGACGGGCAAATGCAAGTGTTCGCCACCATCATTACACTTCACATTTCGTTTTTTCCCTCCCTTTCCTTTTTTCTCGTGTTTCTCGAGTCGATCTGTCTCGTCTTTTTTGTTGTTGTTGTTTTTGCTGTTTTTGTTGTTTTATTTACGTAAAGTGGTGGTACTTTTGCATCTTACACGAGTCAAATATTTCTGCGGCAATAGTCGGTCTATCGTAAGTATTCAGGTCGTTTTCGCGCGAGAAATTGCATTTATTTATAGAAAATGTCGCTCGAATCACGAATGCAAGTATATATACAACTTTAATTTCAATTTCAATTCATCACTCGAGTCCTATACGCTGGGTCTGTACATGAGATCTATAGCACTGATTGAACAACGCTCGTACATGCTATCATTAATTTTATAAATTCGGCCTGGGGTAATTAAAAATAGTCGCCGAGTCGTTCGGCATGCGTTTTATCGGAAAATCAGCAAATCAGATTCCCTACAGTCGACCAATTTCCGCAACATTGCATTGGCTTTTCGCCGAGATTCAAAAGGGGTGAGAGATAAATAGAATTCCAGCATCTTACCTGTATCCTTGGATTTCCCTGCTTGTCCTAATCTCGTGGATATTCCTGGCACTGAATCGCAATTTTATTTGTTAATCCTCTTCACGAAACCGAGTTCACTTAGCACACTTTCTTGTTTTTCGCTCGTTATATGTATATAAACTTTTTTCTAAGCAACAGAAACGACAGAGATGAGAAGTCCTTCGGAGGATTCGGTGTACCCGGCAAACGAGAGAAGTGGAACAGTGCGGGATAATGGGCAGGTGAAAAATCGAATACTTGGTAGCCGTCGACCTCAAAAAAAAATTTTTTTTTTTCTTTAATGGGCCTGTGATGCTGCTGATGCTACGAGGAGTATTTCCTTCTGGTGGAGCACTTAGTGTGTGAATGAGAGTACAAAGTACGACGAGTGTGTACTTGGGAATGATGGGGACTCTTCGGATTGATAAATCAAAGGGTCGTGCCTGTATCAGCACACACCTGACTGGTTACAACTTTCACAACAGACTAACTTGCAACGTGCAAAGCCCACTTCCTCGTCGGTACCGAAAAACCGACCGAACAGATGCTTGTCCTTGTCACAAAATGGCGATCTTGCGCACAACTCGACCAACACGCGGCCGCTTCAATTAGTCGGCAAACTTGCGGTAAGTGTTCTCAAAAAATGCAAAAAAAAAGAAGTAAAATAAAATCCCGGAAATGTTATTCGCATTTCCCTACGTTGAGCATTTTCTCGGGGAGTAAGTGTTAAGATTTCCGAATTGATGCGCATACTTCATCAAATATTTCCCACAATTATGTGTGGTAACGGTTACGGGACATGGCAAAATATTCAGGTGTTGGGCAATTTTTTAGGTTGACAGCGAGATTAAGTTTGCTCAACGGCATTGTACTCGTATTTTGTATTGTTTTCGCCAAATAGAAAGCGTCAATTTGACGTCATGTCTTTTTGGCTTCAAAAAATGTCTTCTGATTAAATGTGACACGGTTGCAGGGAGGCGGCAGGAGCACTTTTGCCGATGGACATTTTTCGCTTTTGTTTATGGCATCATGTCAGTTTGTTTGCCGGGTAAACGATTTGTCAATGCCCGCTGAATTATTTTAAGAACAATCAACTCTCGGTTTTGTGATCGAGGCTATGGGTCCTGTTGTTCACTAACACAATGTCTTTTCAACATGCCGGACAACAGATGAGCCGCCAATAGCATCAGTGTGTGTTTCGATTGCGGCTGTGGTGAACATTTGCGTAACCCACCGTTATATTTTTTACAGTGATCGAAAAATTTACGAAAAAAAGGTACGAATATAGTAATATTCCCATTTGTCTTACTCTCAGGGAAATTTTCCTGTTTCACAGTTTAGGGCTTTGGAAAACCACGTTTTTTTATTTAAACTGTTGTTGCGTGTTATTTTTCAAAAATGGCGCATATTTCTGATTCTGGTTCAGTCCGCATTTCACGTGGATATTAAATTAAGTGGTATGCTTAGCTTTTATCCCAGATATTAGGTAGCTCGTTACGTGGTGAATTCCACAAGTTTATAAAAAAAAATGCGGCGATTTGATGTGGAAAAAGTATTCTGACTGATTCAATAATTACACAGTACAATTTAGTTTTAAGAGCTCACGGGCTCGAGAGAATGGCTCTGATTTCATGTGCACGTCGACTTTAACCCTTTCAAACTCTGTGGTCGTAATTATGAACACCAACTTTAGACCTCCATATCTGTCTTTGCATTGCACATTCAACGCAACGGATCAATTGAGTCGAATTATGAACATGCAAAGAGAATACCGTTATTTGCCAATTATTTGCAATTGCTTTAGAATTTCGTTCATTTATGGTGGAGCAGAATGGCGTCAAGCAACAGATTAGCCCCAAGTAAGTGCAATTGAAACCGTTAGGAAATTCAACAAGTAATTGGCAAATGATTCTTAGATATAAAGGTAGTAATAATTAAATGAAACCGGAATATAGAGGGCTACGCTCGCAATCCGAGGGTTTTGTAGCAAGCGCTTATTTTGGTATATAAATATCGGCTCCTTGCTCTTCTTGGTACCACTCAGATGGATAAAAGAAAAACATTATTAAAATGTCTTACCCACTTACATTTTACATGCCAATTCATATTATGTGATTGTAACGAAACTTAGAACATATTATTGCCTAAGGAGTTGGTTATCGTTGGCCATCAGTACTTTTGACCTCGAACGTGTTTAAGGCATCCTGGGGTGTGCTAACTGCAACTATAGAAAAACTATTAGTTGGGTCTCGAAATGCAAGGGGGAGAGGGGGAACTCGGATCACATATTTTCACCTCTACCTCTTTTCCCCTTTTTTTTCAAATTTGATGAAAATACCAAAAATATAATGTACTTGGTGTTACCTTTCTCATGATACCCCTATACCAGATGAAAAAGAAATTCTGACCTTCATTTCCCCTCTATGGGGACCTCCCCTTAAAGTCAGCCTATTACAACGAATCGCTTTCTTCGGCGAATTATAATAATTCTACATATTCCCACAAAATTTCATATATGTAGCTTCAGCCGTTCGTGAGATATTTCATGGACAGACGGACAGACATTTAACCGATTTCTTATGGGTTTTGTTTTTACTACAAAACCCTAGGTTAGGTTAAAGGGCTGCCATGATTATCCACAGCACACATAGACCACATCTGGGTCCGTTGTGTTACCACACGGGATACAGAAATCCCTGACCATCCTATACCTCGAACCAACCTGAGCACACAATAAAACGTTGTAACTGACCAACGTCAATGTTTACCAAGTCCGCCAACTCGTTAAAATAGTAAGAGCCAAGAATTAACCTCCTCAGACTCGCCAAGCCTGAGCATCCACAAAGAAAATGGAAGGTACTCTCCTCTTCCTCCTCATCACCGCAACTTCTACAAATATCGTTATACGGCAGCCTAAGCCTCCTGGCGTGCTCTCCGATTGGACAATGCCCAGTGATGACTCCAATGACAGCACCGATATATTGTCTCCTCAACGACAGCAACTTAGCAGAGCGACCCAACGTGGGCCACATCTGTTTAGTTAAATTACATGTGCCGCTGCTCAGCCTTCTCGAGTTAGTCCTGCTGACCGCAGCCTGCATAATGGCGAATTTGCATGAGTCGAAAGGCATTTCAACCGTGCAGCGAGTACTTTCAGCTTCAGGTGTTGTACCCCGACGAGCCAGTTCGTCAGCTCTAGAATTGCCAACGAATACAAAACCCTAAAAAGAATAAAAGTGTTTGAGAAGTGATAATAGTGGCATACTAGTGTATTGTGGTTTTGCATTTTGGTGTAACCCAACATACGATGATCATGTGTTCAATCACAATCATACATGAGCATTCTGGAATGGATCCCTGGCATGCAGATCTGGTCGAGATCTGATTATATGACTAGGGAAATATGTTTTGGTATGAAATTCTCGGTCTCTATCCCCACTCGCGCGGAATAGGACAGTGGCATTCTTGGCTCTATCTCCCGGTATACCATGTGGTTTACCGACGGATCTAAAATGGAGCAAGGAGTTGGTGCTGGGGTTTATGGACCGGACACCAGGATCTCCATTGCTATGAGCAAGCTGAAATCCATGCCATTTACGCCTGCGCCAAAGACATTCTGGACAAGAAACGCAACGGTGCTAACATTGCTATCTTCACTGATAGTCAGGCAACCATCAAGACTCTTTTTTCACATAGTTTCTTATCGAAATTAGTGAAAGAGTATTTTTATACCCTTCAGTGGCTCACAAACACCAATCGGGTTACTTTATGTTGGGTACTTGGCCATCAGGGCATTCCTGGTAACGAAGCTGCCGATGAACTTGCTAGACAAAGCTATTCGGATAAATTATTCTTGCCTGATCCTAATTGTGGTCTTAGTTGGGGCTAAAACAAGATCACTAGTGAGGGAGTGGTCTGCCAATGAAATACTGCGTCACTAGGATTGTCTTCCAGGGCTGAGGCAGTCCAAAGATCTTATAAAACTCTACGGTCTCAAAGAAACCAGCCGAGTAGAGCGGACCTGAGATTAATACTTAAGATCTTCGCCGATTCGAAGTTCTTTTTAATTAATTCTATTCTAAAACTATATTTTCTTTATAAATTAATATTTATTACAAGTAATATACCTATATTTACACGTCGTGATAAGAAGAACGACCGGTTTTCGATACAAGTATTGCAAACTTCTCGCTTCTATCAGGCATCTGCTGATAACAAGTTCAACCGTTAATTTTGGTACCATCGCAAATGGGTAGATCAAGAATCAGTTCCCAAAATAATTTATAATTTCATCATTTTAATTTTACGATTTTGGGAACCCCTCCTGTAACTATTAATCGTAGGTTACCTCACGGGGCAACACTGGGTGAGATATCACCTCAACAAAATGGGTCTATCCACTGATACGGAGAGCCGGTTTTGCCTGGAGGACACAGAGTCCACTAAACATTATCTGCGAATGTCCGGCGGTAGCCCGTTCCAGGTTCTTGTTTCTTGGAGACTCCATCGTAAGCTCAGCGGTCGTAAGGAGCACCCCTACAAAGGATCTACTAGCCTTCATTAGGCTGGTTGAGGGTCTTTTGGATTAATTAAGGCTATGGCACAATAGATCTCATGGTCGCAGTGCCCACCCTTGAGTATCATAGCCTGTCCTTGTTATTATTATTGGTGTAATCCAACCCACAATTTCAATATGCATAATTGTGCACACTGGGTCTCAAATGTCAATTAAAGAAATCATATGCCAATTTTTGAACAGACTTCTTTATTTTCTTGTTCCAAAAAACATGCAATTAGGTTTCTTGGACTTTCGACTTCAAGTCGCAGAATATTTGTGTAAAGTCGGGGAAGACTGCAGAAAAATGGGACGTCTAAATAGTACACCAAGTACGCCAGAGCCTACAACGAAAAAAAACCGAAAGGTGCAAAGAGGAAGTTCGGCCATCAGGAGATATACAATTTGATGGAATAGGTCATCTTCCACATTTGCGTTTCCACGTTGCAAAAAATGCGGTAAGAAAACGCATTTCTACTGTAGCAAATGCAAATTGCTCTGTTAACGTTCACACCATTGAAAAATAATTTATAATGCCGAAGGTATGATACCACACCTCATATCATGCCTTCGTTGTAACTTATGGTGCATTTGCCACTTTGAAATTCGCAGTGAAACTTGTTCCGATTTCACTGTTCCTATGAGAGGTACGTGAAATAGTGAGCCGATTTCAACCAAATTTAGAAACATAGTTTGGCAGTCAATATGATGGAATATTATGAAATTTGGGAAAGATATCTTTAGAAATAAAGACGTTTTTCTAACAAAAACTTGCTTTTGGAACGGTCGTTCGTATGACAGCAATATGACATAGTGGTCCAATTCGGTTGGTTCCGACATATTTACAACGTGCAATAGAAAGAAGGCTTTGTACAAAATTACAGCTTGATAGCTTTAAAACTGAGGGATAAGTTTGCATATAACCAGACGGACAGACGGACAAAGCTTAATCGACTCGTCTCATCAAACTGACCAGGAATATATATAGTTTAGGTATATGGTCGGAGATGCCTCCTTCTGTGCGTTGCAAACTTCATGACAAAGTTAAGATACCCTATCACATCCGTGAAGGGTATAAGGAGATAATTAGGATTGTAATAAACCACCTGTAATGAACCATATTATGGTCTGGTAGTGCTGCTCCCACCGGCAGATCAAAGCAGCACTTGATGAGTAGTGATCTGTTGGTGGTACGAAGCCAGAGGCCGAGGGTCCATTACACCTGGACCCAGGTGCGACCGCGTGGGCGTCTGATCCGTCCGCCAACCATTCCATCCTTGTCGACTATTTTTTTTAATTCCCCATTTTGATCTCTCCTGTTTGTGTTGTCTTCCCCAGGCCTATGCATTTTTGTTAATACGTAACGAATAGGGGCAACGAGCGGCGAAAACCCCGCACACATCTCCCGAACTGAGCTACAGCAAGCATATGCCGCTACTTAGCTCGTTGAGGAGCCTTTTTCTTCGCCAGATGGCAGGGCCCAACCTTCACGGTCATTATGCTACCTAAGGCTCCGTCCCACGGGCATTTTCGGATGCCCACCAAACTGTCCGATACAAATTTGGCCCCCCACGTGGGGCCCATTTCTGGTACAGAACAGGACTAAGAAAGACCTCTTTGGGTTCGTTTTTAGTCCTTCCACCGATTTGTATCCCCACAAGCACATTAAGGCTACTTGCTCTAATAGCCCCCATATACGATCCAATCCGTCGTCAGATCGATCTGACGATATTTTGATCGTCAGATCGATTGTACAGTGTATGAGACTATCGTTGACGATTTCACCGATCTAACGATCAAATTTTATCTGCCGATTTTTTGGTGCGATTTTACTGCAATCCGTCGGTCTGACGATCGATTGGATGGTGTATGTGATTATCGCAAGTAAATATTAAATTTTCAAATTACTCAACTATGAATTTGGAGGATTCTGATGATTTTACAATAAATGGCTCTGCAATGGAAATATCAAATATGTAGCATACGAAAATGCCACACAAATCCAAATAGTTAACAAAAATTAAGGCAGGTTGGATTGGAAGTGAATCATTTTGAATTGTCATTCGTTATCGCATCGCATGAAAATCGTACAGTGTGTGTGCAGCGGAGATCGTCAGATATTTTTTGGCGTTCCATCGTCAGATCGATCTGACGATGGATTGCATCGTATATGGGGGCTATAAGTCTTGGGACTTAGCCATTTTTACTTCACGTATTTTCCCTTCAAGTAGCTCTGCTTTCCTCTGTAGCACCCCAATCCTTCCTATAGAGTAGATTATCCTTTTAGAATCAGTTCAACAAGGCAATCCTGGTGTTGTGTTTGTTTTTTTGTGGTTTAGACACGTATTTATGGCCTCCATAAATGCTTTGAGTTGCCGGTATTTGGAGCATCTTCGGTGACCGAATGAAGCGCGGAGGAGCCCTGGACACTTTCTGTTTGCCAGGATTGTCCTTTTAAGTAACTTAAAATAAAAAAAAATCTTTACATAGTACTACATTTTTCTATTATTCATGTGCTCAGCAGCTTACAGAGTTTATGAGTGAATTACGGCAAGGAATGCAGTGTTGCGCCTCTGCTGGCCTCAGAATTCTTTGTAACCTGTTGATCATCTGAATGATTGGGAAATGTAGTATTTTTTTTTTTACTTTGCTCATTTTTCCCCTCTACAATGGTTGTCGGCTGACTCCGATACCCAGTTCGCTTTTGTTTTGTTTTTTTTATATATATATATATTTTTAGCAGCACACTTTGTCCTCAGCTTCTTCTTCTTGGCAGGCCTCGAAGTACATAGAAGCTGCCCTGTAATGAACCACCTGTAATGAACCATATAATGGCCTGGTAGTGCTGCTCCCATCGGCAGATCGAAGCAGCACCTGATGAGTAGTGATCTGTTGGTGGTACGAAACCAGAGGCCGAGGGTGCGACCGCGTGGGGTCTGATCCGTCCGCCAACCATTCCATTCTTGTCGACTATTTTTTGTATTTCCCATTTTTGTTTCTCCTGTTTGTGTTGTCTTCCCCAGGCTTATGAATTTTTGTTAATGCGTAAAGGATAGGGGCAACGAGCGGCGAAAAACCCCCCCACATCTCCCGAGCTGAGCTACAGCAAGCATAGGCAGCTGCTTAGCTCGTTGAGGGGTCTTTTTCTTCGCCAGATGGCGCGGCCTGACCTTCACGGTCATTATGCTACCTAAGGCTCCGTCCCCACGGGCATCTTCGGATGCCCACCAAACCGTCCGATACAGGATCTTCTTCGAAAATTAAGTGGTTTGGCGGAGTGATATTTGACAACTGATCTGTTGGAGTCTAACGGATGACGTAATTGTGAAAGATTGACTTCATTCGTGTGACCTCACTGCAGGAATGAGCAATTTCTGATGAATATTTTTTTTAAGAAAAATTTTCTGAAACCTGTAATGATTGTTAAAGGTTACCAAAAGTCAGTTGATAAATTTTTCTCCAATCAGGAGTACTCGTGGACGACAGACCTGTTCAATTCGTGATTATATTATATAATTAACGTATTGAGTTTAAACTCCTATACAAAAGCAAAGGCAGCACCAGGGAGCGAAACAACTAAGCTGGGTTTAGTCTTGATGCTGAGATAACTTCTTTGCCAGACAGCATGCCGTATGCGCATTTAGCCTGCTTGATACGACGAGCGATGTCCTGCTCCGTAACACCCTTTTCGTCAACAATGCTAACTAGATAGACGAAGTTGTCCACCTTTTCCACAGGCTGCCCATTAATATTGATGGCAATTGGTGTTGGATTTCTTTTTCACAATGGCCGGCTGAGAACCTTGGTCTTGTTGGTATTTTCTTTAGCTCAACCTTGCTTGCCTGCCCCTCGAGATCTAACGCCATTATAAAACAATAAAAGTGCGTTTTTCTCCTAAGCGGAGGCAGCTAGAGGGCCCAAACTTGCAATTTTTCAAATGGCTCTAACTCGAAAAATACGGCAGCTAGAGAGTTGAATTTTGCCTTGAAATGCAGCTTGAACCTTCCCTCAAAAATAGAAAATACCATTGCGGACGAAAAACTGCGAAAAAACCCGAAAATTTCAAAGCAAAGTGACCCCTCGACCGAAAAATATAAAAATGCGTTTTTCTCCTAAACGGAGGCAGCTAGAAGGCTCAAACTTGCACTTTTTCAAATGGCTCTATCTCCAAAACTACGGCAGCTAAAGAGTTGAATTGTGTCTTAAAATGCAGCCTGAACCCTACCCCAAAAACAAAAAAATACCATTCCGGACGAAAAACTGCGAAAAACCCCGAAAATTTCATGGCAAAGTGACCCCTCGACCACCAAACATAAAAGTGCCTGAAACCTATTTTAGCAGCTAGAGGGTCCAAACTTGCACTTTTTCAAATGGCTCCATCTCCAAAACTACGGCAGCTGGAGAGTTGAATTTTGTCTTAAAATGCAGCCTGAACCCTCTCCCAAAAACTAAAAATACCATTCTGGACGAAAAACTGCGAAAAACCTTAAAAGTTCAGTGTGCAGTCAACTCTTTGCTTGATCCGGTTTAAGACTATTTTTACCATCAGATTGGAGACTGCGGGGAGGAGGCAAATTCCACGCCAATTATTACAATCCTTCAGGTTACCTTTCATCGGGATCTTAGTAATGACGCCCTTCTTCCATTCTTTAGGGAGAGTTTCGGTTTCCCAACACTCTTGGATAAGGGGGAGAAGAATACCCGCAGTAGTATTGATATCCGCCTTAAAGAGTTCCACCGGAATTCCGTCTATCAACGGGGCTTTACTGGCTTCCATCGACTTAATAGCCACAGTTAATTCCTGTTTAGATGGTGGGCTGGTATCAACTCTGGCTATTTGCGGAATATTTTCAACTTCTAGTGTAGATGAGTTCAAATGTCCAAAAGTGTTGTTGAGGACCTCAATGAAGAGCTCTCTCCACCGTCGCAGTTGGTCTTCATCAGTGACCAGTAGGGACCCGTCTTGATCTTTCACGGGATGTTCAGTTGTAAAAGATTTGCCAGTTAATGGCTCAATAAGTTTGTAAAGGGTTCCACTATCACCACGGTAAGCCGCTAATGAACTGATGTTTTTGCGTTTGTCCCGTCTTACGCTTCTTTGCACGCCTTTCTGAAGAGAACGGTGTTTACCTCTAAGTTGACCTTTGACTGCGTTGGCAGTAGCTGAGTTGATTTGTTCTTTAATTGTCTTGCGTGCCGAGATTAGAGACCATGTCGAGTCACTAATGAATCGCCTTCTACCGCGCTCCAATCTGCCAGCAAAAGTTTCACCGCACAAGATAAATGAGTCCTTAGCGACGTTCATCTATCATCAATTGTAGGAGTCTCATAAGGTGGTGGTGCATTAGCTCTTTCGTGCAAGGCGGTGGAATAATCAAGTCTCATAAATGGATCTTTAAGCTTTTGCACATTATAAACGTTGCAAGATTCTTGCATTTTGAAGGCGATGGATCGCTGCCGTTCGTAAGCGCACTTTTGCGACAACAAGTTGGTGATCGCTGCCAATATTAGCACCCCGCTTCGACCTGACGTCTAAGAGACAGTTCCTCCATGTCTTGGAAATGGCTATATGGTCAATCTGATTCTCTGTTCTACCATCTGTAATGAACCACCTGTAATGAACCATATTATGGTCTGGTAGTGATGCTCCCACTGGCAGATCGTAGCAGCACCTGATGAGTAGTGATCTCTGATCTGTTGGTGGTACAAAACCAGAGGCCGAGGGTCCCATTACACCCGGACCCAGGTGCGACCGCGTGGGCGTCTGATCCGTCCACCAACCATTGACTATTTTTTTTTATTCCCCATTTTTACCTCCCCTGTTTGTGTTGTCTTCCCCAGGCCTATGAATTTTTGTTAATTCGCAAAGGACAGGGGCAACGAGCGGCGAAAACCCCGCCCACATCTTCCGAACTGAGCTACAGCAAGCATAGGCCGCTCCCTTAGCTCGTTGAGGAGCCTTTTCTTCGCCAGGTGGCACAGCCCGACCTTCACGGTCACCATGCATCCTTAGGCTCCGTCCCCATGGGCTTCTTCGGATGCCCACCAAACCGTCCACTACACATCCGGAGAAACCCAGGTTGTTAAATGGCATCGTTTGTGCTTGAACAAAGTACCGCCGTTGACGAGCTGACGAAAGTTGCTAAACTCCACGAACATCTCGAAATTTTGGTTCTTGTTGCCTAGACCATGATTGCCCATTAGGTGTTCCAAACCAAGGTATTAATTCTCTTGTGTATCTATATACTGTGTAGTTTATACTATTTCTCAATACATACAAATCTTCTGGCAGAGGGGAAAGTTCTATGGAGTGATAGCTCTTGTAGAATATCAATCCTCGGGGTATTTTTAGTTTCCGGGGCCCGGGGTGAAAAAATCGTTTTTCACTCGGATTTTTTGTCACTTATCACTCGCGTCACTGTAAGACTCCCAAATTTGCAAGAAAAAAATTTTTTATTTTTTTTATTTTTTATTTTTTTTTTTATTTTTTTTAATTTTTAATCTTAATTTTTTAATTTTTTTTCCTTATTTTCTTGTTCTAATGATTTATACTGAGTGTTTGGTGTGTTTAAAACTGATCAAAACGCTGTTGCACGCAGAGCGAGCGAAGCGAGCGTTCATGTTTGTGCGATATTGAGGGTTGCGATCCCTTAAGCGCGGAGCGAGCGTAGCGAGCGGAGCCCACGCAAGGGGATTTGCGAATATTTCAATTTTCCATGCCTCCAATATTCCAAACACTCAGTATAAATTATGAAAAAAAAAATTTAAAATAAAAAAAAATTAAAACTTAAAACAAAAATTAAAAATAAAAATTAAAAAAAATTTTTTTTTTTTTGCAAATTCTTGACTTTTAGAGTGACGCGAGTGAAAAGTGACAAAAATCCGAATGAAAAGTGATTCCCCCAGCCGGGGCCCCGGAAACTAAAAGGTTGCCCAATCCTCTTTGGTCGAGCGGTCAAAATTCGGTACATGACCCATGTGCGCCATACCTTATTTCACTCCACTCCTTTTTCCACCCATGTGTGAAGGGTTTTATAAAAACGAGAAGCGCAAACAGCTTACCTCTCTCTTTCCCACATAGAATAACATCGCAAGCAAATTTTGACAGTAGAACATCGCATAATTGCAACTTCAAAATCAGCTGTTCTCGTCTGGAGCTTGACATGTGGTACAGGTTATATACAACATAAATACTAACTAGGCCATAGCCAATTTTAGGCGAACGTCTCTCAATATTTTTAGTCCATGTGCGGGCTCCCGTGTGAAAGTGTGGAGACCGTCATGGCTGCTTTTTAACCCAGCTTGCTCTTGAGTGTAAGTAACAGTTCATTGACCGAAATAAAACAAACTTGGATCATCCTGTCGGTCTATCCACGCTATTGGTCTCTGAAGAGTTCTATGCAGTATAATGTGCTAACTCCGCCCACTTATTAATTACCGTCTAATTAGGTATTTCCTATTAGCGCGCTTGAATGAAGGGGCCAGCTGGAACTGATCGAAGCTGATAGTGACCGGTAACTGTTTGCTACTAACTTGGACCTATTCGAATTTCGACTCAGATACTATACACAAATGGTGAGTGTTAATAGTGAAAAGATAACCAACTATAGATTAGTGACAGAATTCGGATTTGTCCATCACGGAACCCATAATGAATTATTATGCAATTCAAATTTCAATCGTTTTTCCTTGCTTACGTTATAGGCTCTACTTGGCGGTCAACTGGTCATTACGCTGATAATGGCTAGCATAATTCAAAAGGTGAACTCCCATATATCGTTCGCCCGATGGCTTCTTGCATGTACAGGACTAGTGCGGTACTTGGACCCGACCGACGATCAGTTGCGAGCATTGGCAGGGATCGGCAAGGAAAAGGGCAAAGGGAAGAATCATCAAAAAGATAAACCGCAGAGCTTCCATGTGCCTAGAAATTTAGATATTGATTTGGAAACGGCCAAAGTAGAACCAATAGATGTAATGTACTTGCGGTATTTCACTGAATATCAATGGCTTGTGGATTTTAGCTTGTATGCAGTAATTGTATATATTTGCTCAGAGGTAAGTACATTGGATAATTATCAAATATGGAATTGAACCGAATGTAATCCAAAAATTGGTCTAAACTTTCAGGTGTATAATAATTGGTTCCCCGCTAAGGAAGAAGTTAATCTAAGCATGGTTTGGTGTCTACTGGTTATATTCTTCGCATTGTATCCTTTTCGAATGATTGAATGAGTACATACTATTTAAGCCCGGTCACCGCTCTACGATGCTAATCTAGAGCTCGGAGTTCAAATCTCCGCGCAATCAAAAACTGTCTGTGAGTACTAATAGAACTCTCATCGTGCTCCGAGCTTGTCAGTATAAAGACGGCGCGGATAGGAGGTGCATGCTAGAACTTGCACTTCCGAAAAATTAGATATGCTATCGAAACGTCAACAAAGCATAGAAATGCTAGAGATGTTGACGCGCCCATGCCCCTGGAGGAGTCAAGGCAATTAACAACAGCATTGCGATGGCTGATTTATAGCTAGCGTTATCGAAGACAACCCTCTTAAATCGTTAGACTTCCCTTTCGAGGTTTCTTAGATTTCGCCTTCCTTATGTGTCGTGGCGGTGGGGTTCTGTCCATTTGATCAAAGTTAGGGTGATCGCTTCGATAGCATCCGACTAGATACTGCTTTATCGCAGGTCTGAATGTGTTTCCAGTTAGTGTGACCTGGATTAAGTGTCCACACTGGTGCCGCATAATTAGCTACAGATCTGCCGATCGCGTTGTAGGTGGTTAGTAGGGCCTCTTTGTCTTTACCCCATCAACTACCAGCTAGAGCCTTAAGGACCTTGTTCCTGCTCCTCATTTTGTTAGTTACGGTTAACGCGTGGGCTGATGATGTTGCCATGCTGTCTAGAGTAACGCCGAGGATTTTTCGGTAGTTAGTGGTGGGTATTAAGAGACCATCTACTGAGAGTTCAGCTGCATCTTTACTTCTTTGGTCCAGGATGTGAATAGTGTTGCGGTGGACTTTTGAGCTGATAGCTTCAGGTTCTTACTGACGAAGAAGGTGTTAAGTTCGCGTAGGTAATCGTTTATCCCAGCACATATTTGAGAGATGTCGTTTCCTATTGCTAGGATAGTACAATCGTCGGCGTAGCTCACAATCTGGATTCCTGTAGCAGGTAGGAGAATTCCAGCGAGGTAGAGATTAAAAGATAAGACTCCTCCTTGGGGGATACCTTGTTTAACCCTTCTGAGCTTTGACTTAAAATACTACCTTTAAATTCGGTGTAAGATTGTCGACCAGCAAAGTCGTTTGCGATCCATTTGCCAACTGGTGTTGAGAGCGACGTGTTGTTAATGTCAAACAGAAGTAGGGAGTGGTTGACCGTATCGAATGCTTTCGATAGGTCAAGTGCTACCATAATGGTTCTTTGACATGGACGGGCCTCGTTGAAACCGTTATGGATGCTTGATGTTATAACATCCAAGGTTGTAGTCGTGCTGCCTTTCGAAAACCATGTTGGTGGTCTGCCAGCTGAATATGAGTCGCAAAAGCAGGAAGTAACATAGTTTCAAGAGTTTTCGCAATTGGAGACAATAGGATGATAGGACGGTAGGAGTCGCTTTGCGTGTGCTTTTTCCCGGGTTTTAATATTGGAATCACCCTACCTTTCTGACAAATTTCGGGAACAACAGACGATGACACGGAGAGGTTGAAGGCCTCCGTAATGTAGTCAATTGCAGGCATGTCAAGGTGCTTCAGCATGACCATCGATATGCCATCTGGTCCTAGGGCTTTGGAGTTCTTGGCGTTTTTTATGGCTGAAGCGCCTACGTTCGACAAGATTTGCAGTGTATGGTCGTTGGTATGGTTGCGAATAGTTCTGCATATTTTACGTTTTAGCCTGTCGGGTGGCGGATGCTCAACAAATTGTCTGTTCAATAGGCTGGCGCACTGTGCAGAATTATTAGTTGCAGTGCCACCAAATTGAATTGCAACCAGTCCTCTCTGCTTTGTTGGGTTAATGAGGGCTCTTACCGCAGACCATAGCTTGCCAACTCCAGTTGTTAAGTTGCAATTACTCAAGTGCCCGCTCCACTTTTGTCCCCTGTGTTCCGCTACATGGTGGTGAATCTGGAGGTTTAGATCATTGATCCTGGGGTCGTCGGGGTTTGTGCTGCGAATTCTATCGCTTTCATCCGCCAATCTTGCTGCTGAGGTGGAAAAATTAGGCCGTACTGTTGGAATACGACCGACCGAGATGAATCTAACCTAGCCTTCACAATGATACGTTAACGAGCCCCTTAGGTTGGCTTCAGCTACTCGAAAATCAGAAGGTGTATGTGCCGCGCTCGTATACTCTTTGTATCCAACCCAGTCGGCTTTGTTGTGATTTATGAAGGTGCGGTGGTTGGCATGGATCACATCGGATGGTTTATCGAGCTTGATCACTATTGGCAAGTGGTCAGATGACAACCTAAGAGTCGGTTCCCATTGGGTGTTGATGAGACCCGCACTTGCAATCGATATATCAGGGGAACTGGAGCAAGTTCTTGTCAAGTTAGTGGGAATGTCGTCATTCAGGGGACAGAAATCTGATGCATCCACTTGTTCGGCAAGACTTCCATATCTGAGGCGCCAAATTTTATCGGCGGCTTATTCACGCTACGGTATCGAGGTTCCTAGCAAGAGGCGGTATTGGACAGACAGGGAGGGATTTAGATTTACGCTGAATCCCAAGGGACGGCTTGTACTGGTGGTATGCAGAAATTAAAAATTTCTCTGTCCACATTCCCTGATTCAACTGCAATGGCCTGTACTTCCATTATGTTGTCGACTGCTGGGACAGTAATCTCATGATATGGCATGGATCGATGAACGAGGATGGTAAGCCTCCCTCCAGCGTTGGTTAGCCTGTTCTTCCTTATGATGTTAAAGCTGCCATAGGAGTTGAGGGACGAATTGTGATTCAATTTTGTCTCCTAGATAGCGCCAATTAGGATTCGATGTCTGTCCATGAATGCGGTGAGTTCTGCAATTTACGATGCGGCCCATTGATATTCAGCTGGACGATCGATAGGCTGTTGAAATTAGCGACGGGTGGAGCAGGAGTCAGATTGTGTTGACTCGGAATAGGTTGTGTGGGATTGTTCGCAGGTCTAACCGGAGACAGCTGGGAGCTTGGTTGTGCATTCACCGTAACTGAGGGTGAATTATTTGAGGCGGATGTTTGCTGTCCTCTATTTCTGCAGAGATCAGCTATAAATGTTGTGTTCCATTGTCTATGGTGACTTAGGCCGGAGCATCTCTTGAGATGGCACCACTCATCGCAACAGTTACATCTAAATGAGGTTGCGTTTGCTTGCAGACGCAGCAAATCCATGGACCAGGGTTGCGTTCGATGCCGGCGCGGTGGAGGAGGATTTGGAGCAGCTGCGCCGAGATGTGGTGCTCCAAAATTCCGTAAAAAACGGAAACGTCGAAAATATGACACACACATTGAAGGGGCTTTGACAGGCCGTTGAAAAACAGGTCGCTCCGGTGCGTAGAATCGGCTGCCGTAGGAACGCTAGAATATGCGTATTGAACCCTGATTAAATTAATTAATTTAATCTAGAATATACGTATTGAACCCTGATTAAATTTGTTAATTTCTTTTAATGCTGTTTAGCTGGGAGCTTTGTGAGCTTAAGTTCTGATGCAAGTACTGTTTTCTCGCCCGGATCTCTTTATAAAGCTCCCCGCCTTAAAAAAAACTAAAAATGCAGTTCAGACCTGAAGTTATCAATGGAGAGTAGCCGTATTGTGTGTGCAGCGCAGTTCGGAGCAGAACAAGAATTGCATGCGTCACACTTACAAAATTGCTCTGGATTAAGCCGGTTGTTAGTGTAATGTAATAATGATTGTTATTCTGCACTTGATCTCGACTGCACAAAAAAGGCAGCTAATATTTTCTACTCCGTTCTTCGCTGTAATCAATTCCATTTTCCGTTTTATTGAGCACATTTTGTTTAATTTACTTAATGTTTCAATTCAACGAAATCATTCCATGTTCTTAAGATTGGCCAACTTATCTGTTTTTATTTTAAGCATTATTTTCCCCACAAAACAGCGCTAAAAGAAATTAACTAATTTAAGCAGGGTTCAATATGCATACCCTAAAGCGAGAGGCAAAGCTATGAGTACTTTGGCGGAATTATGTTCATATCAACAATTTCTGCGGCCGATGAGTTTTTTTCTTGGCGGGAAACTTTTTACAACAGGGTTGTCTTTGGGCCATAGCTATTTACGGAAATATTGACAATACACGTTGTTGTTGTAGTAGTAACGCGCCTGGCGTTGAAGGGGATTGGCAGCTCTTGGCCGTTGCTGATGCAACGGGTCGCTCCGGTGCGTAGAACCAGCTGCCGCAAGAACGGACAATCCACGTTCTCTAGGCGGTCGATGTCAATTGTCAATCGAGTCCGTGGCTGTGTAAAATTGGTTTGATCGATCCCCTATGTAGCGGACGGTTTGGTGGGCATCCGAAGATGCCCGTGGGGACGGAGCCTAAGGTAGCTTAATTGACCGTGAAGGTCGGGCTGTGCCATCTGGCGAAGAAAAAGGCTCCTCAACGAGCTAAGCAGCGGCCTATGCTTGCTGTAGCTCAGTTCGGGAGACGTGGGCGGTTTTCGCCGCTCGTTGCCCCTGTCCTTTACGTATTAACAAAAATTCATAGGCCTGGGGAAGACAACACAAACAAGGGAGGTAAAAATGGAAAATAAAAAAAATGAGGCGATAAGGATGGAATGGTTGGCAGATGGCTCGCTTGCCCTCGCTCTCGTATTGGGGTCCAGGTGTAATGGGACCCTCGGCCTCTGGTTTCGTACCACCGACAGATCCTTACTCATCAGGTGCTGCTTCGATCTGCCGGTGGGAGCAGCACAACCAGACCAGAATATGGTTCATTACACCTACACATCTACGCTGCTCGTTACACCTCTCTACTTAAATTTCACTAAAAAAAAAATCTGTTAAAATCTTACGAAACAATTTTCCATAACATATTACCCTTCTAGAAAACTTTTGGGCTCGTTAACAGTTCTGTATTTCAGAAGCGAAGAATCAATTGCTGAGCGTTCAATGTGCATTGTTGCCTGTTTAGTTTATCTCCTCTTAGCTATGATTGTATTGACACTAAACGATAACGTGTTAGAAACTGGACTGGAGCAAGCGTATTCAAATTTTAACAAGAGTGCTTCGGCTTTTCTAACGGAACAAGGGATTTCAAACTCGTAATATTCAATTCTTAAAAAAAAATGTCCACAATTCTCAATTTAATATTTTTTTTTCAGTGGTCCAGCATCTAAAATAGTATTGAAATTTTTCATTGCAATTCTTTGTGGCCTTCTAGGATCATTATTCACTTTCCCCGGTTTACGGGTGGCACAAATGCACTGGGATTCGTTAAAGTGAGTTTATCACAATCGTTTGGTTTTGGTTGTGTATTCTAACAAATTTTAATATTTCAGGTATTGTAAGGGCTCAAGACTGATGCAAATCATTTTAAATATAAGTTTTGCACTACCGTTCGTGCTAGTCGTCTTATGGATTAAGCCTATAACTCGTGATTATCTAACCAATCGAATCGTTGGCGGAATGGACAAACCTATGTAAGATTGAATTGTATTGAAGTTTACCATAAAAAATGTTTTCCAACTGTTTTCTTCTTGTAGCCTTACCGACCATTCATTCGAAGCAATTCGATTATTGCTGATGATATTCGCGGTTTTATTACGATTTGCTTTACTACCCACATATCTTCAGGCCTATTTGAATATTGCTTATGATCGCATCGAAAACATAAAGAAGGAAGGTGGAAGAATTACCAATATTGACTTGAGACGAAAGGTTTAGTATCTATTTACGATATTGTCTGAACAAAAAACCAATACAGTGGATCTTATCTTACAGGTCGCGTCCGTATTTTCGTACCTATGTGTAGTAACGTTACAATTTGCTGCACCTTTGATTTTGTGTTTGTTTTTCACATTAATGTATAAGAGTCTTGGCGGTTTTACTTGGTTAACACCGAATGGCGTTCAGCAAAATTTCAGTGAAACAGTTGGTGTAACGCAAGGTGTCGATAGCATTTCTAACGAAACAACGGAAGAAGATGGGGGCCTTGGTCTTTTGCAATCCGCACAAACACTGCACATGTCATGGCAAAGTTTGAAAAGGGTAAATGACAATACAGAAATCTTTTAGGTTCGCATTTCAATAGTTTATTATGTTTCTAGGTATTCAGTACGGAAGTTTACAAGGGATTCCTGGGATTCGCAGTTTGGTGGAGTTATTTTTCATTGTTTGCTACATCAGCGTTGGGTTTGTTCTATAAAACATATTTCACTAAGGTATGAAACCGATTCAAATGGTTTCGTGTTCTATTGTATCTCGACAGACTTTTGATTTTCTGTTATTTACAAATTTGTACATAAAAAACAGCAGGAAAGCAACACAATAAAGTTTCTAGTCTATGACTTAGTAATACTGTTTGTTTGAAATTGTTTTTCTTTTCAAGATGGAATTCGTTGAATGATTTAAAGGTGAAAATTGAAGGGTTCATAGGTTTTGGACAAGAATTCTTGAATTGACCGCATTAATCCGCCTTAGGAGCGCCTAGTCGACTGTGGCACCAAATCAAATTCGTACAAATTAAAAATTAACCACTCTTTTCTGTTCTTTCGTGATAGTGAAAACTTTTCACGTTCTATCACGGGCAGACGCGATTTGAATAACTTGTTCTCGCCGCAGAGCAAAAGGAAGTTATTCGACTTCTTCTCGCTCCAAGGAAGCCAAAACAAGGTATCCTGTTCGCCGCAGGCCGATTTTAACCCGGACGGGGGTGTGCAATGTCCGAGAATACAACCCGCGTTTGGCTTGGAACGCCGTGACTTGGTGTCCGTCGCAGCTCTGACGTTGTCCACCCCAGATTAACTTTGAAGCTTTTTGAGGCCAGCATGTGGTGGTGTCCGACTCGTTGGCCGCGGTAGTGTCACGACGTTCTGCTGCAATGTGGAAAAGATAAACAGGTAGAAAAATCCATTCAGGAATGTCAAAAAAAAGCACACCTACCCTTTGTAGTATAATGTAAACCGCTGACTTGCAAGAATTTGAATTGTAAACGTAGCTTTAACCTCTCAAGTAGATGTGAATACAATAATGTAGCTAAGAGGGACTTTCTAGAGAAGAGAAAAAAAAGTATTTTTGACAGTTTTTTAGCAAGCGCGGAACGGTCGGAAAAGTTCTCCTTCGACAGGAGAAATCGTTGTAAATCGACAAATTTGAATAAAATAAAGAAATTATATTATACCTTGAGGTGCACCGGTGATCCAGATCAGGAACGCTGTATACAGAAGTCCACAGGTGGGGCTCCTAGCCAGGATCGATGGCTAATCCCTGAGGATTGTATTGCCAAAATATTGTATAATCCAAATAACCTGAATGAAAGAAATGAAAATGAATTTCCGCATTTTTCTATGAATTCTTTCATTTTGCCTTAGCGTTAACAAATAACAATAGCATACCTACGTGTTCTCCAGGGCCATGGGCGCGACAACTACGACTTTTCCCACCCGAGCCGCCTTTTACTTTCAAGCTTGCAGCGCTGTCAATCCTGGTTTTTATAAATTACAAATTCGGGAAGGTTAAACATCGTTACCTATGTATTTGTGTACTTCGTATTTTTACTTACAAGGTCGACTCGCTGTCCAACATCAACACGGACATGCACGAAAGCCTAAAATATGAAAACCACTTCCCCCGGGAGATTCGGGTGTCCACCCCGATTCATATGACACCCATATTGACCGTATTTCGCTTCACTGCCAAAAGTATCCTTTTTCGAATATCCTTGTCACCACCGAAGGATCCGGAATGCCATCCATAGTACTCCTAGGCATTCGCCTCTTCACCCCGGTTCATATGACACCCATATTGCCCATATTTCAATTTACTTTCTTGAATGTCCTTTTCGCCACCGAAGGACTCGAAATGCCATCCGCACTACTCCTGGATATTCGGGTGTCCACCCCGATTCATATGACACCCATATTGACCGTATTTCGCTTCACTGCCAAAAGTATCCTTTTTCGAATATCCTTATCGGCCCCGAAGGACTCGAAATGCCGTCCATAGTACTCCTAGGCATTCGCCTCCTCACCCCGGTTCATATGACACCCATATTGCCCATTTTTCATTCGACTTTCGTGAATGTCCTTTTCGCTCCAAAGGACTCGAAATGCCATCCGCACTACTTCCGGATATTCGGGTGTTCACCCCGATTCATATGACACCCATATTGACCGTATTTCGCTTCACTGCCAAACATATCCTTTTTCGAATATCCTTGTCGCCACCGAAGGATCCGGAATGCCATCCATAGTACTCCTAGGCATTCGCCTCTTCACCCCGGTTCATATGACACCCATATTGCCCATATTTCAATTTACTTTCTTGAATGTCCTTTTCGCCACCGAAGGACTCGAAATGCCATCCGCACTACTCCTGGATATTCGGGTGTCCACCCCGATTCATATGACACCCATATTGACCGTATTTCGCTTCACTGCCAAAAGTATCCTTTTTCGAATATCCTTGTCACCACCGAAGGATCCGGAATGCCATCCATAGTACTCCTAGGCATTCGCCTCTTCACCCCGGTTCATATGACACCCATATTGCCCATATTTCACTTGACTTTCTTGAATGTCCTTTTCGCCACCGAAGGACTCGAAATGATATTCGGGTGTCCACCCCGATTCATATGACACCCATATTGACCGTATTTCGCTTCACTGCCAAAAGTATCCTTTTTCGAATATCCTTGTCGCCACCGAAGGATCCGGAATTCCATCTACACTACTCCTGGACATTCACCTCTTCATCCCGGTTCAAATGACACCCATATTCCCCATATATCGCTTCACTGCAAAAAATATCCTTTCTCGAATGTCCTTGCTGCCACCGAAGGACTCTACATCTACAGTACATTCGTCTCTTTCCATCCATTCTCCTCACGTACATATAAAAATCCTTGATTGCATAGACAACCTGCCCAACATACTAGTACTATTTTCATACAAAACCCCGACATTGAATGATGAATCAATTGCTCTCGAGCCGCAGACGCAAATCGCCCAGCCGCTGTCTAGCAAAACACAGCATTAGCAACCTTGGCCTTCTTTGCATCTTGGGTCCCCTCATCTTGGGACCTGTTCCGCTTCGAGGTTTCTCCTTGTTCTGGCTGTTTTTCTTTGGTAGCCTAGCCAGGTGGTTTTTGTACTCATCAACGACCTCGGCCTTGGATGTAGATGGTTGTGGGTATAATTGGTTGACCGACACAGGAGTGCTATGGCTGGTACTCACTGTGTCGCTGAGAATAATTGATTCCTGGCTGGAGGGAAGTAGTTCATCTTCCGACGAAAAGCTAAAGGTGGTCTCCTTGGACTAGTTGCTATTGGGGTCCATGTCCCTCGAGACCCGATTACACGAGCTCCGGTGAGCACCAGTTCGCTCCAAAGGGAATAGTTCGCAGCACCGCGTCCATACTCTCGTCACAATTTGCGGAACGACGCACGGACATAAACAAAGTGCCACAAAGCATGTACACAGCAATGATCCGTCCGATTCTTTCATTTGGGTCGTTAGTTTGGTGGGCAGCACTTGCGTTTTGATACAACGTAACAAAACTTGGGACAATTGAGTATTGAGTAGTAGCAAAACTTGGCAGGGTGCAAAGCACGACATGTCTTGTCACTACAGGTACCATGCGAACATGCCCGAGGGAAGCGCTAAACGTGATCCCGCAACCACCAATAGACCCATTATTAAACAGCTGGCGACGAGCAGTGAAGTGAGGCTCAGAGACTCGGGAGCCTGGACTGCCAAACCGTACAGCCATAGCAACATCCTTAGCCGGTTGCCACGAGATGTGGTCAAGATAAAAAGAGACTTAACTGTGCCCAAACTTTGCTTTGATTGAAGCTTCTCTGTCAAATTCCCCACCATGGCCGAATGGGGGGGGGGGGGGGGGGGGTGATGAAGGACTTTGACATCACAATTTTTACCGACGGGTCGAAAATGGACTACGGCGTCGGTGCAGGGATCTTTTCTGAAGCACTGAATATCTGGGAGACTTATGGCCTCCCGGACTATGTCAGCATTTTCCAGGCGGAAACGCTCGCAATTATGAATGCGAGCCACACTCTCAGAAATACACCAGATAACCAGAACATCGCCATTTGCTTAGACAGCTCAGCCGCTATCAGAGCACTGAACTCGGTGAGTACTTCCTCTAACTGGTCGAGCGGTGTGGAGAAAAGTTAACTTGCCAGACGGCTCAATATCACCGTGCTCTCGGTGCCTGGTCATAGAGACATTGAGAGCAACGAAAAAGCCGACGACGTTCCTGCGGCAGGTGGTTCTACGCACCGGAGCGACCCGTTTTACAACAGCCAAGAGCTGCCAAAACCCTTCAAAGTTTGTATGTCACATGCCTCGTATTGTCTTTTTTATGTTCACTGGGAGCAAAACATCTCGGCGCAACTGCTCTCAGTGCTACTTCTTCGCGCTGGCATTGAGAGAAACCCAGGACCGTGGATCTCCTGCGTATGCGACAGAGTGCTGCACCCAGACGTGACTACAGTGAGATGCAATTGCTGCAATCAGTGGTGCAACCTAAGATACTGTTCTGGACTCAACCATCACAGGCACTGGAATTCCTCCTTTACTGCCAGTCAGTGTAGGAACAGAAGACAACTAGTAGCAACCTCGTCTAACACGCCCCAACATCCAACACCATCGATGGCTCAGACAGATTTACAGCCATCCCCGATGACTCCTGCTAACAGTTCCCATAGGATTTCTCAACACAATCTCACGCCTGCACCACCGACTGCCATCTTCAATACGCTCTCACTCGTCCAACTCAACTGCAATGGGTTGCAGAACAAGATCGCCGAACTCGCATCAGTTATGGACAGACATCGCATCGAAGTTGGAGCCATACAGGAGACGAAACTGCACTCCAACTCGTCCCTCAACACATTTGGCAACTACGCTATTGTCAGGAAAGACAGGTAAACCAATGCTGGAGGAGGGCTTGCCTTCATTATTCACCATTCCGTGCAATATCGGGGAATCGATATTATCAGTAATGATAACACCATGGAAGTGCAGGCCATCGCCATAAAATCGGGTAAAGTTGATATCGAAATTTACAATATTTACATCCCACCGGTATCCAGTTATCCTTCAGGATACCATGTAAATATCAACCACCTCCTCACCGGTCCACATCGCCTCCTGCTCGGTGACTTTAATGCTCACCATGAACTCAGGCACTCCAACTTCAACAACGACGCCAGAGAAATCTCAATAGCTGAACAGCTTGATGCCTCCGACTTCTGTACCCTAAATGACGACATCCCCACTCATATCGCCGGTACATATTGCAGTTCTCCAGACATCACGATTGCTAGTGCTAGCCTCATAAACGAAACACAATGGAAGCCGGTCCTAACACTATCTTCAGACCACCTACCAATCGTGATAAGGCTTGACAAACCGACAAACATCATATCTGCCGAACACCGCACCTTTGTCAACCACAATAAGGCTGATTAGAACGGTTTTACCTCCTATACCAACGCTAAATTCCTCGCTCTGCCAACGCCAACCGACGTTCGTACAGCCGAATCCAACATAGGGAAAGCCCTGAACAAAGCGGCTGCGAAGTTCATTCCTGCAGGACGGATTCCGAAAATTCGGCCCAACTTTCCAACCACTGCCGCCAGACTGGTAGAAGAGAGAGACAGCATCAGGACCGTGAACCCGGACGACCCCAAAATTCACGAGATGAAATGCGAGATCCAAAGGCAAGTAGCCGAACACAGGAGGTCAAAATGGAGCACCCATCTGAATAACTGCAATCTAACCATAGAGTTGAGCAAGCTATGGTCGACAGTCCGTGCCCTTTCCAATCCACCAAAATAGAAACGGAACGTCGCCATTCAGTTCGGTGAAAATTCAACAAGTGACCCTACACACTGCGCAAGTCGTTTCAATAAACAATTTATTGAACACTCCGCACCAGACAGACTTAAGCGAAAAATTCGTAGGAAGATTCACAACCGAACCACAGACAGCATACCTGTTTTCACCACGGACGAAGTAGTTGCAGCTATAAGGAAGGCGAACAACTCGAAAGCATTGGGACCAGATGACATTTCAATGACTATGCTCAAACACTTTGATCTGCCAGCCATCAACTATCTCATGGCTACTTATAATTTATCCGTCGCCTCGCTGATCGTTCCGGAAGTCTGGAAAAAAAAGGGAGAGTCATCCCAATATTGAAACCTGGGAAGAAAGCGACACTCGGCGAATCTTATCGTCCAATAACTCTACTGTCACCAGTTGCCAAAACGCTAGAAGCACTAATTCACCCTGTTCTTACGGCCCACATCCAGCTCGCTGATCACCAACATGGCTTCCGAAGCATGCACAGTACGACCACGGCCTTGGATGCCATTACATCCCGCATCCATAATGGTCTCAACCAGGCTCGTCCTTGTGATAGAACAATATTGGTGACGCTTGACCTGTCGAAGGCCTTCGACACTGTCAGCCATTCAGCGCTTTTGTCTGACATCAACTGTTCATCGCTTCCGACGCAAGTAGTGAAATGGATTGTCAAATTGCTCGCTGGTAGACAATCCTATACAGAATTCAGGAGCAGCAAATCAAAGCTTAGGAAGATAAAACAAGGCGTACCTCAAGGAGGAGTTCTATCTCCTACCTTGTTCAATTTATACCTATCAGGATTCCCAACACCACCTGAAGGGATCGACATCATCTCCTACGCTGACGACTGCTCCATTCTGGCAACAGGGAACAACATAGCGGATATGTGCGAAAACATCAACGGTTATCTTGAAGAACTTAACTCGTTCTTCATAAGCAAGAACCTTACCATCTCAGCGCCTAAATCCTCGGCAACCCTATTTACCACCTGGACGAAGGAGGTCCAGATGCAGCTTGTAATATCGATCGGGAATCATCCTATTCCTACTATAAGCCAACCTAAAATCCTAGGAATGCGATAGGATGCGTAGTAGGAATAAAATCCTCAAAGCCCTGGCCGGTAGCACCTGGGGCAAGGATAAAGAAACTCTACTAGTCACGTATAAAGCAGTCGGAAGATCAGTGGCCAACTATGCGGCTCCTGTGTGGTCGCAGAATCTCTGTGACACACAGTGGGAAAAGATTCAAGCGTGCCAAAACGCCGCTCTCCGTACTGTTACTGGCTGTCTCCTGATGTGACCCCAGGACCATCTGCATCAGGAAACCAGGATGATGCCTTTAAAGGACCACAACCAGCTTCTTGCCAAGCAATACCTGGTGGGTTGCTACCGAAGTGATCACCCAAACTCCAACCTCTTGGACAAGACGCCGCCGCCCAGACATGTCAGGCGCGACCTGAGGGACCTAGAAAGGGATGTCCAGAGGTACAAAAGGGCACCCTTTGATAGTGGCGCACACAGGTTGGCCATCGCATCGATACATCGGGAATAGGTTCATCAGTCAATGACAGGTTTAGGTTCGAGTCCAGTTCTCTCGTCCATACCACCAATGATATCTCCGGAAGAGGAAAGACTTCCGAGAGCTACGAGAACGACACTCGCCCAACTTCGGTCAGACTGGTGTTCACGACTGAACTCCTACCTCTCCCGCATCGACCAGGACGTCCCAAACATCTGTCCTGCATGTAATGGAGCCCCTCAAGATGTAAACCACATCTTTCACTGCCCAGCTGCACTCGCACACCTGACTCCTAGATCGCTGTGGGAGAACCCAATAGAATAGAGGCAGCTAACTTTCTATCCCTCAACACCGGGCATGAAGACGAATCCGTAGGCATGTAACCAACAAACACACCGAATTCCGACCATTGCTACAACAACAACAACATTAATTGGCCTAGGTTTCAGGTTGTATTTATTCGAAAGTTAGCTTGACGAGTTGGATGAAAATTCTTTCGAATTTAAACCAACACCAGATCGGGTGCAACAAATTCACACAACAACGGAGTTCAGAATGTGTCATACGAAGCCTCATGCTGTCTTTTCGTTGAAAAGCGGAAAGTAAGGTATTGTAATAATATGCCGATCCTTACAAGCAGGTTGTTTTCAAGATATTGTGTTCTAAGCATTCTGGTCTCACTTTACATAAGCACGGATGGCAGCAACTGACGCGTAAAGCAAGTAAATGAAGCACGTTAGCCAAAGTGTTGCTCTAAAAATTCCACGATGATGTTAGCTGGGGGCTTCTTTATGGGTTCGATAAACGGAAATTCAGAGAACTGTTCAACTATCTAATATACCACTTTCCATTTTCCCGTTTCAAAGCTCGGATACGGACCTGTCAGAACGGCATATATAGTACAATTAATAAATGCCTCAAATACAATAAATGCTCATACAATTCTTTATTAACTTATCAAAAATAAATAACTATTACACAAATAAACACATTCAACTTCCTTGAAAAATATATAAATGCAAATATGTAACACTGAAAATTATACTTTGGGCCTTTTCGTGGTTGAATGTCCTCCCATACCGACGGAACATTTAGATGCAAGATCTTGATCATGTACATTGGAGGGAGTCGTTGTATACGTGTTAGTTCGCTTCCGATTTGGTGATGTATTGGGCGAAATTTGTTTCAGACATTCGACATCATCGAAAACAACTTGCGCTCCACCGCCACACGTTGGAATCACATTTCCCTTATACAATTTCGTTTCTAATTCGCCCTCGGTGTCGGCTTCCTGTGATACCAAGCAATATTTGGATGTTTTTGAATTTGTAACATCTCTAACATCGGTAAGCTTTGTAACTGATTTTCTATTTTTTAGATACGGCTGGAAGATAGTGTCCACTGGAACGGGATTTTTTGCTCGATGTTCAAGCCATCTGTCGCCGGCCGATCGTGAACGTCTATGACGAACATTAGAAACGGGAACTCCCTGAAAAGAGTCGTTATACAAAGTTTATATAAGTGAAATAACTGAGCGTTGCACAATGTCTAACGTACCCGATGCGGTCTAGGCGTAAAGGCCTGACGATTCGACTCAGCAATTGTTACGGCCCTCTCAGTTCCAGTTGCAAGATTTTCGAAACTTGTTGATCGCGGAAGATGTGGTAACTTGTCAATGTTGTCTGCCTTCAAAATGTTCGAAACGAGACGCAATTTCTCATCTTTAATTCGCATATCTTCAATTTGCTTACTTTCCTGCTCCCTGAGTCTAGATTCTAGCTTTCTGTTAAGTTTGTCCGCCTCGATTGCCATTTTACTGGTGTATTTCTTTTTCTGACGTTCCTTTTCGATTTCTTTTTGATTCAGCTGGCACTGCTTTTGATTGAGTTGCCTCTGAAGAGTTTGAATCAGTTCATCCTTTTCATGCATTTTTCTATTCAATACATCGATGGAGTTTTCATAAGAGATGGCCTTGTTTTTAACATCGTTCAATTGACCGCGTTCTTGATTTAACATGGCGTTTGCGGACGATATTTCTGTTTTGAAACACAAATTCTCTTTCTCGACTTGCAACAAGCGACTGCGAAAGTTGTCACCTGAAATACAATAATTAGCTATTTTACACCATACAATAAATTTAAATTCCTGAACATACATCTTGCATTAAAGTCCGTAAGTAACAACGCCCGTTTGTCAATACGTTGTCTCAAATGCTGCATTAATTCCAAGTTGATGTTACTGTTCACGTTACATGAATAGTCTGGAAACTTGGCTCCCAAGCTATAAATCAATCCAGAATTCAGATTGAAATCCAAATGCCGAATGCGCGGAGTGTCCAAATCATTCTCGATTGCTCGCAGTACTTTTGCTGCCTTCCTACGACCGGGCGTAAGTCCAAGATCAATCAATTTAGCAGGCGTGGATTTGGTTGTTTGAACTTCTTGACTCATCTCCGCAAATTTGAGGACACACTAGAAACAACAGTAATCGATTAGAAATTTGAAAACTGAATGGAATACATTTTATACTCACCGCCGTTTCATCGAAATCTTCCGCCCGCGGATTTACGCAGACAATCATGTTCACCTGGCCTTCTCCTTCAAAGTATTTCTTGAAGTAGTGGGTGAGTTTTGAATCGCGATACGGAACCTTCTTACGACTACCGGTCAATTGATTTTCTCGCAAATATTCCAGACATGTCCGAAGCGTCATCAGTGAATTGTTTATATTACCAGCTTCACGTAACCGTTGACCGCTATTCTTGGTTCGATTTGTTCGTTCACTACCCGCCAAATCGACAAGCGACAATTGACTTATGTTGATCATATTTCGATCTTGAATTACGTTTTCTCCGTTCAAATCGCTTGGTGCCTGCACTAGACGTATTGTAAAGACGGAGTGACTCCTACTTGATTCTGCATTAAGTATGGTATGGCCCACACGTTTTCTTTTCTGACCGGTCTGAAAGACCTCTATCGCTTCCTCGAACGATTTCACTTCGATCTCGGTGACGCCATGTACGTACATATTGTGCATTGAATCTTCGCGTATGATCTTACTTTGTAAAGTTCTGGAAGAACAAGAGCGTGCAGTTAACAGGAGGAATATTTTAAATATTCTATGAAATTTATAAGTTATACTGTCTTATCAACTGCCAGGTCTGTGGGGGAGGCAGATTAAGTGCCAAGCTCACAGACAAGTCTACATAGCACCTCCGCGTGGTGGCCGTTTGGAAACTTCGCTAATTGCGAAGGCCGAGCTATGGGGCCCGGTTGTGTGTACTATACTCAATTGCCCTAACCCCTTGTGGGGCATAGCGCGTCAACTGGCCCAGTTGACGTTTCGTTGGCATAAATTGGTTTCAGAGAATGCAGTTGCCAGCATGCACCTCCTGCACATCCATGACCACGAACGTCGTCGTGGACGGGATTCGAACCCGAAACGCCGATGGTCAAACATGAGACTGATGCCTCAACACACTGCGCTACCGGTCGCCCCCTGTGTGTACTATCTATTTCCTCCATGGTACTATCACATTACGGGACTACAGTCGTTCTGTGGTACGAAAGCAACCGTCACACTCCCTGCCAGGTCAACTCTTACCTTTTATGGTTTTGGCAAGGTGGCTCGTACGGAGTGTCAGATATGTCCTGAATCCCCCGGTTGTTATGCGACCGTGCCTATGGGGGGAAGGTGACCAGAGACTCGAATGGTCATCGCTAATGGAGCTGGTTACTGCCACACACCTGTACAATCACCAATTGTATGGGTCGTGTAAACGGTTTCTTCGGCCGTACCCGGCAGAGGGTCGCCTATGAGACTCCCCACATAGGTGACACGGGCACTAGGTGAAAGGCTGGAGCTGGTGACTGAGGTGAAAGTCCACCTGCGGGGTTTCGGACGCAACACTTCACTATGCTCCTTCCTTGAATCTAGTGAACCGCGGTCTACAGAGTGGCGACCTGTTAGACTAGGGGAGAAACCTTGATTGCTCTACGTCAAGGGTAGCAGGTGCAGAGTAGCGTGAAAGTCTACGGAACTTTCGGGAGGTCGCGAGGGAGTCTGCTTCGCGACCGAAAGAGAGGAAAGGACGGCCGGATCGTTGCGATGTTCCTATAGGTGCGGGGAGAAGAAACGTCTTGATTGAGCAGGGGGTTGATTGTATTATAATTAAGTGGATCGATTCTATGCTTAAGCAGAAGGCGATAAATCTTAGCAGTGGATGTGTCAGAATACGGGGTAAGGTATTCTGAGGATGCCCACAAGGAGGTGCTCTTTCGCCTATACTGTGAAACATCACCGTAGACAGTCTTCTCTGGAAGCTGGACTCGATGGGCGTACACACTGTAGGATACGCCGATGACTTGGGTATTATGGTTAGTATAAAGTTCATGGACACAATTCTAGGTTGCATGAGACAGGCTCTCAAAGTAACCGAAGAGTGGTGTAATGTGCAAGAGCTGACCATAAACACTGATAAATCGAACACTATGATTTTTACTCGTACCACCACATCAACGCTAGCAATGGAGGCATTGCTGGGACTGCCGCCGCTGGACTTATTTATAAAGAAAACGGCGGCACTTCCGGCAATGGAAAGGGATGCCATGTGGTATCACTTTGGAACTAGCAGCGGTCATAAGGGCACCTAGACATTATTCATGATGAGGTCAGGAAGACTCTAATGCCGGTAGAAGGCATGAGTAGACGTAGGGTAGTTGAAAGACTACACAAGACTCACATTGCGGATGGAAACATACACAAGTGTATGTACAATAACATCAGCATTTTTACTGACGGCTCTTTAATTAGCGGGAAAGCGGGGTTTACTCTGAAGAGTTAAACTAGCCTGTGCGCTTAGTCTCGGAGAGTATGTGTCCGTATACAAGGCAGAGATGCTTAGCTTGTTGCATGCGTTGCACCACCTGCTGGAAGATCAGGTGCGGGATAAGAAAATCCTTATTGCACTGGACAACCAATCGGTGATCAGCAGCAGACGAACATAAACTCCAAATTGGTACTAAAGTGTGTCCGGAAGCTAAACACACGTGCCTCAGTAAATGAGGTTACACTGATGTGGGTAAAAGGACACATAGGTATAATAGGAAATGAGGCGGCGGATGCCCTAGCAAAACAGGAATCTGCGGCGACTTTCACTGGATCAGAACCCAGAGTTGCTCTGGAGATCGGCATGATTGGAACGAAGGTCGGGAAGTGGATAGACTCCATGTATCAACGAAGATGACAGAAGTTAGTCACTCACATCTGAATAACTGCAATCTAACCACAGGGTTGAGCACGTTATGGTCGACTGTCCGTGCCCTTTCCAATCCACCAAAACAGAAAGGGAACGTCGCCATTCAGTTCGGTGAAAATTCAACAAGTGACCCTACACACTGCGCAAGTCGTTTCAATAAACAATTTATTGAACACCCCGCACCAGACAGACTTAAGCGCAAAAGATTCACAACCGAACTACAGACAGCATACCTGTTATCACCACGGACGAAGTAGTTGCAGCTATAAGGAAGGCGAACAACTCGAAAGCATTGGGACCAGATGGCATTTCAATGACTATGCTCAAACACCTCGATCTATCTCACTATCTCACGGCTACTTATAATCTATCCATCTCCTCGTTGATCGTTCCGGAAATCTGGTAAAAAGGGAGAGTCATCCCAATATTGAAACCTGGGAAGAAAGCGACACTCGGCGAATCCTATCGTCCAATAACTCTACTGTCACCAGTTACGAAAACGCTAGAAGCAGTAATCCACCCTGTTCTTACGGCCCACATCCAGCTCGCCGATCACCAACATGGCTTCATAAGCATGCACAGTACGACCACGGCCTTGGATGCCATTACATCCTGCATCCATAATGGTCTCAACCAGGCTCGTCCATGTCAAAGATCAATATTGGTGGCGCTTGACCTGTCGAAGGCCTTCGACACTCTCAGCCATTCAGCCGTTTTGTCTGAGATCAACTGTTCATCGCTTCCGACGCAGTAGTGAAATGAAATGCCAATTATCTCGCTGGCAGGCAATCCTTTACAGAATTCAGGAGCAGCAAATCAAAGCTTAGGAAGATAAAACAAGGCCTACCTCAAGGAGGAGTTCTATCTCCTACCTTATTTAATCTATACCTATCAGGACTCCCAACACCACCTGAAGGGATCGACATCATCTCCTACGCTGACGACTGCTCTATTCTGGCAAAAAGGAACAACATAGCGGATATGTGCAAAAAGATCAACGGTTATCTTGAAGAACTTAACTCGTTCTTCATAAGCAAGAACCTTTCCGTCTCAACGTCTAAATCCTCGGCAATCCTATTTACCGCCTGGACGAAGGAGGTTAAGATCCAGCTTGAAATCTCGATCGGGAATCATCCTATTCCTACTATAAACCATCCTAAAATCCTAGGAGTCACGCTGGACAGCATGGCCACATCATCACCCCATGCCTCAAACGTGTGCGACAGGATACTACTTTGCCTTAACCCCTAGCGGGGCATAGTGCGTCAACTACTCCTGCGCGCCATCGTACTCTGTTCTGGACAATGGGGCGCAACTCCCCAAAAGACTTACCCAGTACCTGACACTCCTTTGCCACAGATCGACGCCATGTGATTCGAGGACCCCCTCTTGGTCGGCCTTGGTTGGAAATGGGGTTCCATTTCGCAAATGCAGTTATCACTCTTCCGCAATGTGTGACCTATCCACTGCCATTTTCGCCTGCGTATCAATTCGTCGATTGGCATCTGACCCGTACGCCGACTTAGCTCTTCTTCTTCGGTAGCACCTGGGGCAAGGATAAAGAAACTCTACTAGTCACGTATTAAGCAGTCGGAAGATCAGTGGCCAACTATGCGGCTCCTGTGTGGTCGCAGAATCTCTGTGACACGCAGTGGAAAAAGATTCAAACGTGCCAAAATGCCGCTCTCCGTACTGTTACTGGCTGTCTCCTGATGCCATCCCAAGACCATCTACATCAGGAAACCAGGATGATGCCTTTAAGGGACCACAACCAGCTTCTTGCCAAGTAATACCTGGTGGGTTGCTACCGAAGTGATCACCCAAACTCCAAGCTCATGGACAAGACGCCGCCGCCCAGACATGTCAGACGCGATTGAGGAACCTAGAGAGGGATGTCCAGAGGTACAAAAGGGTACGCTTTGATAGTGGCGCACACAGGTTGGCCATCGCAGCGATACATCAGGATGAGGTTCATAAGTCAATCGCAGGTTTAGGTCAGAATCCAGTTCTCTCGTCCATACCACCAATGATATCTCCGGAAGAGGAAATACTTCCGAGAACTACAAGAACGACACTCACCCAACTTCGGTCAGGCTGGTGTTCACGACTGAACTCCTACCTATCCCGCATCGACCAGGATGTCTCAAATATCTGTCCTGCTTGTAACGGAACCCCTCACGACGTAAACCATATCTTTGACTGCTCAGCTGCACCCACCCACCTGACTCCTAGATCGCTGTGGGAGAACCCAATAGAGGCAGCTAGCTTTCTATCCCTCAACACCGGGGATGAAGACGAATCCATAGGCATGTAACCAACAAACACACCGAATTCCGACCACTGCTACAACAACAACTCATTTGGAATTAGCCGACGACCATCAACACGGCTTCAGGCGTATGCACAGCACCACGACGGCTTTGAATGCCATTTCATCGCAAATCTATAATGGCCTTAACCAATCCCATCTATGTCATCGAACTATTCTTGTGGCCCTTGACTTATCAAAAGCCCTTGATACTGTCAATTACTGGTCACCGGCTGGCGCAGGAACGATGCATACACCGTCGTGCTGCGTTATTGTGGTGTCACTGCGTTGCTTGGGCCATGTATGTATATGCAGAGCCCTACCCGCGGGTGGCACATCACCGAGCTGCATTTTATGCGTTAACTCCACGAACACGGCTAATATTTAAACCTTTCTCTGATGCAGTATATGAACATATCAAATCCCTCGTAATTGTATAAAGGGAAAATGGCATAAAAAGAGCGATGAAGGGCACTTTAGCCCGTCCTATGCAAGTACATTTCAGTTTTAATCCATTACCACACCAAAAAACTCAAAATGCCTTCAGCAGTAGTCAATGCATTCGCCTCAACATTCCCAGTTATATAATATCCATCCATCTACTGCATTCGCCTCATAACCACTATTCATATGATACCCATTTTGCCTAGATATCCTATCATCATTCAAGAATATCCTTTTCGCCACACCAAAGGACTCAAAACGCATTCAACAGCAGTCTGGAGCATTCGCCTCATGAACACTATTCATTTGATACCCATCTTGCCCAGTCCAGTCATCGCTTCTGTAATGAACCACCTGTAATGAACCATATTATGGTCTGGTAGTGCTGCTCCCACCAGCAGATCGAAGCAGCACCTGATGAGTAGTGATCTGTTGGTGGTACGAAACCAGAGGCCGAGGGTCCCATTACACCCGGACCCAGGTGCGACCGTGTGGGCGTCTGATCCGTCCGCCAACCATTCCATCCTTATCGACAATTTTTTTTTATTCCCCATTTTTTACCTCCCCTGTTTGTGTTGTCTTCCCCAGGCCTATGAATTTTTGTTAATACGTAAAGGACAGGCAACGAGCGGCGAAAACCCCGCCCACATCTCCCGAACTGAGCTACAGCCAGCATAGGCCGTTGCTTAGCTCGTTGAGGGGCCTTTTTCTTCGCCAGATGGCACGGCTCGACCTTCACGGTCATATGCCAGCTTAGGCTCCGTCCCCATGGGCTTCTTCGGATGCCCACCAAACCGTCCGTTACACTTCATTGCCAATAATGTCCTTTTTCCACACAAAAGGACTCATAATGGTATCAGTCATGACCAAAGGACTTGGTTTCCGTTTAATTTCATGATAAAAAAAATAATCCTTTTTTCTGACGCAAACATGCAGGAGGACCAAAATATCACCGTATGGTACTAACAAAAGGAAGCTACGTACAAAATTTGGTTAAAATTTGACCACCGGAAATGCCTGGAGGAAAAATATTTAGCAAGACAGCCCAGTAACTCTATTTTAAATACAACAGAATCTACCGTTATGCCCGGTTCACATTATTCCAGTAACCAATCCAGTCCAGCGCTGGATTGCTACTGGAATAATGTGAACCGGCACTGGACAGCAATCCAGTCCAGTAACTGGATTGTCGGTCTACTGCCCGGTTCACATTATTCCAGTCCAGTAATCTAGTCCAGCGATCCAGTCCAGTGCAGGACTGGATCATATCGTCTACATGATTCCAGTCCAGTAGTCTGGCGAGTGTGTTGTTAATTCGGTAACTATAGTAACAATGATTTCTGGGCGAGCTGGAATCAAAAAGTAGACTGACAATCCAGTCACTGGACTGGATTGCTGGATTGAATTGCTGTCCAGTGCCGGTTCACATTATTCCAGTAGCAGTCCAGCGCTGGACTGGATTACTGGACTGGATTGGTTACTGGAATAATGTGAACCGGGCATAATGTGAACCGGTCATTAGTCCAGTCGATAATCAAAATTGCAGTCCCTGATTTGTGCTCAGAGTGGCACAAGGAACATACATTCCAAATTTGGTATCAGATCAGAATACGGAAAATGCCCGGACAAACGTACAAGCATCGGACTATATGCCCGTCCATTATATTTCGATATGAACGGGCCAAAAATGCATTTATTTCACATACCTTTGTACGCCGCCTTCCTCCAACAAATCGTACACACTGTTGTTATAGATCTCAACGTAAGTTATAAACACGGCAAACATATTATCCTCCTCCAACCCGTCCAAAATCTTCGTATTGCTCGACGCCTGCGACGCAATCTCCGAATCGGAGTCCTGTCGCCGGGGCTTTGCAAAGCGCGTATTCATCTCCACCTGTCGCTCCAGCATAGCGTCCGCCTCACTTTGAATTTCGAAGCCGTTCAACCGATCCGGCTTGAAAACGAACTTCTTCGACTGATAGCCCGAAATCGTTTTGAACAGGGCATCCAAGCAGCGCGGCATAATGCCCCGACCTTTACTATTTCCCGTCATTGTATATGTCTTGCCGCTGCCCGTCACCCCATAGGTGAACAGCAGACCATCCTTTCCGCGGACCAATTCCTCAACGAGCGGCTCGGCCACTGTTGTGTAGACTTCTCGTTGCGTCGATGTGCCCGGAAAGACATGCTTGAAAATGTAGTGCGTCTCTTTCACCATATTCATGCGATAGTTGGCCGATGTTGTCGGCATTTTGAACACCACCGTATTCGGTGGCTTGATTTCAATGCATGATAAATCCGTTTCTGATTGTAGCGGGCGTAGCCGACAAAACACCTGAACGGCAGTTTTTTCCGTTGACGTGTTGGACGCGTTACGAACATTTTTCTGTTGGGCACCACCGCGCGCTCTAAAAAATATGTTTAATTAATACACGACAATCGATGGAATATTTTTGAACTTACGATTTCATTATGTTGGTTCAATGTTTGTATAAAATCGGAAAATAAATATGCGCACTCGAAACGACGAACCAACGACCAAATTCAAAACTTGTATTCTTCTTCTTCGTTGTGCGGTCGCGCGCGTTCACTACCCAGCCCGTATGAATGTCAAGTGGTTGGAAAGAAAACTAATTAAATGCGTTCCACATAGAAAGTCGCAAGAAAAAGCAAGGAACTCATTGGAATAAAAGCAGTAAAGCAATTTCTTAATCGAATTTGGGCAAAAAATTCTGATTTGTCAAGGTTTATTACTGAAAAAAATCCTTTCTTGATTGTCTTAAAACTAGTCTAAATTCGACCAATGCAAATTATCGCGTCCATGCACACTTACATTTCCATGGAAAATCGTCCACACGTGCTCAGACGGCAGTCGACCGAGTAGCTGTCAAAAACGTTCAGTAATTTTTTGAAAGTGCCGAGGATGAAGAAAAATATGAAGAAAAAGGTATTAAAACCGGCGCCGAAAGAGGTCGAGGAAACCCCACTCGAACCCATAAGAATGTCGGATCAAGTGGAGACCAAAAAGGTAAATATTCAGTATGTGAATTAAGTTTAGTTAGTCGTGTTTTGGTTCTGGTTCGAGATACCGGAGTAGATCAAAATTTTTCGTCAGTTTATCCCGTTGCGGATAACATTCAACCTGTAGAGTTTCAACATGAAACTTTGCATTTGCATTCATTTTTCGAATTGTGTCATGTTTTGCATGTCCGTAATTATGGGTTTGTTTATAGGGCGCTATTTCTTAACCTCATAGGGTTGGGGTTGAAGTAGTTTTCTGTTCGGAGACCCGGCTGAATTTTCATCTAAGAGCTCGCGCACACGGGAAACTTTTTAGTTTGCAGAAACGCTAAATAGTTTAGTCAGAAAAATAGAACACATGGCGATGTATGAGACCGCGCACACAACTATTTAGTTAGAAAAGTTTGCCAATTTGCAAATTTGAACAAAAATTTTAAGACTGGGGGGCAAAAACTCCTCTTCCATAGTCCTCCGCGTGGGCGCCCCCTGGAACGGCAGTGGTCACTGACCATTGCCAACCAACGTCAAGCCGCCAGTGATGGCGGTGCGATGATTTGGTTGAGGTACCCCTGTGGTGTGGGGTGTGAAAAAAAATACCACGGCCTTTCCCTTTGAGGGCCTGTCGTTAAAACCGACAATCAAAGGACAGGATGTGTATGCCAGCAACTTGCACTATCCGAAATCTTTATATGCTAACGAAACGTCAACTATGCCTCGGATAAGGACTGACTCAACGGTTACGACTTTTAGCTATCGTACAATGACAAAGATTGGATTCTGGAATGTGCGTACTCTCCTGGACAATGGATCAGAAGGTCCCCAGAACGCACGATTTCTTCAATTAGAGAGTGAATTTCTGAGGTACAAATTAAATATCTTAGGAGTTAGTGAGATAAGATGGTGGAACAGCGGAGAATTCATCTCTCCAACGGGCAGCACTGTAATGTTGTACTCCGGTAAAGCTACCGGTAGTCGTCGTGAGTCAGGTGTGGGGCTCCTTTTAACCAGAGCCGCGCGAAACTGTCTCTTATCCTGGGAACCGGTCTCTGACAGGGTCTTGACCGCCAGGTTCCGGACCAAAATGAGGAACATCTCAATAATACAATGTTATGCCCCTACTGAACCCGACAATGTCTTGGCAAAAGACTCCTTCTACGAAGAACTAAACGCCGTTCAGAGCAGAACACCTAAAGGTGACATTATAATGGTTATGGGTGATTTGAATGCGAAAGTTGGCGCTGATAACTATGGGCTCAGACATGTGATGGGGAGACACGGTCTTGGTGATCGTAATGACAACGGTGAAAGATTTGTAGAGTTCTGCAACTTTCACAGTCTCTTCATCGGTGGTACTATGTTTGAGCATAAGGACCACCACAAAATCAGTTGGTCCTCTGTTGATCGGCGCAGAACACAAAATCAGATCGACCATTTTGCCATTAGTAAAAGATTCAAGAGTTGCCTCCTGGACGTGCGAAACAAGAAGGGTGCCGATATTGGGATGGGAAGAGACCATTATCTTATGATCGCTAATGTTCGATTGCGTATTGCAGCCGTGCGCCGCCCCAGCGACGAAAGATCTAGGCCCCGCAAATTCAACACCGCTCGACTAAAAAATCCAGCTGTCTTACAACAATATAATGACCATCTTGCGCAAAAAGCGGCTGAGATAACTAGTCACCCAGATAGTGACATAAACGAAAACTGGGATGCCATAAAAAATGCGTACATTGATAGCGCAAATACCATCCTTGGCCCAAACCCGGATTGCCGGAATAAGCCCTGGATGTCCGACGCTTCATGGCAGCGGATTGTTGAAAGAAAGGAGCTGAAAGTTCGTTTAGCTGCAGCATCAGACGACAATCGAAGCAGCATCGAACTCCTTTACCGTCAGAAAGCTCGAGAAGTTCAGCCTAGTGTGCGACGCGATAAAAGAGTTTATGCCAATTCTTTTTTAGCGTCAGCAGAAGAAGCCGCTAGAAGTAACAACTTAAACGCCGTATACGGTGTCATCAAGGAGTTTACAGGTGGTCGTAACTCCTGCCAACATCCGGTGAAAGATAGTGATGGAAAGCTACTTATCTTGGAAGAAGATCAAATGAGGCGGTGGAAAGAACACTTCGCCGCGGTCTTGAACCGTGTAACCTCTGGTGAAGTTCCCCCTCATATAGATAATTTAGCTAACCATCAAAATGTGCGTATACGGTCCACTGCCCCGACTAAAGAGGAAATAGTCACTGCAATTGTTGCACTAAAACGAGGAAAGGCCGCCGGACTTGACGGCATCCCTGCCGAACTTTATCAAGCAGCGCCAAGCGTAACTGCCGATTTGCTGCACCCACTTGTTGATAAAGCGTGGAATACAGAGACCTTTCCCACTGAGTGGAAGGAAGGTTTGATCATCAAACTTCCAAAGAAAGGTAGCCTCACAGACTGTAATAATTGGAGAGGCATTTGTGTGCTTCCTGCCGTTGCCAAGATAATAGCTAAAATCGTCCTGGAAAGACTAAAGGCCCACTTAGAAAGCACAATTGATGAAGAGCAGGCTGGCTTTCGATCCGGATTCTCCTGTGTCGATCACATTAACACCTTGCGAATCATCATCGAGCAGTGCGCTGAATACGATTCTCCGCTTCACTTGCTTTTCATCGATTTCGAAAAGGCTTTCGATAGTGTGAACCGGGATTCTATATGGGCGGCCTTGCGCAGGAGAGGCATCCCTGAGAAGCTTGTGGCTATTATTAAGGCAACCTATGACGGCGCGAAATGTCGCGTTCTGCATAAAGGTAAGGTGTCGGGGGACTTTGAGATTCGCAGTGGAGTTCGGCAGGGGTGCATCCTCTCACCGATCCTATTCCTCATTGTGATCGGCGATGTGTTACATGCAGCCCTATCCGGACTCGACAGAGGAATTCAATGGACTTTGACATCTTATCTACAACATCTTGACTACGCTGACGACATATGCCTACTCTCCCACAAAATCATGGATCTGTCCGCAATGGCGTTAGATCTCGAGAGGGAGGCAAGCAAGGTTGGGCTAAAGATTAATACCAACAAGACCAAGGTGCTTAGCCCGCCGTTGCGAAAAAGAAATCCGACACCTATTGCCATCAATATTAATGGGCAGCCTGTGGAGAAGGTAGACAACTTCGTCTACCTGGGTAGCATTGTTGCCGAAAATGGTGGTACGGAGCAGGACATCGCTCGTCGTATCAACCAGGGTAAACGCGCATACGGCATGCTGTCCAAAATCTGGCAGAGCAGTTATCTCAGCATCAAGACCAAGCTGGGCCTGTTTCGCTCCCTGGTACTATCAGTGCTTTTGTATGGGAGCAGTACATGGAAAGTTTCCGTAGGAGTTACCAGAAAGCTGCAAGTTTTCGTCAACTCATGTCTTCGTCGAATTTTAAGAATTTTCTGGCCCGAAACAATATCAAATGAAGAGCTAAGTCGGCGTACGGGTCAGATGCCAATCGACGAATTGATACGCAGGCGAAAATGGCAGTGGATAGGTCACACATTGCGGAAGAGTGATAACTGCATTGCTATGCATGCCATGAAATGGAACCCCATTTCCAACCAAGGCCGACCAAGAGGGGGTCCTCGAATCACATGGCGTCGATCTGTGGCAAAGGAGTGTCGGGTACTGGGTAAGTCTTTTGGGGAGTTGCGCCCCATTGCCCAGAACAGAGTACGATGGCGCGCAGGAGTAGTTGACGCGCTATGCCCCGCTAGGGGTTAAGGCAAAGTAGTAGTATACTATTGTAGAACATCCGATATCTTCTATATGCTAACGAACTTTACGACTTTTGGCTATCGTACAATGACAAAGATTGGATTCTAGAATGTGCGTACTCTCGACCCAAGCATCGCGGGACAATCCAGAATAAAATCAATCATCCAATCTGGATAATGGATCAGAAGGTCTCCAGGACACACGATTACTTCAATTAGAGAGTGAATTTCTGAGGTATAAATTAAACATCTTAGGAGTTAGTAAGATAAGAAGATGGAATAGCGGAGAATTTATCTCTCCAACGGGCAGCACTGTAATGTTTTACTCCGGTAAAGCTACCGGTAGTGGACGTGAGTCAAGTGTGGGGCTGCTTTTAACCAGAGCCGAACGAAACTGTCTCTTATCCTGGGTTCCCGTCTCCGACCGAATCATGACGGCCAGGTTCCGGACCAAGAACATCTCAATAATACTATGTTATGCTCCAACTGAACCCGACAATGTCTTGGCGAAAGACTCCTTCTACGAACAACTAAACACCGCTCAAAGCAGAACACCTAAAGGTGACATTATAATGGTTATGGGTGATTTGAATGGAAAAGTTGGCGCTGATAACTATGGCAGCATCGTGAGTATCTCGAAGATAAGCGACCGCTTGATGAGTATCAAATTGATTATCTGTGGAAGAGTGTGGAACGTCATAAGTGCCTACGCTCCCCAAGTGGGTTTTCAGCAAAGTAAAAAAGAGACATTTTGGAGCGACTTTGACACACTACTTCAAAGTATACCAGATACCGAGCTGGTTTTTTTCGGAGGGGATTTCAATGGCCATGTGGGGGGAATCGAACTATGATTACGAGGATTGCCATGGTGGGAACGGTAGCCAATCTACAGCCAGAAATGATGAAGGTGAGGCTATCCTGACTATGTGCAGATCACACGGGGCTGGTCATCCTCAACACATGGTTCATTAAGAATCAAAGGCATCTGATTACATATAGCAGTGGAGCTCATGCGACGCAGATAGACTATCATCTGTGTCTAAATTTCATGAGGCGTTGGGTGAAAGACTGCAAAGTGATCTTGGGTGAATCTGCCGTCACCCAGCACCGGTTGCTCCTGACAGAATTTATTTTGAAAGGAGGAACATGACCGCAAGCAATCCCCAAGCCAGTCGAGAAAATCAAGTGGCACACTCTCAACAACGAAAGCTATGAATCTGTTGTAACTCCACTCATTGTTAAAATGAAGGAGTGGCTTCAAAACAATACCAACTGCCACGAACAAAGTCCAACACAAATGTGGAAAGCTTTGGATGAAATGTTAGTAGGTGAGGCTGAAAAGACACTGGGAGTTTTGAAAGGCCCACTCCACACGAACAAGGAAACATGGTGATGGAATAACGAAACTAAAGAAGCAGTGCATGCTAAATCGAACGCATTCAAGGCTTGGACAACATGCAAGACAGGCAGTGAAACCGAGAAGGTTCAACTTCGGGAGATAAATGCCGGAAGGAAGTAAAGTGGAAGGTGACTCAAGCAAAGGCGATTGCAGCCGAGAAGTTCTATCAAGAAGTAGAAGATCTGACTGCGGATAAGAGATCGTCATTGCAAGACAAACCTAAAGACAGTGCCAGGATTTATAAGATCGCAGCCCAAAGGAGAAGAAACGCTCGAAAGATTCAGACGCCAAACTACGTTGAAGACTCACAAGGAGTGCTACAGGTTGAAGACACAACAATCTGTAGCAGAATGCGTGAATACTTTGACGATCTTTTGAACGAAGAATTTCCACGAGAAGCCTTTCAAGCTGTGGAGCCAAACACCACTGATATCGCTGATTTTTCAGTGGAGGAGGTGATGAAAGCAATGATGCAGATGAAACGCGGAAAGGCAGCTGGACCGGACAAAATACCGTTAGAATTTTAGTTGAAGACGAATCATGTCGGGCTTAGATGACTCACTGTTCTTTTCAACAAAATTAAAACAGGGTAACCGATGCCTGATGCTTTCAGGAAAAGCTTCCTTCTCCCGTTTTATAAGAACAAGGGTGACTCATGCAAACTTAACAACTATCCCAGCAAACAATTTCGTATCATTTGGAAGATAAATTGCCCAGATAATACGATTGCGATTCTTCCATGCCATAAATTTATAGATTATGTGTCGCCTTTTCAATAATTAGGGGATATCCCTCAGGCGAAAGAATCGCGATAGGATGGCGATTCTTCCTTACGATAAATTCATAGATTATTTATCGAGTTTCCATAATAGTACAATTTGTACTTTTTGGAATTCGTCAAAAAACGAGCTCGGTCGACTTGGTTACTTTGCACATAATGTCTATCCTTCTCCGTTTCATGACATCCTCCAGTTCTTCGCTCTTTCCCGTCATGGATCCGACATTCCAACTTGCAACCCTCAGCTTCTCTACAATGTACTTGGACTGCCTCACAGCACTCGCCCCCGGAAACCGTCGAGCTTTGGCACAAACAATGTTCGCCCTGGGATCACTCAACTGCGCATCAGAAGTAGTGCCCAGCGGGGTAGTGCTTCTAGCGTGTTCTACCATAAGGCCTTACATCCATTCTTTTACACCTATCTGGAGAAAGGTAGAGTTGGGTGGTACTAGTGTGTTGAAAATAAATTTGTATGGACTTTCCTTTTACATCCGGCGGTGGTCTCCGGACCCGGCAACCCACTCACACACACTGATCTGTGGATGTGGAGGTCCTAAAGATGTTGAACAGTGCCGCAGACTCATCTTGAGGTGTTGTTATTGCCTGCACGTGATCCGTCCTATTAGTCCCCTCGTACGATTAAGGTAGGACTCATCTAGGGGTGCATATTCTGAACCCGTCACCCCAGGTTAGTGGGAACAAACGAGCATTTGACGAAAAGTGATTTCCAAGTGAGATTACCTCGAAAACTGTTTAAGATACGGAAAAAGTGGTTCCGTCCTTTTTTATATAGTTTTTTTTTTGTGTTCTTTGACTGTCTCTCTAACCATTTTTTAAGGTTAATAGTTACGGAGATAAAAGGAAAAAAACAAAAAAGTTTCCTTTAACCCCCTCCCCCGCGCGAGCTCAAACCCACAGGCGGGGACTTTTAGTATAATATACTCCTAGTACCAACCACCAAATCGCGCCAAGTTAGAAAGTTCCTTTATTTTTTTCCTTCGAGTTTTACTCGTCACCTGGGGTATACATATTTTGATTGCCAATTTCAGTTTCATTGATTTGATCAAATCACGCATATCCCACATTGGACGTCAAATATTTCCAGGCTTCATTTCTACTGTAAATTTTTCATTGATGACGGATCGATAACAGCCTTAAGATGTCCTTCAAGTAGCTTATCCCTTATGATATGGCCTAAGATTTCGGGTTTTGTGACTGATGACATTACTTCTAGTTAAGCTTTTGGATTTTAGTTAAAAAGCGATACTTAGAAGTCGCCAATTTATTTATGTCTTGGTATTAACCACACGAAGACTGGTCAATTTCTAGTTTTAAAATCTACCTTTTTTAAAGTCTGCAGGTTTTTGTTGTGAAAGATCTATGTCGGTTATATGCTAATTTGGGAGGTACTTTTCCACAAATAAATGAAGAGGACAGTGACCCAAGCTTCGGTTTTCAGAAGTACATACATTTCGAAGCAAAATAGTCATTTTCAATGACAAAGCTCAAATATTACGACCGATTTTCTATTATCTAAGGACTCATCAGGGGGATTGATCCCCTTAATCCCCCCTTATCTGCGTCACTGGACAACTGGGCTTGATAGATGGAACAGCGATTGTCGTCAAGTATCAACACATTCGAGAAAACCTCAATCCTTTCATTGAAGATCGCTTTTCGCGCTTCGACCACCTATTCTTTCAGGGTGATTCTGTTTCTTACTACCGTGGGAAATATGTTAAGCCGACCGTACACCATCCGAAATTCCTGCCCGGAAAAACTGGTCTGGTCCGGCCTTGAAGAATTCCGGATCGTATATGGCCGTCTTAGGCCGCCTTCAGGCGGCCGGAAGGAAAATCGTTACCACCAGGCTTCCACAACACATGTTCCGGAATTTTTCTCCGGAAAAACTGATCAGGCCTGGCCTTGAGGATTTCCGGATCGTTAGTGGGCCTGTTCAAGCCGCCTTGAGGCGGCCGGATGCACAATTGAAAATCGATGTTATCGCCGGAAATTCAAGGTATCTCTCTATCTATTGAATTGAATTGTATGGCAATTTATTTTCCATGGTCAAGTTTCAGATACATTACTACATTCAAATAAACTCCTGCAAAAATTTATTTTGGCCACGCGGCCGGATGTATATTTGAAAATCGATCTTATCGCCATAGAATCGAAGTATCTATCTATTGGATTGAATTGTGCGGCATTTCACTTTCCGTGGCCAAGTTTCAGATACATTACTACATTGAAATAAACTCCTGCGAAGCAAAATGCCGTACAATTGAATAAGTGGAAAGATAATTTGAATCTCTGGCGATTTTTTTTCAGTTATGCATCCGGCCGCCTCAAGGCCAACTGTCCGGCCGTGTGACCAGAATGAATTTTCACTGGAGTTTATTTCAATAGACCAATGTATCTGAAACTTGGCCATGGAAAGTAAAATGCCGTACAATTCAATCCAATAGACAGATACTTTGATTCTATGGCAATAAGATCGATTTTCAATTATGCATCCGGCCGCCTCAAGGCGACCTGAAACAGCCATACACGATCCGGAATTCCTCATGGCCGGGCCTGATCAATTTTTCCGGCAGGAATTCCGGATGGTGTATGGTGGATTTTATATTCAGGCAAACCGAGACCTGGTCTCATCAGTTTTTCCAGACAGGAATTCCGGATGGTGTACGGTCGGCTTTAGTAATATTTTTTTCGCATTATTGTATATTATATTATATACTCTGGGGGATAGCCGAAGCAGACCACTAACGTTTGGGTCCCTTTTCGCCCCCTCCCGGTCATCAATGGCTTCCAGATATCGACTGATAATTGTCGACCTCTTTCTTCATCACTGAGTCCCGTGTTATTGCTACCATTTGTTTGAAGCTGAGTTCACTCATGGCTTCTACACTTATCGTGTGCCTGCCTGTGATCCTCAACCTCGTGCTAGCCAGTGCTGGACATTCGCACACAATGTGTGCTGCCGTCTCGGCCTCCTCCAGGCATAGCCTGCAAACGTCATCTTCCCCGATTTTCATCTTGGCCAGATGAGCCTTAAAATTACCATGCCCTGTGACCAAGGCAGTTATCCAGCTTGATGCATGGAGTCCATCCACTTCCCAACCTTCGCTCCAATCATGCCGTTCCCCAGAGCAACTCTGGGTTCTGGGCCCGCATTATTGTAAGACTGATCATTAATTTAAAAAAGTGGTGGCAAATTTTTTGCGCTAAAAATAAAAATTTTTATTTTTGCGTTTGAGTGGGAAATTTTCGAGAAATAATAAGTGAATTTGAATCAGGCCCAATTTTTATACTTTTTGCTTAAATGATTATACAATACTAATAAATTAAATATTTCACTTATAAATGAACTGCTAAGGCACCGTTTATGCATTGTTATTGCAATTCACAGTGCAATAACAATTCATTACTGTTTCCGTACTCCTACTGTACCATCTCCATTTTCACTATTAAACATCTTCATGTTGATACGATGCGATTAACGTGCCGGTCGAGATGTCGGTATACTCGTAAAAGATATACTTCAACATCAAATGGGGCGACTGGTAGCGCAGTGTGTTGAGGCATCAGTCTCATGTTTGACTACCGGCGTTTCGGGTTCGAATCCCGTCCACAACGGCGTTCGTGGCCATGGATGTGCAGGAGGTGCATGCTGGCAACTGCATTCTCCGAAACCAGTTTATGCCAACGAAACGTCAACTGGGCCCCATCGAACAGTTGACGCGCTATGCCTCACAAAGGGGTTAGGGCAATTGAGTAACATCAAATGACCAATAAATGATTCTTCTCATTTTTCATTTCAGAGTAAATGGACCAACCGACAAAGAGTACTTGTCTTTGCCGCTCGCGGAATAAATCACAGAGATCGGCATCTGATGCGCGACATTAAAACTCTTATGCCCCATCATCGAACGGAATCGAAAATGGAACGCTCCAAAACGCTATCGATAGTCAATGAAGTGTGTGAAATCAAACACTGCAACAAGGCACTCCTATTCGAGGGTCGTCGTAAAAAAGACCTATACATGTGGTCGGCATGTACACCGAAAGGTCCATCTGTAAAATTCCTTGTCGAAAACATACACACAATGGGCGAATTGAAAATGGCAGGCAATTGTTTGCGTGGATCGCGACCCTTACTCTCGTTCGATATGCAATTCAAACAAATCGCTCACTTGTCCTTGATCAAAGAGATGCTTACACAGACATTTGGCGTGCCCAATCATCATCCGAAAAGTCAACCGTTCTACGATCATGTGTACACGTTCACGTACCTGGACAATCGCATTTGGTTCCGAAATTATCAAATTCTCTCCGAAGATGGTGGTCTGACGGAAATCGGTCCACGTTTTGTTCTGAATCCTATAAAAATCTTCGAGAATGCATTCACGGGCAAAACACTGTGGGAGAACACAGCGTATGTCAGTCCGACACGACAGCGTCAGGAGATTAAGAAAGCCATGAAAAATCGCTATGTTAATAAGATGGAACAGAAGGTGCATCGGGAAGCGACTCGTCCCACAGAAGCGTATAAGTTTAATCAGAACGATGACATATTTGAGGGCAAGGATCCGATCAAGAAGGCCAAGGAGTATGCGGGTAAGTTGCGGTAGAGATTTTGTTGGTGGCAATGATTAATGGGTGTACGTTTCACAATCAGTTTCAGATAGTATCAGCAAGCAAGACAAAGCGGAAAGAGAGAAAAAATCAACTGAAACAGAAGCTTAAAAAGAAGAAGGCAAAATAAGTTTCTGGATTTTTTTTAAATTTGTATGTATTTTTTTTTAATAATAATGTCATGTATGAACTTCGAATATTTTTTTTTATTATGATTTATGGAATGATTGATGGAGTACAATCAAGTTCGTAGCACCTGACCAACGGTGAAGTAAAAAAAAAACGGTTAACAATACAAGAAAAATGTTAAAAATGCACATGAGCTCAACTTTCGTCGTCTGATATGGAATAGGGTTCAACCTTAGGTGTAAGATTGCAAATTCCGACACTCGACATGGAATTATTCTGTTTCTCCAGTTCGCTCAACAACATTTCTTGCATTCGTATTCGACATCGTAACTGGGACTCAAAAGGAAGTTGTCGCATGATTGGCACTAAGCTCATTGCAAAGTGATAAACACTATCATGAAGAGTATCAGCGTTGCTGTATTCCTCTATTGTGGTGTCCCGTCGGCTCGCGAATTCAATCTCTTCGTCGTGTTCCGTTACCCTCCTTCTTCTACCGTTAGATGTGATCGGCTCTAGACCGTTCTCCAATATTTCCATCAATGAAAAGGGTTTTATTTCGTCCTCGTTGGGAATAGTCGGAGATGTGGGCATCGATTGAGAAAAACTGTTCTCTTCGCTTCGCGTTTCCGGTTCCTTATTTGACACATCTCTAATCGAAGTTTCTGTTTCTTGCATTGTTACCGGATCCTGTCTGGGGGGCTGTTTTGCTTTTAGCGTGTTTTTAATAAATTGCATTTTCTGAAACCAGACCCAAGTTTGACCTCGATGTCTAATTTTACTCGATGCAGGGCTCATATGTATTCTTATCTGTTTTTTCAATTCGTGTCGAAATGTATCCCTCAAACCTTTCCATTTTGTTCTCGCTACGGCTTCTGTGAGGAATAAAAGAGAAAGCAATTAATTTTGGTGAAATGAAAAAGAAAAAAAAATTGGACGGCAAGGGGAAACAAGGAACAAATCAACTATTGTAAAGGCCGATTTGGATTCGAATATATTGTGAGAAGTAAAAAGTCGAACACTGAAAATGTGCTTCGGGCAGGGCCGGCTCTACTACTAATATATGAGCACACTGCATTTTTGCACGGGGCGCGAAATGAGCCGAACAATTTGATTTCATTTGTAACATCGTTTCAACTTTGCATAAAGATGAAACGATAAATTGCTTTCGTGAGTTTAACCTCTAAAAGACAAAAATTTTAACTATCCATTCAACCGATCAACAATCGGTTTTTATGATAAAACGTAACCCGCTTCTACGGAAGCCGGTTCTCCGCACCGGAGCCACCAAAGGGCAAGAGCTGCTAAAACCCTTCAACGCCGGAAGGCGATGCTACTGCAACAACGACAACAAAACGTCGGTTGTTATGACAAAATGTATGTCGTTCCTGCGGCGGCCGGTTCTACGCACCAGAGCGACCCGTTTTACAACGGCCAAGAGCTGCCAAACCCCTTCAATGCAAGAAGGAAAATGTGGCAACGTGTTACATACCTTGTATTTGTTTTTTTTTATTGGGAACAATAAATCTCGGCGCAACTGCTCTCGATACTACTTTCCCGCGCCGGCATTGAAAACAACCCAGATCCATGGATCTGTTAGGTATGCAACAGAGAGCTGCACCTCAATGCGACGTCAGTGAGATGCAACTGCTGCGACGAGTGGTGTCACCTGAGGAACTACTCCGGATTAAACCATCACAGGCACTGGAATTCTTCATTTACTACCAGTCAGTGCAGGGACAGAGAACTACAAGCAGCGAGCTCGTCAAACACGCTTCCAAACCAGCTTCCAGTCAACCCCAACGACCCCAGCGAATAGTTCCAATAGGATTCCCCAACAAAACAATCTTACGTCTGCACCACCGATCGCCATTTTTAATACGTTCTCACTCGTTCAACTAAATTACAATGGGCTGCAAAATAAAATCGCTGAATTAGCCTCTTTCATGGAAATACATCGCATCCAAGTTAACGCCATACAGGAGACGAAGCTACATCCCAATTCGTCCCTCAACGCTCATGGAGAGATTACGCCATTATCAGGAAAGACAGGTTGACCAACGCTGGAGAGGGGCTTGCCTTCATCATTCACCATTCCGTGCAATGTATGTCACCAACAACGATATCACAATGAAAGTAGCAGCCATCGCCATAAAATCGGGCAATTTTGATACTGAAATTTATAACATGTATATTCCACCGGTATCCAGTTATCCCTCGGGTCATCATGTGAATATCAACACTTTCCTTACTGGTCAACACCGTCTCCTGCTTGGCGACTTTAACGCTCACCATGAACTGTGACACTCACATTTTAACAACGGCGCCAGAGGTATTTCAATAGCAGAGCAACTTGATGCTTCAACGACGCCAGAGATATCTCAATATCAGAGCAACATGAGGCTTCAGATTTCTGTACACTGAATGACGACACGTTTACTCGTAGATAGATAGATAGCTAGACAAAGGAGGTGGGCCGTGGGTCGTATTGGAATCACAAGCACCGGGACCTTGACCTATTGTGCTATTGTCCTTTCTATCGAGAAGCAGGCTAAATCAAAAGATACAGCCCACTCTTCTCGATAAATTGACTGATCTGGCAAGGTTTTATTGAAGAGATGTCCTCGGCCAAGGGAAATGTTATGCCGAAGCATTCGGTACGTCTTTGAGCAAGCCTTTCGCACTCGTAAGGGATGTGCTGTAGGTTTCATCATCGGCCTCGCAAAAGCGGCAGCTAGCGTCTGATACAATATGCATGGTTTTAAGGTGACCCGTCAGACGCGAGTGTCTCGTTAAAATTCCACAAATTATTCTCACCCTGTTCTTGCTCAACCGCAGCAATTCCAAAATACGAAGGCGTGAGTGGCCGGAAAAAACAACTTGGCCTGCCTTAGGCCTGGGGAGGACCATCCCAAAGGGAATGAAGCACGTGTGCTCTCCCAGTATCTTATGTGATTTCTGCAGTAGCAGAGCGGTATCCCGAAAAACGGTTCTGGGCTATAGATAGGGACGGCGGAGGCTCGGTTTGCTAGCCTATCTGCCAGCTCCTTACTCTCGATGCCCGAATGACCAGGGACCCTGTAAAGTGTGAGTTTGTTCGTTGAACCCAGATTATGGAGGACTTCTTGACAAGCCAGTACCAGCTTAGAATTGATAGTGAAATTAGTAAGCGCTTTGATAGCTGCCTGACTGTCAGTGAATATTGCTATGTCCCTGTTAAAATAGCCAGCGGTTTGGCATAGTCTAGCACAAACTTAGATGGCTTATATTTCCGCTTGGAATACGGACGGCATTTTACTAATTGGAATGGAAGTTCTGTGCTCAGGACGGACAATGCCTGCGCCGGAACCCTTTTCCGTTTTGGAGCCGCCTGTGAACCATTTGATTGTGCTGGGTCGGAGAGAGTTGTAACCATCCGCCCACCTTTCTCTGTTCCAAATGACTGATTTAAAGGAATGGTTGAAGCGAAGAGTTTACACAAGGTTGTTGTGGTAGCGATGCTTCAAATACTGCAGTTCTTGTTGCATCGAGGGAGTTTGACAGCTCTTGGCCGTCGGAAAACGGGTCCTTCCGGTACGAAGAACCGGCTGCCGCAGGAACGTTCACAAGATAATCAGTTGGCATGCCACCTTGTCACTTTGCAACCAGCTTAGTTGGCTTGGGATCAACTTGATCCCTATGTCGCAGGCCTTGCGTCTGACGACTGCCATTCTAGCTTCCTCTTCAGGTCGTGTAAAACTTCTAAAGCAGCTGTTGGACAAGAGTGCGTAGCACCAGTGATGGCATTGCAGGCAAGTCTCTGAATTTTATTCAGAGCCGTTCTGCCGGCTGAGTTAATGGCTCTTTTCTACCAGACTAGCGCACCGTAATCTACAATAATAGGTCTGACGATCGCTTTGTAGATCCACAAAACTATGTGGGGCTTAGTCCCCCCATGTCTTGCCGACATATTGTCTGCAGATCCACAGAGCTTTAATTGCCTTATCGGAAGTCACTTTAAGGTATTCTGCGCAGGATAACTTAGTGTCAAGGATAACACCTAAATATTTGAACTTTGATATCAGTTTTATAGGAGAGTTGTATATGAGCGGACACCTGATTCTTCCGAGTTTCCTTTTCTCAGTGAATGACACTATGGCAGTTTTCAAAGAATTTACACGTAGGCCGCTGCTATCGCACCATTCTTGAACTACACGTAGCGCACCTTGAATGATATAGGGCAGAACTTCCTCAAATTTGCCCTTACCATGTTCACCAAGTCGTCCGCGTAACCGTGTATGAAAATTTCATGGAGGATAGTTTCCACATCAAACTGTCAACTACGATGCACCATAGGAGGGAAGATAATACTCTGCCCTGCGGGCATCCAAGCATAACGTTTAAGAGGGTAAAGTTTCCTATGATAGTGATGACCTTTCTAGAGCATACATTTACTTCACCTAGACTGTGGTGGTGAGATCAGCTCCTTTCGCTCCAAGGACACTTTCAATGGATTCGAAGGAGGTATTGTTAAATGCCCCTTCGATATCAAGAAACGCACGCAATGCCGTTTCGTTGGCTGACATAGTCGCTTCAATTTCGACAACGAGGTTGTGGAGAGCCGTTTCAGTTGATTTGCCGGGTTGATAGGCAAACTGTCTGGGGTGAAGTGGGTTATTCACAAGGGCGTCGAGGATCTTCTCTGTGCTCTTCAGCATGAACGATGCCATACTGACAGGTCGATAGGATTTAGGATCATCCATAGGTCTGCTGCCCAATTTTGGAATGAAGAACACCCTCACTGATCTCCAGGCAATGGGAATGTGACCCAGCTGCTTCTAAAGATATTTACCTGGTGTGGAATAAGTTCTTCCTGTCCTTTTTGTAAAATGGCTGGAAAAATTCCATCAGTTCTGGGTGATTTGTAGAGGTCAAATATTACAATCGCCCATTTCACTTTGTCGCCCACTCGTACTGCCGGTACCTGTTCCAGATCTCCGGACATCACGATTGCCAGTGCTAGCCTTATAAATGAAGCTCAATGGGAGCCGGTCCTTACACTATCTTCGGACCATTTACCAATCGTGGTAAGGCTTGACAAACCGACAGATGTCGTGTCTGTCGAACATCGCACTTTTGTCAACCGCAATAAGGCTGACTGGAATGGCTTCACCCAATATACATACTAGTGCTTAGTTCCTCGCCCTTCCAACGCCTACCGACGTACGTAAGGCCAAGTCTAACATCAAGAAAGTCCTAAATAAAGCGGTTGCGAAATTCATTCCTTCAGGACGTATTCCGAAAATTCGGCCTACCTTTCCTACCTCAGCCGCCAGGTTAGCAGTCGAGAGAGACATCATCAGGAGCATAAACCCAGACGTTCCCAGAATTCACAAAATGAACTGTGAAATTTATAGACTAGTACCCCAACACAGAAGGTTAAAATAGCGTACGCACCTGAATGATTGCAACCTGACCACAGGTATAAGCAAACTATGGTCGACAGTTCGTGCCGTCTGTAATCCGCCAAAACAAAAAGGGGATGTCGCCATCTAGTTCGGAGACAATTCAATCAGCGACCCTATCCACTGCGCAAGTCGCTTCAATAAGCAATTTACTGAACATCCTTCAGACAGACAAAAGCGCATAATCTGCAGGAAGATCCATAACCGAATCGCAGACAACATACTTGTCTTCACTCCGGACGAAGTAACTGCGGCTATCAGGAAGGCGAATAACTAGAAAGCCTTGGGACCTGATGGAATCTTAATGACAATGCTTAAACACCCGGTTCTTGCGGCCCACGTCCAGCTTGCAAACCACCAGCACGGCTTCCGAAGGATGCACAGTACGTCGACGGCCCTGGATGCCATTACAACTCGCATCCACGATGGCCTCAATCAACCTCGTCCATGTCACAGAACAATTCTGGTGGCACTTGACCTATCGAAAGCCTTCAACACAGTCAGCCACTCAGCACTTCTGTCTGACTTATATTGTGCATCGCTTCCAATGTAAATAACGAAATGGATTGCCAATTATCTTGCGGGCAGGCAGCCCTACCTACACCGAATTTAGGAGCAAGAAACTGAAACTAAGGAAGATCAAACAAAATGTGCTACAAGGAGGAGTTCTGTCTCCCTCCTTGTTCAACCTTTATTTGCCTGGACTCCCAACAACACCTGAAGCAATCGAAAAAACACCGGGTTATCATGCCACGATGTTGATGATGAAATGGCACTTTGATGTTTTTGTGGTCTCCATCAGCAACACCAGTTGTACCCTCCCGAGCCAGCTCATCCGTTTTGCAGTTACCCGCAAAACCACTATGGCTCAGAGACCATTACACACCCATTAAACACAACCTTCTTCACTCAACGGCCAACAGACAAAGCTTACTTGCCGTTTGGCGCTATCGTTCTCCCCATCGATGCTGTGTATTCGTCGACGTTTCACAGACCGTGATGCCGAGCTATTGCTGGCAGAAAGCGTTCGCAAAGGAGCTGCCGCTCGTCTAAGGCGTGCCAACGTGAACGCTTTCATTGCCGAAATTCAAACATTTCAGTCTGGATGCCGGCAAAACTTGCCCACACAACTATCATCGTCACCATTCGCACGGTGACGATGATAGTTGTGTTTGAGGTTTTCTCAATCGGGTTCGTCTTCAATGTGGTTTTCGTGAAAAATCAGCGAATTAGGCGGAGTAGAATTAAACAATATTACGTCATTGTTCATTTAAATTTTAAATTGATCGAAGTAGGCTTTTATTTAAAATGTCATTTGGTTTTGTTTATTTAAAAGTCAAAATTAAAAAAAAATGCCTATATTTTCGACTTGAGATTTTCAGAATATTTTAATGATTTTTTCTTTACAGATGGTCAAATATATTACAATAAACAGAAGAACAACGGATTAGACAAGTACTACTAATCTCATACAACGAAATTTCACTCAAATCTTTAAACGATTTTTTCTGTCAGAAGCATGGAATCCAGAATAAGCTGAAACGAAGAATTCTTCCTGTGGACATTTCGGATTTATCGGCTCACCTGATCTCAGCGAACAGCTATACCATGAATTAGTACTCAATTTCTGCAGCGGGTTGAATATTTTGTCGGTGTTTTGTGAGTAAGGTTTTCCCACGGCGGCAGTCCCTTCGTTTGTTTCGTTACACGCTTTCCTTATTGCAACTCATCTCGAGCTCGGTTTTCTTTATGGACTCCTGACATCGTCTTTGTTCTTCTCTCATCCGTGATGGCATCCTCTTCTTCTGGACTCCACAATAACTATGTGTGGCAGCTCGCTATAACATCTTATTATAGTATGTTCTCGTTGTATTATCCCTCGGCTATACATATTCCAGTAGGTGCGTGAGCCCCTATACCTTTCCTGGAAATCCTCTGATTATTCTTCCGGGCTTTACATAATTTTGTTTGCATTGGTTATGCTCTTCTTCCAGCCTCCAATTCTTCTAGGCTCCACTTCTTCTAGGCTCCACTTCTTCAAGGCTCCACTTCTTCAAGGCTCCACTTCTTCTAGGCTCCACTTCTTCCAGGCTCCACTTCTTCTAGGCTCCACTTCTTCCAGGCTCCACTTCTTCTAGGCTCCACTTCCTTTAATATTCATTCATCCTAAACATCATAAATAGTTTTCTTCTGTTTGCTCCTTTATTTGCTTATTTTTTTATTTAAAGACTAATATCTATTGCTACCCAAACCGTCACATTCTTCAAAATATCCATTTTCCTTATCCTTCGTCGTTTCACTAATCTCCGGAACCGATTCCTCCCAAATTGCCCATCATCCTTTATTGCTTCGTCTTCAGCTTCTAAAAATATTTGCAACCTATATGGTTCCATGACCTCAGGATCCCATGTTTCAGGCAAAGTCAAAACATATTTTCTTGAGGCTATCCAAATATCCTCCGAAACCTCTTTTTTTGGCAAACAATATTTCATACCCATTTTAATTATTCTATTTCTATTAAATTTAACCTGTCAATTTTTTTTAAATTCCTTTCTATTCCCTATAGAAATTTTATTTAATTTATGCAATTATAATATATATAATAATAATATAATATATATAATAATAATAATATAATATATAATAATATAATTTACTATGTTTATTCGTTTTGTATATTATTTTCCAGGAGCTGCTCAACACATTCGATCTAGCTTTCTCCAATTGGAAATGACGCTAGGTCGGATGTAACGTGCCTTATATAGAATTATGGGATAGTTCGCCTACTACGATCATTTTTTTTTTCATCGTTTCTACAGTGTTTATCACTCTAGACACAGACAAAAAAAAACAGGATCTAGCATGTTCTTCTATTAAAAATAATTGAAATGTCAAAAGCTTTTTCCCCAAATGCAAAAATTTAAAAATAAAGAATTTCAAAAAGGAAAGTAGTTTTACATTTAAATTGAGAATATTTTAAATGGGTAATTTATAATGATTTTTCCTCTTCAGATGGCTAAAGATTATCTCAACAGATGGCATGAATAATGAAGGAAGATTCAAAAAGAAAAGTAAATTAAGGAGTATGTTGTTAGCTGCGTTGATGTCTCTGTTCCAGACCAATTTACACTGAGGGCACACTTGAAATCGATGAGGAGATTTTGACGTAACACACTCGACGTGACACTTGGAACATAATTTCGTAGTCCTATACTCGTCCATTGATAGAACATCACACTTGTCTCGCCTTCGTCGGAGGGCTTCTAGAAGTTGCTTGTTGGGTATGCGTACATATCCTTTGATACACTTGCCTATTGTTGCATCGCCACATACAACAAGAGTCCGTCCAATTCCTGACTGTATTATCTGGTTTGCAGTCCTGTCCACAGCCTGTCGCACCCGCATTTTTTTTCTCAGAGTCGAGTTTCGCCACTTGTCGCCTTGAATGAAGATTTTGTATTCGTAGGAAGTATTTCAGCGTGTGTTTGGTAAAATCAATATAGTTGTTGTTTTTTGATGAGTATTTTTTCGATTCTTCGTTGAACTCTACAGCTTGTTTTGTCATTTTGATGAGTCTCCAATGACGATTATGAGCGCCTGTTGTGTGACGAAATGTAGAATTCTTCAGCAAACTGTTTGTCACACTACCATCGCTATGAAGAGTTACCATTCCGTACATACAACGTAGTCCCGGATCAATTCAACAAACTTTATCGTATTCGCCATGTATGAAACGAGATTTTGCACTAGCCTGGTTGAACTCATTTATGTTTTTTGTCTTTCGTTTGGGTCTACGCAGGTGGATAGATACGTCTATACCATTTGTAGTTATTGATCCAGGAAACGTAATATTCCTTGTGTTATTCGCATACTTGTTAATATGGAAGTAGTTTTCCCATTGATCGTTGGCACTCTCTTTCTCCAATTTTACGTCGTGTGAGGCTCGAAGCAGTTCGTATAGAGCATCTCTAGTATAGAGATGTTTACGGCCGAATGAAAATATGGTTAAAAGTTTGAATGATTTGATCTCATTCTCAGTAAAGTATTTTTGTAGGGAATGGAGAAAGGGGAAAAAATGCCACCATTTCTTTTCAACTGATGTAAAGTCCAAATCTTTACAGTTGAATCTTGTCATGAACTCGAATAATTCCGAGCGATATGAGTCTCCTTTGTGTGTGGTGAAGATGTTTTTGAGTATATGGTATACCTCGGTGTTGGTTTTTTCAGGATATCTAGTCTTGAAGTATCGACGAACACGAGTGTACATGTGTATGGATATGTTGTTCTTCACACAAGTTTGTAGTTGTGTAGTAGTAGTAGCAGCTCCTGTATGATGAAGGAGCGATGCAAACGAAGTATCAAAACGATTTTTTCATTGAGCATTTAGCATGGATTTAACAATAGAATGAAACGAGTTCGATACGTGTAAATTATAAAATATAGTGTCATGAAAAATCCTTTATCAATTTTTAAATGGTTTAATAAAATGTAAAATCTTGGTCTGCGTTTGTTTCCGACTACCTTATTAAAACACTTCGATTCAGCCATCACCTTCAATCAGTTGCTGTTGTGGTTGTGATGCTCAGAGTTGCAGTGTGTGTGTGTTATATGTTCAATTCAGGGTCGAGCTCCTCGGTGTCAAGGCCACGGAATGTAGTTGTTTCAATGGGGGTTTCCCCACAACGACCTAGGGGTTGTTGTTGTAGCGACGCGCTGATATGATGAGTGTCTGTGTCACAAAGTTTGGTTGTTCATGTTTTCTTCAGTGTCCCAGGGCCTTATCATGTAATTCGATTCTATGTTACATGGTACCATTTTCATCCTTTCGAAAGCAACCCGATTCGAATCGAATTACATGATAGGGCCCCTGGGACACTGAGGACATGGACAACCAAACTTTGTGACACACATACTCATTGTATCTCAAAAACGCTCAGCACGGTCAGCATGGGTCACGGACCCGGACAGGACTGGGCTGACGTTCGTATTCGTAGTCTTCGTACTATGTTTTACAACTGGTGTACAATAAATTCCAGTTGATTACCGATGACGAAGGCTTTCTTGCAGCGGGCTCTTAGACTATAAGGCCATCCAGATCGTTAAAATAGAAGGACCCCAGGGTATTCCTTCTTCTTATAGGCAGGAGATTTTTCCCTACGTTCTATGAAATTTATGTGGTTCTATTGTGGTCACGAACGGTTCCGTTTGATCATCTGTGGCGAGCTTACCGAGTCAGCTCGATAGATTCGGAGCTATTTCCACTCTGCGATAGTAATGATGAGACATTTCAGTGGAGACGTTGTCTTACTCACTCGATTGTCAACCCTGGGCCTTAGCACCTTTAGCCTTCAGGCAGCGGTGCTTACGGGCGGTTTAAGGGGTTGCTAAGCCAAGACGTCAACCACGTTACGTCCGTCGGTAAAATAGGGATGTATGAACCTAGATCAGGGCGACACAAACATCCATGGCCACGAACGTCGTGGACGGGACTCGAAACCCCTCCACGACGTTCGTGCAACTAATTTCAATGACCCTATCAAACATAACGTGGTTCATCACATAAACAGAAAAGGATCACTTCCTTTTGCAAAATCACGTCGTTTGGATCCTAAAAGATATAAAGAAGCACATCTTGAATTTACTCATATGATAGAATTGGGTATATGTCGTCCTTTTTCTTCACAAGTCTCTTCACCACTTCATATGGTGCGAAAAAACGATACAAATGATTGGCGACCATACGGAGATTACCGCGCTTTAAATGCCATAACGATTCCAGACCGATATCCGATACCTCATATACATGATTTCTCTCTTAAATTAGATGGGTGTAAATACTTTTCTAAAATTCATCTTTTTAGAGCTTACCATCAGATACCAATTTATAAAAACGATGTATACAAAACTGCAATTACGACTCCTTTTGACTTATTTGAATTTGTGCGAATGCCATTCGGACTTAGAAACTCTGCACAAACTTTTCAACGTTTTATGAATGAGGTGTGTAAAGGATTATCGTTTGTATTCGTGTATATAGACGATATTTTAGTGGCAAGTAGGTCATTAGAGGAACATAGGGAACATCTACGTATGTTATTTTATTTAAGCGATTAACCGAATATGGAGTCACGATAAAATTGGCTAAATGCATATTCGGTGCAACTTCAATAGAATTTTTAAGCAACACTATATCAGCAGATGGAATCCGTCCATCTCAGAATAAAGCCATTTTGGAATTATCTTCACCGAAGTCGATTCGTGAAACACAACAATTTATCGGTATGGTAAATTACTTTCGTCGTTTCATACCTTAACTATCGAAACTGTTAACACCAATTATAGATAACATATCCTCTATAAATGCAACAAAGAACAAAAAAAAAGAAAACAAATAAAGACGGTTTCCTTTGGCCCATCGAATGCGAAGAGGCATTTAAAGAAACCAAAAATGCATTAGTAGACGCTACCTTATCAGTTCATCCATCACCAGATCGACACATAAGTATACCGATGCGTCAAATGTTTCTGTTGGAGCAATAATTCAGCAGCTAAGAAACTCTGGGAACCACTAGAATTTTTTTCTAGAAAACTATCAAAAACAGAAATGAAGTATTCTGCTTTTGACAGAGAGTTACTGGCAATATATCTTGCTATTAAACATTTCAGACATTTAGTCGAAGGTCGTGAATTTTGCATTTTCACAGACCATAAACCTCTCACAGGCGCAATATTCACAAAAACAGAGCGTAATCCTAGACAATTTAGACAGCTGGTCTATATTGCTCAATATATACACGATATTAGGCATTCAGCAGGAAAAAGTAATGTCGTAGCAGATTATCTTTCAAGAATAGAGAGACTCGACGAAATGGAAATCCCACCGTTTCTCGAATTAAAAGTAGTAGCGAAACTACAAAAAGAAGATTCCGAGCTACATCAATTAATTTCTCCTAGCGGTTCAAAATATAAAAAGAGCTTACAATTAGTTGAATTGCCTGTAGAGGCAGATAAGATTTGGTGCGATAATTCTACGAATAATTTGAGACCATACACTCCAGAGAGCCCTCGTAAAGTTTGTTTCGATAACATATTTTACATAATCTGTCACATCCAGGTATTAGGACCACAAGAAAAGCATTAGCTTCTAAATACCTGGCCTAATTTAAATAAACAAGTTAATCTATGGGCCAGATCTTGTATTAATTGTCAAAAGGCTAAGGTGGTGAGACATACCAAATCCCCATTAGATAATTTTAATATATCTTCAGAAAAGTTTCAACACATTTATGTCGATATTGTAGGACCTTTACCGCCATTACGTGCTCATATTAACAGTCATAGGTTCAGCCGCTGGCCAGAGGCATATCTTATAGTTAGCGCAACCGACGAAACTATCGCAGATACCCGATTCGGTGTACCGGAAACAATGACCACAGATAGAGGCGTACAGTTTGAATCAAACTTATTTAGGGAGCTCATGAAAATATTAGGCGTAAACCGAATAAGACCCACGGCATACCACCCGCAATCAAATGGCATGGTGGAATGATTTCACCGGACCCTTAAGGATTCTTTAGTTGCAAGATGTAATACCGTTCACTGGAGTGAAGAACTTCCAATGATATTATTAGGAATAAGAACCACAACTAAAGAAGATCTAAATTGCAGCCCAGCCGAAATCATGTACGGTCAAACGTTAAAACTTCCTTCAGATTTCTTCAATTATTATCAGAATAATCACGAAAATGACCCTACATCTTACAGTCATTTCCACAAGAGCGTATACTTTGTAACTTTTTAATGCACCATTTCTCAAAGAGTGGTGGGCGACTTTTAGTTACCTGCATTTTTCCTCTTTTTCGCATTGTATAAATTTGGTCATTCTAAGTTCAAGTAGGAGAGTGATAAGACGTCAAGTGAAATGAGTGCGATTTACAAAAAACGATTCGAAGCTGTGTTTTTAATAAGTCATCCGAAAGGACCAAAAATGACACCTGCATCGGCCGGAAAGTACCTGAAAGTTTTGACACAGTTTGTGAATAAGTGGATAAAGCGTTTTAAAGATACTGGAAATGTAGACGATCTACCTGGTAGGGGTAAAACCCGAAGCACTTCAAAAACCCAGAATAAGGCCATCATTGATATTTTTAAGAAAAATCCGTCCGTTACTACCTTAGTGCAAGCAAAGGAAATGTTATCGAAGAAGAATATTTACGTGTCCTTGAATACGATTCGGCGAAGATTACAAGAGGAAAACATCAAAACCAGGTATGCCTTGATGAAACCATTACTTACCGAAAACCAGAAGCGAAGACGTGTAGAGTGGGCTAAGGAAAACATCGATCGTGATTGGGACAACGTGATCTTTACGGATGAATCAAGTTTTGCTGTAAATACGTTCAGGAGACGAGTGTGGGCACAAAAAGGAGAAGCTGTCGTGAACCGAACCGTTAAACACCCTGTGAAGGTCCATGTTTATGGATGCTTTTCTGCACGCGGTTTCGGAAAATTAATAACGTTTACCGGAATTCTTACTGCTGAAAGGATGATCATGTTGTACAAGAAAGGATTATTGAAGTCTGCTAGGATGCTATATGGCAACGACAACACCGATTTGTTTCTACAAGAAGATAATGATCCGAAACATAGAAGCCGGTTGTGTACACGCTGGAAAGAAGAAAATAACATTCAAGTACTTGATTGGCCTTCGCAATCGCCGGATGCCAATCCTATTGAAAATGTTTGGGGATTAATGAAGCAGAAGCTTCAAGGAAAGCAAATAAAAGGAGCAGCACATTTAAGGCGAACGAATCGACAGACTACGCGGAAAAATTGGCCGAAAGTTGTCACCGAAGATGCCAGTCAATAATCAATAGTGACGGCGATTGGACCATGTATTAAATATAATTGCGAAAATGTATTTTGTATTTACTTTCAATAAAAAATAAAATTTCTTACTTGTAACATTTTGTTTTTATTTTGTGAGGTATACGGTCTTGTGGAAATGACTGTATATTAACAGACTTCGGCAGGTAATGCAAACATTTTCTACCGCTCCTCAATGATCTAAAACAAAGTCAAACGAATGTTACATTCCTAAGGAACTTAACCATTGCACCCATGTTTTCGACAAAGTCAAAGCTCCTTTATCGCCTCGCTACGAAGGCCCATATGAAGTTATACGTCGGTTTCGAAAATCTTTTGTTATTAAAATAAAAAATAAAAATAACTCGGTTTCAATAGATAGACTTAAACCAGTCCATAACATTTCAACTTTTAAATCGTCAAGAAAGAAAGTACAATTTTTATAAAAAAAAAAACATTCATTTTTCTTTTTCTTGTGGACGTTCTACTGCGAAGGGAGTGTTGTTGTGACCGAAACCAGAACCAGTTTTTGAGTCAGTTGCGAGTCATATTTTGCGAGAAATAAAATCAGTCCATACTCAACCACAGAGAGGTGAACTTCGTTAAAACTAAAATTAGAAACAATAAAGAAATAAAATTCGAACATTATAATTGTAATAAAAATCAAATCAAATCAAATTGAATTTTATGAAATAAAAAATGAAATGGATAAACAACAAAATAAAAGTCAGTGTGTTTATTTAAAATTAATGTAGTATCAGACACTACAATGTCACAAACACATGCCCCGCCTGCAATGGTACACCCCACGACGTAGACCACATTTCCAATTGCCCAGCTGCACCCACACACCTGACTCCCAGCGCCAAGTCGCTGTGGGAGAACCCCGTATAAGCAGCCATTTTCCTGTCCCTTAACACAGGGGAAGACGACGAAGCATAGCATGTAACACACTCTTCTTCTTCTTCCTTCTCCTTTGTCAACGCAGTGCTTTGTTACTGATGTCACCACTATTCACAGTAGTCCACAGGTGAGGCTACATATGTACGTCGTCGGTTGGCTAATCCCAGGGATTGTATTGCTAGGTTAAGTTATCTCGTTCGAGTTATGAAAAATAAATTTAGTCATACAATGTACGACAGTTACATTAATTAAAATTTAATTTTTATTGGTAACGGTGAAACCGGTGCATTTAACTGTTATTCACAATGGCATGCGCCATGTGGTCGATCACTTTCAAATTCAATATAATTGATCATATTGATTTAAATTCACTTATGCAGAACTGCACTTAGGATTTAATATTTGTTTTATATTAATTTCACTTGTTAAAAATTCACTTCTAATTCCATTTTCCCTCCACCTCATTTCCATTTTCCCTAATTGCAAAACAAATACAAACTTTGAGCCACCCCGCCAACACGTCCGTTTTCCATAGCGCGTCAACTGTTCCATGTGGCCCAGTTGACGTTTCGGCGGCATAAGCTGATTTCGGAGAATGCAGTTGCCAGCATGCACCTCCTGCACATCCATGCCCACGAACGTAGTCAAACATGAGACGCCAGTAGTCAAACATGAGACTGATGCTTCAACACACTGCGCTACCGGTCACCCCCTTCTGACCATTTCCACTACAACAACAACTTTCTTCTCGGTTCTCCCAATAATGAAGTGGAAGCATGTACATAGAAATACGAAGCTCCGCATATGATTGCCTTGACCAGGGGCATGGCCTCGTAAACATCTCTAGCATTTCTATACCTTGTTGACGTTTCCATAGCATATCTACTTTTCGGAAGTGCAGTTGCTAGCATGCACCTCCTATCCGCGCCGTCATTATACTGACAAGCTCGGAGCACTGTGAGAGCTCTATTAGTACTCACAGGCAGTTTAATCGCGCCGAGATCAAAAACCCATCTTGCGACCAGTGCTATTCTATGGCTGCGAAACCTGGACCCTAACTCAAGTCTCCGAAAACATGTTATGAACGGAGGGTCATTCGGAGCAGTTTGCGACCGAAATGGATTACGCTTCCGGTACAACCATGAGCTGTACGAACTGTACGATGAGCTCGAAGTTTCGAAAATCGTCAAATTACAATGTCGTCAATAGGCAGGGCTATGTTCAACGAATCGACGATAACTGCGTGCTTAAGAAAATATTGAAAGGAGGCATTAGCGGAACAAGGCTACCGAAAGACCGAGAGCTCGTTGGGAAGACTCATGCTGACGCCGAACAACTGCTGGGCTTCCAAAATTAAAGGACGTGGTCACTTCACCGAGGTAAGAAGCCGGGTTGTCGTGTCACGATGATAATGATGAAATAGCACTTTGATGTTTTTGTGGTCTTCATCAGCAACACCAGTTGTACCCTCCCGAACAGCTCATCCGCTTTGCAGTTACCCGCAAAACCACTATGGCCCGGAAACCATTATACACCCATTAAACACAACCTTCTTCACTCAACGGCCAACAGACAAAGCTTACTTTCCGGTTGGCGCTATCGTCCTCCCCATCGATGCTGTCTATTCGTCGACGTTTCACATTTCGCACGCCAATTGCATCGTTGCTAGAAGAGTTTGTGAAAAATGCATTAGAAACCGAGAAAAAACTACAGGGTCAAGTCCGCGTGATAGCCGAGCTATTGTTGGCAGAAAGCGTTCGCAAAGGAGCTTCCGCTCGTCTAAGACGTGCCAACGTGAACGCTTTCATTGCCGAAATTCAAACATTTCAGTCTGAATGCTTGGGAAAAAGCTGGCAAAAATTGCTCACTCACCTATCATCGTCACCGTGCGAATGGGTTTTCTCAATCGGGTTTGTCTTCGATGTGGTTTTCGTGAAAAATCAGCGAATTAGGCGGAGGCATGAAACTAACAATATTACGTCATTGTTCGTTGAAATATTTGTGCAAATTATAGTACTCAAAACTGATCGAAGTAGGCTTTTATTTAAAATGTCATTTGGTTTTGTTTATTTAAAAGTCAAAATTAAAAAAAAATGCCTATATTTTCGACTTGAGATTTTCAGAATATTTTAATGATTTTTTTCTTTACAGATGGTCAGATATATTACAATAAACAGAAGAACAACGGATTAGACAAGTACTACTAATCTCATACAACGGAATTTCCTGCAAATCTTTAAACGATTTTTTCTTTCAGAAGCATGGAATCCAGAATAAGCTGAAACGAACAATTCTTCCTGTGGACATTTCGGATTTATCGGCTCACCTGATCTCAGCGAACAGTTATACCATGAATTAGTACTCAATTTCTGCAGCGGGTTGAATATTTTGTGTGTTTGGTGAGTAAGGTTTTCCCACGGCGGCAGTCGCTTCGTTTGTTTCGTTATACGCTTTCCTTATTGCAATTCATCTCGAGCTCGGTTTTCTTTATGGACTCCTGACATCGTCTTTGTTCTTCTCTCATCCGTGATGGCATCCTCTTCTTCTGGACTTCACAATAACTATGTGTGGCAGCTCGCTATAACATCTTATTATAGTATGTTCTCGTTGTATTATCCCTCGGCTATACATATATTCCAGTAGGTGCGTGAGCCCCTATACCTTTCCTGGAAATCCTCTGATTATTCTTCCGGGCTTTACATAATTTTGTTTGCATTGGTTATGCTCTTCTTCCAGCCTCCAATTCTTCTAGGCTCCACTTCTTCTAGGCTCCACTTCTTCAAGGCTCCACTTCTTCAAGGCCCCACTTCTTCTAGGCTCCACTTCTTCCAGGCTCCACTTCTTCTAGGCTCCACTTCCTTTAATATTCATTCATCCTAAACATCATAAATAGTTTTCTTCTGTTTGCTCCTTTATTTGCTTATTTTTTTATTTAAAGACTAATATCTATTGCTACCCAAACCGTCACATTCTTCAAAATATCCATTTTCCTTATCCTTCGTCGTTTCACTAATCTCCGGAACCGATTCCTCCCAAATTGCCCATCATCCTTTATTGCTTCGTCTTCAGCTTCTAAAAATATTTGCAACCTATATGGTTCCATGACCTCAGGATCCCATGTTTCAGGCAAAGTCAAAACATATTTTCTTGAGGCTATCGAAATATCCTCCGAAACCTCTTTTTTTGGCAAACAATATTTCATACCCATTTTAATTATTCTATTTCTATTAAATTTAACCTGTCAATTTTTTTTAAATTCCTTCCTATTCCCTATAGAAATTTTATTTAATTTATGCAATTATAATATATATAATAATAATATAATAATAATAATATAATATATATAATAATAATAATATAATATATATAATGATAATAATATAATATATAATAATATAATTTACTATGTTTATTCGTTTTGTATATTATTTTCCAGGAGCTGCTCAACACATTCGATCTAGCTTTCTCCAATTGGAAATGACGCTAGGTCGGATGTGACGTGCCTTATATAGAATTATGGGATAGTTCGCCTACTACGATCATTTTTTTTCATCGTTTCTACAGTGTTTATCACTCTACACACAGACAAAAAAACAGGATCTAGCATGTTCTTCTATTAAAAATAATTGAAATGTCAAAAGCTTTTTCCCCAAATGCAAAAATTTAAAAATAAGGAATTTCAAAAAGGAAAGTATTGTAGTTTTACATTTAAATTGAGAATATTTTAAATGGGTAATTTATAATGATTTTTCCTCTTCAGATGGCTAAAGATTATCTCAACAGATGGCATGAATAATGAAGGAAGATTCAAAAATAAAAGTAAATTAAGTATCAAAACGACTTAAACGTTTTCTTCATTGAGCATTTAGCATGGATTTAACAATAAATAAATAATAATAATAATAAATGTAAATTATAAAATCTTGTGTCATGAATAATCCTTTATCAATTTTTAAATGATTTAATAAAATGTAAAATCTTGGTCTGCGTTTGTTTCCGACTACCATATTAAAACACTTCGATTCAGCCATTACCTTCAATCAGTTGCTGTTGTTGTAGTGATGCTCAGAGTTGCAGTGTGTGTGTGTTATATGTTCAATTCAGAGTCGAGCTCCTCGGTGTCAAGGCCAAGGAATGTAGTTGTTTCAATGGGGTTTTCCCTACAATGACCTAGGGGTTGTTGTTGTAGCGACGCGCTGATATGATGAGTGTCTGTGTCACAAAGTTTGGTTGTCCATGTTTTCTTCAGTGTCCCAAGGCCTTATCATGTATTTCGATTCTATGTTACATGGTACCATTTTCATCCTTTCGAAAGCAACCCCTGGGACACTGAGGAAAACATGGACAACCAAACTTTGTGACACACATACTCATCATATCTCAAAAACGCTCAGCACGGTCAGCATGGGTCACGGACCCGGACAGGGCTGGGCTGACGGACGTTTTCGTAGTCTTTGTACTATGTTTTACAAATGGTGTACAATAAATTCCAGTTGGTTACCGATGACGAAGGCTTTCTTGCAGCGGGCTCTTAGACTATAAGGCCATCCAGATCGTTAAAGTAGTAGGACCCCAGGGTATTCGTTCTTCTTATAGGCAGGAGATTTTCCCCATATGTTCTATGAAATTTACGTGGTTCTATTGTGGTCACGAACGGTTCCGTTTGATCATCTGTGGCGAGCTTACCGAGTCAGCTCGATAGATTCGGAACTATCTCAGTTCTGCGATAGCAATGATGAGACATTTCAGGGGAGACGTTGTCTTACTCGCTCGATTGTCAACCCTGGGCTTCAGCACCTTTAGCCTTCAGGCAGCGGTGCTTACGGGCGGTTTAAGGGGTTGCTAAGCCAAGACGTCAACCACGATACGTCAGTCGGTAAAATAGGGTTGTATGAACCTAGATCAGGGCGACACAAACATCCATGGCCACGAACGTCGTGGACGGGACTCGAAACCCCTCCACGACGTTCCTGGCCATGGATGTTTGTGTCGCCGTCCCTCTGCGGCCCATAATAATAGCCCACAGCATCTTCCGATTTGTTGCAGGTAGGCGGCTAAATGGGGGAACAGGTAGTGCATGCTGGCAACTGCACTCTCCGAAACTAGTTCATGCCAACGAAAAGTCAACAATGGGCCACATGGAACAATTGACGCGCTATGCCCCAAAAGGGGTTAGGGCAATTGAGTAGATGATGCAGGCAATATTTGCACAGATCCAAGTTGGACATGACATTCACTGAAGTGGCGAAAGATCCGAAGTACGTATTTTTATATATATTTCAAACTTCAGTAGTATCCGTGATATTGTATTTGATGAAAGTCGCGGATAGGAATAACGACATATTGGCTAACACCTTCCGTGTGAAGTAATTACCTTACGGGAGCTATAATGTTGGTGCTATTTACATAAATGATCCTTATTATCATATTATTCTGAAGAACAAACGGTTTTCTGATATGTATCTCGCCCACAGTACTCATACCGATGTAGTATTCCATCATCCTAATGATAAATTTTCTTTTTATATGAAACCCACACTACTTAGAATCATGTGTATAATAATTATAACATAGAGCTTGATCCATGAGTTTGTAATGAACCATATTCTTGTCTGGTTGTGCTGCTTCCACCGGCAGATTGAAGGCTGCAACTAATGAGTAGTGACCTGTCGGTGGTACGAAACCAGAGGCCAAGGGGCCCATTACACCCGGACCCCGATGAGAGCGCGAGGGCATCTGCGCCGTCCGCCAACCTTTCCATCCTTATCGCCCCATTTTTAATTATTCCCTATTTTTCCCTCCCATCTTCCCCAGGCCTATGAATTTGTTTGTTGATACGTAAAGGACAGAGGCAACGAGCGGCGGAAACCCCGCCCACGTCTCCCGCGTTCCTAAGGCAGCCGATTCTACGCACCGGATCGACCCGTTTTTCAACGGTCAAGAGCTGCCATAACCCCTTCAACGCAGAAGGAAGTATATGTGTGTGTCATATTTCCAACATGTCCGTTTTTTACTATAACTTCTTACGGAGGAAACCGAGTCGGACGCGCTGATTGTATAACACACACTTAATTCTGCATTGCTACAACAAACACGTCTTCCGAACTGAGCTACAGCAAGCATAGGCCGCTGCTTAGCTCGTTGAAGGGCCTTTTTCTTTGCCACATGGCATGGCTCGCCACATCAGGCCCCGCCCCACGGTCATCTTCGGATACCGACCAAACCGTCCATTACAAGTTACATGGAATTCAAGATCGTACGAAAATTTGGTTGCACGAATTCGTGACAATCAGCTCGTACGATAAAGTACGAATTGCGTGGTTACGATTACATTCCCTGCGAAACCAAGCAAGAATCTAGTTTCGTCAATACCGATGAAACTTTCGGTTTCCATTGCTCAGCATTCGTACAAAACCTAATTAAACATAAATATATTATGTTTTGTTTACACGTGAACATTGAGCAAAACACGGAACATTGAAAAGCACCAACAAAAAAAAGATACCTTTCTGTTATTACACGCCCAAGATGAATTCACTAGCATTTGAGTCGTTCCCACAAGAGATGGGAACGACTCAAATGCTCACGCTCCCACGGCAGCCGGTTCTACGCACCGGAGCGACCCGTTCATCAGTAACTGCCAAGGGCTGCCAAATCCCTTCCAGCAGGCCTACAACAACAACTCAAATGCTCGTGAATTCATTCATGCTGGTCTTACATGACAGAACAGAAAGCTATATTTTTGTTGTTGGTGCTTTTCAATGCAATATGTATTTCAATGTTAAGTGCTCTTGAACTCATGTTGGCCGTGAAGAACAGAAAAGGTATATTTTTGTTGTTGGTGAAAGCGCCAAGGCAATGCAATTTTTCAATATACGGTGTTTGGCTCAGCCTTCACGTGTAAACGAAGCATTAGACGTACGACTTGGTGCGAATTGCGAAGAAACGAAGGTAGAAGAACAACCTCGCCTATGAACATACATAGATGCGTTTGTTCACTTCTGTAGATTTCATACGATCGCTTACGGATTCGCGCGACTACCTTTTCGTACGAATTCTGTATCAGTGTGACCGCGAACTAAACGCAACTATGTACTTTCCTGTTGATATTCTGTAAAAGAATGCCCTCGGTAGTACATTGTTTTTTTTTATTATACATTTAACTAATCGGAACTATGTATTCGCTTACCATCTATATCACATTCTCTTGAAATTTCTTCCCATGCTGCTTTCACCAGACTTCGATCATGATACGAATGACGATTTGGATCCCAAATGCACGGACGCCGTTTAATGCTTGCTATCAATTTGTCGATGTTCGACATTGTTCTGTCGTATTCGCTAGCGAAAATTCAGCTTCCTTTACTTAATTTATTATTAATTAAAAACAAAATCTGCTTTTGATAGCAACTAATCGCGCGAACTATAGCGAAAACGAAACCACCAATTGTCAAAGGTGCTGTCAAACAACCTCTTCGCTTGACATTTTCTTCTGTTCGCTTTGCTTCTCTTCTCAAGTATATCACTATCAAAGTACATGCAATAACGCGCATGGCGCACACATAAAACGATCACTACAAAAGACAATTTCCATGGAGATTACTAAATGTCTGTATAATTATGCTTACATGTAATTGGTTCGTGAAACAAAGAAATATTACCGGCGAAGAAAAATCATTCTTTTGGATGAGGCTTTATAGTACGTTCCCATCAGGCCAAATTAATTTATATGGGTAAGATTAGGTAATTTGGCTTTCTTTCGGTGGGAACGTACTATTAGTTTCAAATCACATCACATTTATCCGGTGATTTATCCTACATACTCGTTGATTATCTTCTATCGCACATTCTCGTCACTTGGCCCCATTTCGCGAACCAAGCCACAACCTGATTTGTTGCATTTGTTTTGTCTTGTCTTAATGCTGTATTCCATTTCAAATTCACTTTTTGTATCGAGGATGGGTTGCACCGGCTGGTAATGCAAACAGCCCGTGAAATGTCACTAAAAACCAAATGGTAGAGAAACTGTTGTCATACTGTCACAGTTGCACTGTCTGTTGCACTTGTATCCTTAATTTTGTTGCTGTTTGCCTGGATCGTGTACACATATATGTAGTAAAAGGCAATTTTTTTTTAATTTTTGTAAATTTTCGTAAACAGTAAGTCGTTAAGATGTCTGCGCGACCCGATGATCATAGGAGAAAATGGGATCGATCCGAGTACAGCAAACTTGCCCAGGAAAGGCTCCGAAATGCCGCAAAGTCAGACGAGGAGTCGAAAGGTGAGTCTAGTCATTTGCATGTCCAGGTAGGGGGCACAGTTATGTCTCTTGCCTGCAAGGAATACACGATGGTGGCCTTCCTTGATATCGAGAGTGCCTTCAATAATGTGAAACCTGCAGCTATCTTGGATGCCCTCTCAGGTCTTCGTGGAGATGACTCGCTTTGTAGACTAATACACATGATGCTTACATCTCGCGTTATCTCCACTAGTCTCGGCACATCATCTGTACGCAGACATGTGACCAGGGGTACTCCCCAGGGTGGTGTTCTCTCCCCCCTTCTTTGGAATTTAGCGGTTAACGGACTCCTTTTAGAACTGGAAGGGCTGGGATGCAAGGTTACTGCTTATGCGTACGACATTGCTATTGCCATCTCGGGAAAGTTTCCCTGTGTCCTTAGTGGTGTAATGCAGAACGCCCTCTCTATTCTGGCGAACTGAGCTAGTAAGGTTGGGGTTAAAGTAAATCCGCTTAAAACGGAACTTGTTCTCTTTACTAGGAGACACAGCCTACCTTCATTCGAATCACCTTTGATGGAGAGCAAAAGACTTGTGCTCACCGATAAAGCCAAGTTCCTTGGTCTCATACTGGATAGGAAACTTTGCTGGAAGTTGAACATTCAGGAACGTGTTGAAAAGGCTACTGTTGCACTATACTCGTGCAAGAAGGCCATAGGTAAGAAATGGGGCTTACAACCGAGGGTAGTGTACTGGCTTTATTTATCGGTTTTGCGCCCTATTCTGCTACATGGGATTGTCGTCTGGTGGACGGCGCTTAGGGTTGTATCCTATAGAACCCTGCTGGAGAAGGTCCAAAGATTGGCATGCATTGCCATTACGGGGGCTTTAAGGACTACACCAACCGCTGCCTTGAACGCCCTGTTGAATCTGCTTCCTTTGGACATTTTTGCAGAGCAGATGGCGGCGATCACGGCTGTTCGCCTCCGTGAAACCGGTTTTTGGGCGGCGTCAACCACAGGTCACTCGGCCATATTGATCAACCTTGATATTCCCGAGGAGACGGACTATACCCCTCCCCTGAAATACTTGTTCGAAATGGGCTTTACAGGCCTTATTCCCTCTAGGAATGATTGGCCTGCAATTGCTTTTCAGGAATCAGATGCCATTACGATTTTCACTGATGGTTCTAAGACTGACGAAGGAGTGGGGGCTGGCGTATACTCGGAAGAGTTAGATATTAGCTTGTCGTTCCGACTCCCGAACTTTAGTAGTGTTTTTCAGGCGGAAGTTACAGCAATATCTGAAGCTCTAGCCTGGTTGTCGCAAAACGATATATCTGGTAGGGACATTGTAATCTACACGGATAGCCAACCGGCGATTAAATCGCTTAGTTCTGTCTTGGTAAATTCGAAGACAGTACTGGATTGTCGCAACTCCCTTATAGAGATGGGAAGGCTCTGCAATATTTCTCTGTGCTGGGTGCCAGGACATAGTGGTTATGTTGGTAACTGCAAGGCTGACGAACTGGCTCGAGCAGGTACGATCAATGGGATCAGCGGGCCGTTACGCTGCACCAGGATGCCGTTGGCTGCGTGTAAGCTGGTCATCAAAGATGCGGCGTATGATAGGGCCTGCATCAGATGGAGCAATGGCAGTACAGGTCATGTGGCTAGACAGATATGGCCCAAACTGGATCCCAAACGTTCTTCTGGATTGCTAATGCTAAACAGAGACAATCTAAGAACTGTCGTAGGAGTGCTAACTGGACACTGCCTAATTGGGGAGCACGCCAGGAGACTTCGTCTTCCATATAATGATTATTGTAGGAGCTGTGGGGACGAGGAAGAGGAGGAAAGTACGTCTCATTTTCTGTGTACCTGTCCGGCCCTGGCGAGTTTTAGGAAAGACCACCTTGGTTCCTACTTCTTCACCGATCTGGATGACCTGAAAAAGGTAAATGTTGGTCGGCTACATCGCTTCATTGTGAGCTCAGGCTGGTTTCACGAGTGAGTTTGGTCTCAGTTGCTGAGTCCAGGGGTATCACAACGGACCCAATAGCGGTCTAAGTGTGCTTTTTTAAGCAACCCTTTTAACCTAACCTAACCTATGTGCTTCGTACGGACGAAGTGGCTGCGGCTATCAGGAAGGCGAATAACAAGAAAGCCTTGGGACCTGATGGAATCTTAATGACAATGCTTAAACACCCGGTTCTTGCCATTTATCTTGCGGGCAGGTAGTCCTACCTACACCGAATTTAGGAGCAAGAAACTGAAACTAAGGAAGATCAATAAAAATGTGCTACAAGGAGGAGTTCTGCCTCCCTCCTTGTTCAACCTTTATTTGCCTGGACTCCCAACAACACCTGAAGCAATCGAAAAAACACCGGGTTGTCATGCCACGATGTTGGTGATGAAATGGGACTTTGATGTTTTTGTGGTCTCCATCAGCAACACCAGTTGTACCCTCCCGAGCCAGCTCATCCGTTTTGCAGTTACCCGCAAAACCACTATGGCCCGGAAACCATTATACACCCATTAAACACAACCTTCTTCACTCAACGGCCAACAGACAAAGCTTACTTGCCGGTTGGCCTAACGTTCTCCCCATCGATGCTGTGTATTCTTCGACGTTTCACATTTCGCACGTCAATTGCATCGTTGCTGGAAGAGTTTGTGAAAAATGCATTAGAAACCGAGAAACAACTACAGGGTCAAGTCTGCGTGATAGCCGAACTATTGCTGGCAGAAAGCGCTCGCAAAGGAGGTGCCGCTCGTCTAAGGCGTGCCAACGTGAACGCTTTCATTGCCGAAATTAAAACATTTCAGTCTGGATGCCGGAAAGCCGGTAAAAATTGCCCACTCAGCTATCATCGTCACCGTGCGAATGGGTTTTCTCAATCGGGTTCGTCTTCGATGTGGTTTTCGTGAAAAATCAGAGTGGAATTAAACAATATTACGTCATTGTTCATTTAAATTTTAAATTGATCGAAGTAGGCTTTTATTTAAAATGTCATTTGGTTTTGTTTATTTAAAAGTCAAAATTAATTAAAAAAAAAATGCCTATATTTTTGACTTGAGATTTTCAGAATATTTTAATGATTTTTTCTTTACAGATGGTCAAATATATTACAATAAACAGAAGAACAACGGATTAGACAAGTACTACTAATCTCATACAACGAAATTTCACTCAAATCTTTAAACGATTTTTTCTGTCAGAAGCATGGAATCCAGAATAAGCTGAAACGAAGAATTCTTCCTGTGGACATTTCGGATTTATCGACTCACCTGATCTCAGCGAACAGCTATACCATGAATTAGTACTCAATTTCTGCAGCGGGTTGAATATTTTGTCGGTGTTTTGTGAGTAAGGTTTTCCCACGGCGGCAGTCCCTTCGTTTGTTTCGTTACACGCTTTCCTTATTGCAATTCATCTCGAGCTCGGTTTTCTTTATGGACTCCTGACATCGTCTTTGTTCTTCTCTCATCCGTGATGGCATCCTCTTTTTCTGGACTTCACAATAACTGTGTGTGGCAGCTCGCTATAACATCTTATTATAGTATGTTCTCGTTGTATTATCCCTCGGCTATACATATATTCCAGTAGGTGCGTGAGCCCCTATACCTTTCCTGGAAATCCTCTGATTATTCTTCCGGGCTTTACATAATTTTGTTTGCATTGGTTCCACTTCTTCTAGGCTCCACTTCTTCTAGGCTCCACTTCTTCAAGGCTCCACTTCTTCTAGGCTCCACTTTTTCCAGGCTCCACTTCTTCTAGGCTCCACTTCCTTTAATATTCATTCATCCTAAACATCATAAATAGTTTTCTTCTGTTTGCTCCTTTATTTGCTTATTTTTTTATTTAAAGACTAATATCTATTGCTACCCAAACCGTCACATTCTTCAAAATATCCATTTTCCTTATCCTTCGTCGTTTTACTAATCTCCGGAACCGATTCCTCCCAAATTCCGCATTATCCGTTATTACTTCATCTTCAGCTTCTAAAAATATTTGCAACCTATATGGTTCCAGGACCTTAGGATCCCATGTTTCAGGCAAAGTCAAAACATATTTTCTTGAGGCTATCGAAATATCCTCTGAAACCTCTTTTTTTGGCAGGCAATATTTCATACCCATTTTAATTATTCTATTTCTATTAAATTTAACCTGTCAATTTTTTTAAATTCCTTCCTATTTTATATTTTATTTTCTTTAATTTATGCAATTATAATATGTATATATAATAATAGTAATATAATATATAATAATATAATATATAATATAAATAGCTAAAATGTTAATATAACTATAATAAAATTACTATGTTTATTCGTTTTGTATATTATTTTCCAGGAGCTGCTCTTGAAACACATTCGATCTAGCTTTCTCCAATTGGAAATGACGCTAGGTCGGATGTGATGTGCCTTATATAGAATTATGGGATAGTTCGCCTACTACGATCATTTTTTTCATCGTTTCTACAGTGTTTATCACTCTACACACAGACAAAAAAAAAACAGGATCTAGCATGTTCTTCTATTAAAAATAATTGAAATGTCAAAAGCTTTTTCCCCAAATGCAAAAATTTAAAAATAAAGAATTTCAAAAAGGAAAGTAGTTTTACATTTAAATTGAGAATATTTTAAATGGGTAATTTATAATGATTTTTCCTCTTCAGATGGCTAAAGATTATCTCAACAGATGGCATGAATAATGAAGGAAGATTCAAAAAGAAAAGTAAATTAAGGAGTATGTTGTTAGCTGCGTTGATGTCTCTGTTCCAGACCAATTTACAGTGAGGGCACACTTGAAATCGATGAGGAGATTTTGACGTAACACACTCGACGTGACACTTGGAACATAATTTCGTAGTCCTATACTCGTCCATTGGTAGAACATCACACTTGTCTCGCCTTCGTCGGAGGGCTTCTAGAAGTTGCTTGTTGGGTATGCGTACATCTCCTTTGATACACTTGCCTATTGTTGCATCGCCACATACAACAAGAGTCCGTCCAATTCCTGGCTGTATTATCTGGTTTGCAGTCCTGTCCACAGCCTGTCGCACCCGCATTTTTTTTTTCTCAGAGTCGAGTTTCGCCACATGTCGCCTTGAATGAAGATTTTGTATTCGTAGGAAGTATTTCAGCATTTGTTTGGTAAAATCAATATAGTTGTTGTTTTTTGATGAGTATTTTTTCGATTCTTCGTTGAACTCTACAGGTTGTTTTGTCATTTTGATGAGTCTCCAATGACGATTATGAGCGCCTGTTGTGTGACAAAATGTAGAATTCTTCAGCAAACTGTTTGTCACACTACCAACGTAGTCCCGGATCAATTCCACAAACTTTATCGTATTCGCCATGTATGAAACGAGATTTTGCACTAGCCTGGTTGAACTCATTTATGTTTGTTGTCTTTCGTTTGGGTCTACGCAGGTGGATAGATACGTCTATACCATTTGTAGTTATTGATCCAGAAAACGTAATATTCCTTGTGTTATTCGCATACTTGTTGATATGGAAGTAGTTTTTCCATTGATCGTTGGCACTCTCTTTCCCCAATTTTGCGTCGTGTGAGGCTCGAAGCAGTTCGTATAGAGCATCTCTAGTATAGAGAAGATGTTTAAATGAAAATATGGGTAAACGTTTGAATGATTTGATCTCATTCTCAGTAAAGTATTTTTGTAGGGAATGGAGACAGGGGAAAAAATGCCACCATTTCTTTTCAACTGATGTAAAGTCCAAATCTTTACAGTTGAATCTTGTCATGAACTCGAATAATTCCGAGCGATATGAGTCTTCTTTTTGTGTGGTGAAGATGTTTTTGAGTATATGGTATACCTCGGTGTTGGTTTTTTCAGGATATCTAGTCTTGAAGTATCGACGAACACGAGTGTACATGTGTATGGATATGTTGTTCTTCACACAAGTTTGTAGTTGTTTTGCAGCTCCTTGTATGATGAAGGAGCGATGCAAACGAAGTATCAAAACGACTTAAACGATTTTTTTCATTGAGCATTTAGCCTGTTAAATCCAGGCTAAATGCTCAATGAAAAATATATAAAATCTTGTGTCATGAATAATCCTTTATCAATTTTTAAATGGTTTAATAAAATGTAAAATCTTGGTCTGCGTTTGTTTCCGACTACCTTATTAAAACACTTCGATTCAGCCATCACCTTCAATCAGTTGCTGTTGTAGTGATACTCAGAGTTGCAGTGTGTGTGTGTTATATGTATGTTCAATTCAGAGTCGAGCTCCTCGGTGTCAAAGCCAAGGAATGTAGTTGTTTCAATGGGGTTTTCCCCACAACGACCTAGGGGTTGTTGTTGTAGCGACGCGCTGATATGATGAGTGTCTGTGTCACAAAGTTTGGTTGTCCATGTTTTCTCCAGTGTCCCAGGGCCTTATCATGTAATTCGATTCTATGTTACATGGTACCATTTTCATCCTTTCGAAAGCAACCCGATTCGAATCAAATTACATGATAGGGCCCCTGGGACACTGAGGACATGGACAACCAAACTTTGTGACACACATACTCATCATATCTCAAAAACGCTCAGCACGGTCAGCATAGGTCACGGACCCGGATTCGTAAAATAGTTTTTGTACTATGTTTTACAATTGGTGTACAATAAATTCCAGTTGGTTACCGATGACGAAGGCTTTCTTGCAGCGGGCTCTTAGACTATAAGGCCATCCAGATCGTTAAAGTATATTAGTAGGACCCCAGGGTATTCGTTCTTCTTATAGGCAGGAGATTTTCCCCATACGTTCTATGAAATTTACGTGGTTCTATATTGTGGTCACGAACGGTTCCGTTTGATCATCTGTGGCGAGCTTACCGAGTCAGCTCGATAGATTCGGAACTATCTCAGCTCTGCGATAGCAATGATGAGACATTTCAGGGGAGACGTTGTCTTACTCGCTCGATTGTCAACCCTGGGCTTCAGCACCTTTAGCCTTCAGGCAGCGGTGCTTACGGGCGGTTTAAGGGGTTGCTAAGCCAAGACGTCAACCACGATAACGATACGTCAGTCGGTAAAATAGGGATGTATGAGCCTAGATCAGGGCGACACAAACATCCATGGCCACGAACGTCGTGGACGGGACTCGAAACCCCTCCACGACGTTCGTGCAACTAATTTCAATGACCCTATCAAACATAACGTGGTTCATCACATAAACAGAAAAGGATCACTTCCTTTTGCAAAATCACGTCGTTTGGATCCTAAAAGATATAAAGAAGCACATCTTGAATTTACTCATATGATAGAATTGGGTATATGTCGTCCTTTTTCTTCACAAGTCTCTTCACCACTTCATATGGTGCGAAAAAACGATACAAATGATTGGCGACCATGCGGAGATTACCGCGCTTTAAATGCCATAACGATTCCAGACCGATATCCGATTTCTCTCTTAAATTAGATGGGTGTAAATACTTTTCTAAAATTCATCTTTTTAGAGCTTACCATCAGATACCAATTTATAAAAACGATGTATACAAAACTGCAATTACGACTCCTTTTGACTTATTTGAATTTGTGCGAATGCCATTCGGACTTAGAAACTCTGCACAAACTTTTCAACGTTTTATGAATGAGGTGTGTAAAGGATTATCGTTTGTATTCGTGTATATAGACGATATTTTAGTGGCAAGTAGGTCATTAGAGGAACATAGGGAACATCTACGTATGTTATTTAAGCGATTAACCGAATATGGAGTCACGATAAAATTGGCTAAATGCATATTCGGTGCAACTTCAATAGAATTTTTAAGCAACACTATATCAGCAGATGGAATCCGTCCATCTCAGAATAAAGCCATTTTGGAATTATCTTCACCGAAGTCGATTCGTGAAACACAACAATTTATCGGTATGGTAAATTACTTTCGTCGTTTCATACCTTAACTATCGAAACTGTTAACACCAATTATAGATAACATATCCTCTATAAATGCAACAAAGAACAAAAAAAAAAGAAAACAAATAAAGACGGTTTCCTTTGGCCCATCGAATGCGAAGAGGCATTTAAAGAAACCAAAAATGCATTAGTAGACGCTACCTTATCAGTTCATCCATCACCAGATCGACACATAAGTATACCGATGCGTCAAATGTTTCTGTTGGAGCAATAATTCAGCAGCTAAGAAACTCTGGGAACCACTAGAATTTTTTTCTAGAAAACTATCAAAAACAGAAATGAAGTATTCTGCTTTTGACAGAGAGTTACTGGCAATATATCTTGCTATTAAACATTTCAGACATTTAGTCGAAGGTCGTGAATTTTGCATTTTCACAGACCATAAACCTCTCACAGGCGCAATATTCACAAAAACAGAGCGTAATCCTAGACAATTTAGACAGCTGGTCTATATTGCTCAATATATACACGATATTAGGCATTCAGCAGGAAAAAGTTGTCGTAGCAGATTATCTTTCAAGAATAGAGAGACTCGACGAAATGGAAATCGCACCGTTTCTCGAATTAAAAGTAGTAGCGAAACTACAAAAAGAAGATTCCGAGCTACATCAATTAATTTCTCCTAGCGGTTCAAAATATAAAAAGAGCTTACAATTAGTTGAATTGCCTGTAGAGGCAGATAAGATTTGGTGCGATAATTCTACGAATAATTTGAGACCATACACTCCAGAGAGCCCTCGTAAAGTTTGTTTCGATAACATACCTAATCTGTCACATCCAGGTATTAGGACCACAAGAAAAGCATTAGCTTCTAAATACTACTGGCCTAATTTAAATAAACAAGTTGATCTATGGGCCAGATCTTGTATTAATTGTCAAAAGGCTAAGGTGGTGAGACATACCAAATCCCCATTAGATAATTTTAATATATCTTCAGAAAAGTTTCAACACATTTATGTCGATATTGTAGGACCTTTACCGCCATTACGTGCTCATATTACCAGTCATAGGTTCAGCCGTTGGCCAGAGGCATATCTTATAGTTAGCGCAACCGACGAAACTATCGCAGATACCCGATTCGGTGTCCGGAAACAATGACCACAGATAGAGGCGTACAGTTTGAATCAAACTTATTTAGGGAGCTCATGAAAATATTAGGCGTAAACCGAGTAAGACCCACGGCATACCACCCGCAATCAAATGGCATGGTGGAATGATTTCACCGGACCCTTAAGGATTCTTTAGTTGCAAGGTGTAATACCGTTCACTGGAGTGAAGAACTTTCAATGATATTATTAGGAATAAGAACCACAACTAAAGAAGATCTAAATTGCCGCCCAGCCGAAATCATGTACGGTCAAACGTTAAAACTTCCTTCAGATTTCTTCAATTATTATCAGAATAATCACGAAAATGACCCTACATCTTATATTAACAGACTTCGGCAGGTAATGCAAACATTTTCTACCGCTCCTCAATGATCTAAAACAAAGTCAAACGAATGTTAAAATACATTCCTAAGGAACTTAACCATTGCACCCATGTTTTCGACAAAGTCAAAGCTCCTTTATCGCCTCGCTACGAAGGCCCATATGAAGTTATACGTCGGTTTCGAAAATCTTTTGTTATTAAAATAAAAAATAAAAATAACTCGGTTTCAATAGATAGACTTAAACCAGTCCATAACATTTCAACTTTTAAATCGTCAAGAAAGAAAGTACAATTTTTATAAAAAAAAAAAACATTCATTTTTCTTTTTCTTGTGGACGTTCTACTGCGAAGGGAGTGTTGTTGTGACCGAAACCAGAGCCAGTTTTTGAGTCAGTTGCGAGTCATATTTTGCGAGAAATAAAATCAGTCCATACTCAACCACAGAGAGGTGAACTTCGTTAAAACTAAAATTAGAAACAATAAAGAAATAAAATTCGAACATTATAATTGTAATAAAAATAAAATAAAATCAAATTGAATTTTATGAAATAAAAAATGAAATGGATAAACAACAAAATAAAAGTCAGTGTGTTTATTTAAAATTAATGTAGTATCAGACACTACAATGTCACAAACACATGCCCCGCCTGCAATGGTACACCCCACGACGTAGACCACATTTTCAATTGCCCAGCTGCACCCACGCACCTGACTCCCAGCGCCAAGTCGCTGTGGGAGAACCCCGTATAAGCAGCCATTTTCCTGTCCCTTAACACAGGGGAAGACGACGAAGTATAGCATGTAACACACTCTTCTTCTTCTTCCTTCTCCTTTGTCAACGCAGTGCTTTGTTCCTGATGTCACCACTATTCACACAGGTGAGGCTACATATGTACGTCGTCGGTTGGCTAATCCCAGGGATTGTATTGCTAGGTTAATTTATCTCGTTCGAGTTATGAAAAATAAATTTAGTCATACAATGTACGACAGTTACATTAATTAAAATTTAATTTTTATTGGTAACGGTGAAACCGGTACATTTAACTGTTATTCACAATGGCATGCGCCATGTGGTTGATCACTTTCAAATTCAATATAATTGATCATATTGATTTAAATTCACTTATGCAGAACTGCACTTAGGATTTAATATTTATTTTATATTAATTTCACTTGTTAAAAATTCACTTCTAATTCCATTTTCCCTCCGCCTCATTTCCATTTTCCCTAATTGCAAAACAAATACAAACTTTGAGCCACCCCGCCAACACGTCCGTTTTCCATAGCGCGTCAACTGTTCCATGTGGCCCAGTTGACGTTTCGGCGGCATAAACTGATTTCGGAGAATGCAGTTGCCAGCATGCACCTCCTGCACATCCATGGCCACGAACGTCGTCAAACATGAGACTGATGCCTCAACACACTGCGCTACCGGTCACCCCCTTCTGACCATTGCCACTACAACAACAACTTTCTTCTCGGTTCTCCCAATAATGAAGTCGAAGCATGTACATAGAAATACGAAGCTCCGCATATGATTGCCTTGACCAGGGGCATGGCCTCGTAAACATCTCTAGCATTTCTATACCTTGTTGACGTTTCCATAGCATATCTACTTTTCGGAAGTGCAGTTGCTAGCATGCACTTCCTATCCGCGCCGTCATTATACTGACAAGCTCGGAGCACTGTGAGAGCTCTATTAGTACTCACAGGCAGTTTAATCGCGCCGAGATCAAAAGCCCATCTTGCGACCTGTGCTATTCTATGGCTGCGAAACCTGGACCCTAACTCAAGTCTCCGAAAACATGTTATGAACGGAGGGTCATTCGGAGCAGTTTGCGACCGAAATGGATTACGCTTCCGGTACAACCATGAGCTGTACGAACTGTACGATAAGCTCGAAGTTTCGAAAATCGTCAAATTACAATGTCGTCAATAGGCAGGGCTATGTTCAACGAATCGACGATAACTGCATGCTTAAGAAAATATTGAGGCATTAGCGGAACAAGGCTACCGAAAGACCGAGAGCTCGTTGGGAAGACTCATGCTGACGCCGAACAACTGCTGGGCTTCCAAAATTAAAGGACGTGGTCACTTCACCGAGGTAAGAAGCCGGGTTGTCGTGTCACGATGATAATGATGAAATAGCACTTTGATGTTTTTGTGGTCTTCATCAGCAACACCAGTTGTACCCTCTTGAACCAGCTCATCCGCTTTGCAGTTACCCGCAAAACCACTATGGCCCGGAAACCATTATACACCCATTAAACACAACCTTCTTCACTCAACGGCCAACAGACAAAGCTTACTTTCCTGTTGGCGCTATCGTCCTCCCCATCGATGCTGTCTATTCGTCGACGTTTCACATTTCGCACGCCAATTGCATCGTTGCTAGAAGAGTTTGTGAAAAATGCATTAGAGACCGAGAAAAAACTACAGGGTCAAGTCCGCGTGATAGCCGAGCTATTTTTTTACTTTCACTAGATGGATCGAGTTTGGATTTTTTGTAAGCAATGTTTTTCTTTTTGATAGACTCAATTATTTCAGAATTAATCCATGACTGGTGTCTTGTACGGACTTTCTTCAGAGTCGTAGATTCGTTTTTAGCAGACGTAATGATATCAATCAGATGTTTGAAATCAATAGAATTTTCATTCAGACTGCTTATCTTAACTCTTACGTTTTCTTTGAAAGAATCTTTATCAATTGCTTTTATAAAAATCGCTTCCATTCTTTTTTTAAGCGCGGTAATTACTTTAATATTTAAAATTGCAGTTTTGTGGTCAAGGTCGGCTTGGTCCATTATTTGGAAATTGAAGCTATGAGTGGAGGTGTTCATTGAGGATACCATATGGTCAATTAGTGTAGCTGAGGTGGCAGTGACCCTTGTCGGTTCTTTATCGTTAATAATATTCATGTTGTTCATCGTTAGTATGTCCAGGTAATCTTTAACTACAGTAGAGTTTGAATCCAAGATATCTAAATTCGTATCAGCTAGAATCGTTAGATTATTATACTGGTGGTACAAATCATCTATATATTCGATAAATTCGTAAGCATTATCAGTAGGGACCCTGTAGTGGGTTCCTACTCTAATAGGCACTCCTGTAGTTGATAACTCTAGTATTATTGAGTTATATTGAGGTGTATTCAAGATTACCTTGAACTTTATGTTATTCTTAACGTATATCACTGTGCCACCCCCAGTTGTGTCTCGACAGTTGAAAGTAGCGGTGTATCCTTTGAGATTGAAAAATTCGGATTCGTTATCGTATAGCCAAGTTTCGTTGATAACTACTATATCCGATTTTTCTACCTCAATTGCCATAACTTCTATATCCGATAGTTTGTTTCGAATACTTCTTGCATTGGCATAGAAAATTTTTAAATGTCGTTGATTCATTGTGGGTTTGAAGAAAAGTAATTTATCCTGCTAGTTGCTACATTCATTGCTGACCTATACTCAGGGCAATCCTTACTGTCTGCACTATGGCTACAATCTGTTCTAGTTCTACTGAGGCAGTTGGAACACTTTTTTAAGGATGCTTGACAATCAGCTGCTCGGTGGTTACCTGCACATTTTGAGCATATATCATGGGAACTCTTGCAGTACTTTACTATATGCCCATATTTTTGGCATTTGTAGCACCTTATCACATCAATGATTTCCGCACAGTAGTGACTGGCATAATCGATGTTAATATACCTATTCACTAGTCGCGAGTAAGCATCCCCTGAGACCTCAAATATAGCCGTGAACTTATCCTCTTGCCTCCTGTAGCTTTTATATTGAAGGAACCCTAAGTCTAAGTTAGAGCTAACTCCATAGTTCAAAGATACAATTTCTTGTTTTAACTCTTCCACCGTATATTTTTTATTTAGTCCGTATATGGCCAACTTTGGAAGTCGACCTTTCGTATGTTCAATAGAATAGTTGCTGCCAATTTTCGATTTTAACCCCTCCAGTAGCTTCATACAGTTTTTTTCGTTGTCCGATTTTAGCAACACACCTCCATCCCTCAGATTTCTTGCGAAAGTTATGGGAGTGTGGGCTTCACGGGGTTTGTAATTTTGCTTCACAATAGACATTGTAGTATCACTGCTTTGTGAAACTTTAGGTTTTATTACTACTCCCCCATTAAAAACTTTGGACTTATCATTTATCTGGGATTCAGGTTTTGACACCTGGGCGTAAGATTTTGGTCCATAGCTGGCAATAGAAGAAGTGGATAACTTCGCGTCATCGATCTTTTTAATTGCCGCTGAAAGTCTGTCGTCTATACTTTTTAGTTGACAGTTAATGATAGCATCAACTTTGCTGTCCACTTTGGAAGTGATATCAACCAGTTGAGAAACAGGAGACTCGCTTTTGATATATTTCGTCCACTTCGTACGATCGGTATCACAAAGCCATACAACTCCACGTTTGGAATGCAAGGTCTGCATTGCCTTGTAGTCTTCCAAGGAGAATTTCACGCATCCTATGTGGTGCCACTTCGAGCAAAAGCCTTCGCAAAGTAATGCCTGATCGTTATCATCGACCGCCTTTTTGCACTTTGGGCAGATGTTAGCACCCGTCGTATTTACAACGGCGGCATTAGTTGGCACAGATACGGACATAATCCTCGCTTACTTAACCCAGCACTTTGAAAATTTTTCGTATGAAAGCAGAAACCGTTATCAACAGTATGTACGAACAAAGGAAAATTTAATAAAAGAAACTCCACCAAAACTTACAGCTTCTCAGAAAAAAAATCTTACAATTAATAAGAGCTAGCACTGTTATGTTAACTACTAAGCTATTTTCAGCGTTTTAATTTCCAAAATAACACTCACAAACCACTAAAATTGCACAACTTTTGCAAAGCAAGTGTCACTCGACCGGCTGTCAAATGACCAATCTTCCGCTCGTCTAAGACGTGCCAACGTGAACGCTTTCATTGCCGAAATTCAAACATTTCAGTCTGAATGCTTGGGAAAAAGCTGGCAAAAATTGCTCACTCACCTATCATCGTCACCGTGCGAATGGGTTTTCTCAATCGGGTTTGTCTTCGATGTGGTTTTCGTGAAAAATCAGCGAATTAGGCGGAGGCATGAAACTAACAATATTACGTCATTGTTCGTTGAAATATTTGTGCAAATTATAGTACTCAAAACTGATCGAAGTAGGTTTTTATTTAAAATGTCATTTGGTTTTGTTTATTTAAAAGTCAAAATTAAAAAAAATGCCTATATTTTCGACTTGAGATTTTCAGAATATTTTAATGATTTTTTTCTTTACAGATGGTCAGATATATTACAATAAACAGAAGAACAACGGATTAGACAAGTACTACTAATCTCATACAACGGAATTTCCTGCAAATCTTTAAACGATTTTTTCTTTCAGAAGCATGGAATCCAGAATAAGCTGAAACGAACAATTCTTCCTGTGGACATTTCGGATTTATCGGCTCACCTGATCTCAGCGAACAGTTATACCATGAATTAGTACTCAATTTCTGCAGCGGGTTGAATATTTTGTGTGTTTGGTGAGTAAGGTTTTCCCACGGCGGCAGTCGCTTCGTTTGTTTCGTTATACGCTTTCCTTATTGCAATTCATGTCGAGCTCGGTTTTCTTTATGGACTCTTGACATCGTCTTTGCTCTTCTCTCATCCGTGATAGCATCCTCTTCTTCTGGACTTCACAATAACTATGTGTGGCAGCTCGCTATAACATCTTATTATAGTATGTTCTCGTTGTATTATCCCTCGGCTATACATATATTCCAGTAGGTACGTGAGCCCTTATACCTTTCCTGGAAATCCTCTGATTATTCTTCCGGGCTTTACATAATTTTGTTTGCATTGGTTATGCTCTTCTTCCAGGCTCCAATTCTTCTAGGCTCCACTTCTTCTAGGCTCCACTTCTTCTAGGCTCCACTTCTTCTAGGCTCCACTTCTTCAAGGCTCCACTTCTTCTAGGCTCCACTTCTTCCAGGCTCCACTTCTTCTAGGCTCCACTTCCTTTAATATTCATTCATCCTAAACATCATAAATAGTTTTCTTCTGTTTGCTTCTTTATTTGCTTATTTTTTTATTTAAAGACTAATATCTATTGCTACCCAAACCGTCACATTCTTCAAAATATCCATTTTCCTTATCCTTCGTCGTTTCACTAATCTCCGGAACCGATTCCTCCCAAATTGCCCATCATCCTTTATTGCTTCGTCTTCAGCTTCTAAAAATATTTGCAACCTATATGGTTCCATGACCTCAGGATCCCATGTTTCAGGCAAAGTCAAAACATATTTTCTTGAGGCTATCGAAATATCCTCCGAAACCTCTTTTTTTGGCAAACAATATTTCATACCCATTTTAATTATTCTATTTCTATTAAATTTAACCTGTCAATTTTTTTTAAATTCCTTCCTATTCCCTATAGAAATTTTATTTAATTTATGCAATTATAATATATATAATAATAATATAATAATAATAATATAATATATATAATAATAATAATATAATATATATAATGATAATAATATAATATATAATAATATAATTTACTATGTTTATTCGTTTTGTATATTATTTTCCAGGAGCTGCTCAACACATTCGATCTAGCTTTCTCCAATTGGAAATGACGCTAGGTCGGATGTGACGTGCCTTATATAGAATTATGGGATAGTTCGCCTACTACGATCATTTTTTTTCCTCGTTTCTACAGTGTTTATCACTCTACACACAGACAAAAAAAACAGGATCTAGCATGTTCTTCTATTAAAAATAATTGAAATGTCAAAAGCTTTTTCCCCAAATGCAAAAATTTAAAAATAAGGAATTTCAAAAAGGAAAGTATTGTAGTTTTACATTTAAATTGAGAATATTTTAAATGGGTAATTTATAATGATTTTTCCTCTTCAGATGGCTAAAGATTATCTCAACAGATGGCATGAATAATGAAGGAAGATTCAAAAATAAAAGTAAATTAAGTATCAAAACGACTTAAACGTTTTCTTCATTGAGCATTTAGCATGGATTTAACAATAAATAAATAATAATAATAATAAATGTAAATTATAAAATCTTGTGTCATGAATAATCCTTTATCAATTTTTAAATGATTTAATAAAATGTAAAATCTTGGTCTGCGTTTGTTTCCGACTACCATATTAAAACACTTCGATTCAGCCATTACCTTCAATCAGTTGCTGTTGTTGTAGTGATGCTCAGAGTTGCAGTGTGTGTGTGTTATATGTTCTATTCAGAGTTGAGCTCCTCGGTGTCAAGGCCAAGGAATGTAGTTGTTTCAATGGGGTTTTCCCTACAATGACCTAGGGGTTGTTGTTGTAGCGACGCGCTGATATGATGAGTGTCTGTGTCACAAAGTTTGGTTGTCCATGTTTTCTTCAGTGTCCCAAGGCCTTATCATGTATTTCGATTCTATGTTACATGGTACCATTTTCATCCTTTCGAAAGCAACCCCTGGGACACTGAGGAAAACATGGACAACCAAACTTTGTGACACACATACTCATCATATCTCAAAAACGCTCAGCACGGTCAGCATGGGTCACGGACCCGGACAGGGCTGGGCTGACGGACGTTTTCGTAGTCTTTGTACTATGTTTTACAACTGGTGTACAATAAATTCCAGTTGGTTACCGATGACGAAGGCTTTCTTGCAGCGGGCTCTTAGACTATAAGGCCATCCAGATCGTTAAAGTAGTAGGACCCCAGGGTATTCGTTCTTCTTATAGGCAGGAGATTTTCCCCATATGTTCTATGAAATTTACGTGGTTCTATTGTGGTCACGAACGGTTCCGTTTGATCATCTGTGGCGAGCTTACCGAGTCAGCTCGATAGATTCGGAACTATCTCAGTTCTGCGATAGCAATGATGAGACATTTCAGGGGAGACGTTGTCTTACTCGCTCGATTGTCAACCCTGGGCTTCAGCACCTTTAGCCTTCAGGCAGCGGTGCTTACGGGCGGTTTAAGGGGTTGCTAAGCCAAGACGTCAACCACGATACGTCAGTCGGTAAAATAGGGTTGTATGAACCTAGATCAGGGCGACACAAACATCCATGGCCACGAACGTCGTGGACGGGACTCGAAACCCCTCCACGACGTTCCTGGCCATGGATGTTTGTGTCGCCGTCCCTCTGCGGCCCATAATAATAGCCCACAGCATCTTCCGATTTGTTGCAGGTAGGCGGCTAAATGGGGGAACAGGTAGTGCATGCTGGCAACTGCACTCTCCGAAACTAGTTCATGCCAACGAAAAGTCAACAATGGGCCACATGGAACAATTGACGCGCTATGCCCCAAAAGGGGTTAGGGCAATTGAGTAGATGATGCAGGCAATATTTGCACAGATCCAAGTTGGACATGACATTCACTGAAGTGGCGAAAGATCCGAAGTACGTATTTTTATATATATTTCAAACTTCAGTAGTATCCGTGATATTGTATTTGATGAAAGTCGCGGATAGGAATAACGACATATTGGCTAACACCTTCCGTGTGAAGTAATTACCTTACGGGAGCTATAATGTTGGTGCTATTTACATAAATGATCCTTATTATCATATTATTCTGAAGAACAAACGGTTTTCTGATATGTATCTCGCCCACAGTACTCATACCGATGTAGTATTCCATCATCCTAATGATAAATTTTCTTTTTATATGAAACCCACACTACTTAGAATCATGTGTATAATAATTATAACATAGAGCTTGATCCATGAGTTTGTAATGAACCATATTCTTGTCTGGTTGTGCTGCTTCCACCGGCAGATTGAAGGCTGCAACTAATGAGTAGTGACCTGTCGGTGGTACGAAACCAGAGGCCAAGGGGCCCATTACACCCGGACCCCGATGAGAGCGCGAGGGCATCTGCGCCGTCCGCCAACCTTTCCATCCTTATCGCCCCATTTTTAATTATTCCCTATTTTTCCCTCCCATCTTCCCCAGGCCTATGAATTTGTTTGTTGATACGTAAAGGACAGAGGCAACGAGCGGCGAAAACCCCGCCCACGTCTCCCGCGTTCCTAAGGCAGCCGATTCTACGCACCGGATCGACCCGTTTTTCAACGGTCAAGAGCTGCCATAACCCCTTCAACGCAGAAGGAAGTATATGTGTGTGTCATATTTCCAACATGTCCGTTTTTTACTATAACTTCTTACGGAGGAAACCGAGTCGGACGCGCTGATTGTATAACACACACTTAATTCTGCATTGCTACAACAAACACGTCTTCCGAACTGAGCTACAGCAAGCATAGGCCGCTGCTTAGCTCGTTGAAGGGCCTTTTTCTTTGCCACATGGCATGGCTCGCCACATCAGGCCCCGCCCCACGGTCATCTTCGGATACCGACCAAACCGTCCATTACAAGTTACATGGAATTCAAGATCGTACGAAAATTTGGTTGCACGAATTCGTGACAATCAGCTCGTACGATAAAGTACGAATTGCGTGGTTACGATTACATTCCCTGCGAAACCAAGCAAGAATCTAGTTTCGTCAATACCGATGAAACTTTCGGTTTCCATTGCTCAGCATTCGTACAAAACCTAATTAAACATAAATATATTATGTTTTGTTTACACGTGAACATTGAGCAAAACACGGAACATTGAAAAGCACCAACAAAAAAAAGATACCTTTCTGTTATTACACGCCCAAGATGAATTCACTAGCATTTGAGTCGTTCCCACAAGAGATGGGAACGACTCAAATGCTCACGCTCCCACGGCAGCCGGTTCTACGCACCGGAGCGACCCGTTCATCAGTAACTGCCAAGGGCTGCCAAATCCCTTCCAGCAGGCCTACAACAACAACTCAAATGCTCGTGAATTCATTCATGCTGGTCTTACATGACAGAACAGAAAGCTATATTTTTGTTGTTGGTGCTTTTCAATGCAATATGTATTTCAATGTTAAGTGCTCTTGAACTCATGTTGGCCGTGAAGAACAGAAAAGGTATATTTTTGTTGTTGGTGAAAGCGCCAAGGCAATGCAATTTTTCAATATACGGTGTTTGGCTCAGCCTTCACGTGTAAACGAAGCATTAGACGGACGACTTGGTGCGAATTGCGAAGAAACGAAGGTAGAAGAACAACCTCGCCTATGAACATACATAGATGCGTTTGTTCACTTCTGTAGATTTCATACGATCGCTTACGGATTCGCGCGACTACCTTTTCGTACGAATTCTGTATCAGTGTGACCGCGAACTAAACGCAACTATGTACTTTCCTGTTGATATTCTGTAAAAGAATGCCCTCGGTAGTACATTGTTTTTTTTTATTATACATTTAACTAATCGGAACTATGTATTCGCTTACCATCTATATCACATTCTCTTGAAATTTCTTCCCATGCTGCTTTCACCAGACTTCGATCATGATACGAATGACGATTTGGATCCCAAATGCACGGACGCCGTTTAATGCTTGCTATCAATTTGTCGATGTTCGACATTGTTCTGTCGTATTCGCTAGCGAAAATTCAGCTTCCTTTACTTAATTTATTATTAATTAAAAACAAAATCTGCTTTTGATAGCAACTAATCGCGCGAACTATAGCGAAAACGAAACCACCAATTGTCAAAGGTGCTGTCAAACAATCTCTTCGCTTGACATTTTCTTCTGTTCGCTTTGCTTCTCTTCTCAAGTATGTCACTATCCAAGTACATGCAATAACGCGCATGGCGCACACATAGAACGATCACTACAAAAGACAATTTCCATGGAGATTATTATTAAATGTCTGTATAATTATGCTTACATGTAATTGGTTCGTGAAACAAAGAAATATTACCGGCGAAGAGAAATCTTGCTTCTGAATGAGGCTTTATAGTACGTTCCCATCAGGCCAAATTAATTTATATGGGCAAGATTGGGAAATTTGGTTTTCTTTCGGTGGGAACGTACTATTAGATTTAAATCAAATCACCCGGTGATTTATCCTACATACTCGTTGATTATCTTCTATCGCACATTCTCGTCACTTGGCCCCATTTCGCGAACCAAGCCACAACCTGATTTGTTGCATTTGTGTTGTCTTGTCTTAATGCTGTATTCCATTTCAAATTCACTTTTTGTATCGAGGATGGGTTGCACCGGCTGGTAATGCAAACAGCCCGTGAAATGTCAATAAAAACCAAATGGTAGAGAAACTGTTGTCATACTGTCACAGTTGCACTGTCTGTTGCACTTGTATCCTTAATTTTGTTGCTGTTTGCCTGGATTGTGTACACATTGTAGTGAAAAACAATTTTTTTTTTAATTTTTGTAAATTTTCGTAAACAGTAAGTCGTTAAGATGTCTGCGCGACCCGATGATCATAGGAGAAAATGGGATCGATCCGAGTACAGCAAACTTGCCCAGGAAAGGCTCCGAAATGCCGCAAAGTCAGACGAGGAGTCGAAAGGTGAGTCTAGTCATTTGCATGTCCAGGTAGGGGGCACAGTTATGTGAATACTAACAATAGATTATCGAAAATATGTAACTACCCCATAAATAGCAATTATTTTTATTGTTACTCTGTATCTCTATATGCATAAATTTTCACGAAGGGAAACATTTTAAACTTATTAGCCATACTATATGCCTTCTTCAAGTTGCCGTTACACTTCTCCACAAAGGGCTTTTTGGAGATTTGCTGGTTATTTATTCGCTGCATATGCCCCTTCCACAATAGTATTCTTGATGAATTTGGAGACCTCTGGTTCGTCAAATAAAGGTCAAATATTTCTTGCAAAGTCTGGGTTGTACATCCTCATGGCATTTAGTATTTATCGCACGCTACTTCAGTGATTGATCATTCATCTGTTTCCCTCGAGGAACCTAAGGGCAAATAATATACCTTGGGTCCCCGACTCCATGGACAGACGAGACGGGGTTGGGCCGGGTATATACTCGGAAGAACCGAGGTTTAAATATTTTAAATGTTTCGTTCCGTATTCCTGGCTTTTGTAGTGTCCTGAAGGTAGAGGTCTCGGCGATTTCGGAAGCAGTTACCTGGCAGGGTAGTCACCCTTGAGATACAGTCACTCCCCGACATACGTATGGCCGACTTACGTGAATCCGCACTTACGTAAATGCCAAAATTCATGGAAAATATTTTAACTACCTTGTTTAGCAGGGGGCAAAAGACCTTTTCCATAGTCCTCCACGTGGGCGCCCCATGGTAACGGCAGTGTATCAAATCGCTGACGGCCAAGTCTTAGCGATAATACAGTTTGGAAAAAGGCAGATAGCTGTAGCCTGAATGGCTGCTTAGTAGGATGGAATGACTTGCGTAGTTGGACCTGCAACATAGTTGTGTAAACTCCAGCACGTTTATTAAATCTTCCGAGGCCATCTCCTGAATGGGGTTAAGCGATGTGCTGACAACTCCTCTGTAAAAACCACTCCACGTGAAGAAACCTGGAACAAAAGCCTCGGATTGGACGGATCAACAACGACGACCACGCAAACGACTAAAGGATTATTGTTTCGGATCCTGGAATGTACGCTCCCTGAACAAACCGGGGGGCCGAGAAGGCCCTCCTTCAACAGGTCGAAAAGTACAAACTAAGCATTACTGCAATCCAGGAAACAAATTGGCTTGGCAGCGAGATCAATGACAAGAAATCGCACACAATTTTTACAAGTGACAAACCATCGGGCCGCAAGGAGTTTGGAGTAGCATTTATAGTGAACAACCACCTCAAGCCGCACATTTTTGACTTCAAACCCATAAATGAACGGCTGTGTGCGATTCGTATTAAGACTCGATTCTTCAACCTCTGCCTCATCAATGTGCACGCCCCCACTGAAGTTAAAGAAGACGCAGTAAAGGACGAGTTCTACGCCCGCCTTGAGACTCTTTTCGACTCACTTCCAACAAACGACGTCAAATTGCTGCTGGGAGACTTTAACGCGAAAGTCGGAAATGAAAGTTGGCACCGGGGGACCACTGGAGGCCACAGTCTCCATGAAAAATGTAACGACAACGGCCAGCGACTTATGGATTTCGCCTGCAGTAGGAATCTAGTCGTAAGCTCTACGTGTTTCCCGCATCGACGCATTCACAAGCCAGGCCTCGAAATCTCCAGACGCACATACCGTCAATCAAATTGATCACGTCCTTATTTGCGTCTAGTGTATTAGACGTCCTATCGAGGAGCAAACTGCGAATTTTCTCAATTTCGACGAAAATTCTGGAAAATAAAATAAAATCGTACGCAGAATGAATCATAGGCGAATATCAAAGCGGTTTCAGACCTGGTCGCTCCACAACCGATCAGCTCTTTACGGTCAAACTGATACTCCAGAAGTGCTGGGAATATAACGTAAACGTATACCAAATCTTTGTCGACTTCAAGCAGGCATACGACAGTATTGATCGTGGAGTACTGTACAACATCATGCTGCAATTTGGTATACCGGCCAAATTAGTGCGATTGACAAAGATGGCGATGACCAACTCCGTCTCACAAGTCAGGATCCACAATAGACTTACTGATCTATTTGAAACACGCACTAGTCTGAAACAGGGCGATGGACTGGCATCGACGCTCTTCAACCTAGCGCTGGAATACGCTATTCGGGCTATGAATTTAGACAACAGCAAGACGCTACTCATCAAGTCGACATAATTAGCAGCGCACGCCGACGACATCAACATCATGTCCCGAAGATCGGCCGACGCAGAAGAACTTCTGCATACGCTCGATACCGCTGCAAACGAAGTTGGACTACGTATCCACGAGGGTAAAACTAAAATAATGATGCAATCGATGACAAGGACACCTGCACAGTCGAGTATCAATGTGGGGGACCTCAACATGGAGTTCGTGAATATATCTGGGTTGCAACTTGTCAGGGGACGCCAACGAAACTGACGAAATCAAGCGACGGATACAGTTAGCTAATAAGACTTTTTTCTCGGTTTTCCCCATAATGAAATCGAAGCATGTGCACAGAAACACGAAGCTCCGCGTGTACAAAACCATTATACGACCAGCGCTATGCTATGGCTGCGAAGCATGGACTCTAACTCAAGCCTCCGGTAACATGCTAGACACATTTGAACGTAAGGTTCTGCGGCGAATTTTCGGGGCTGTTTGCAATCAAGATGGAGGGCGCATCCGGTACAACCATGAGTTGTATGAACTGTTCGATGAGCTGGAAGTTTCGAAAATCGTCAAACTACAACGACTTCAATTGGCAGGGCATGTACAAAGAATGGACGATGATTGCATGCCAAAGAGAGTAATGAATGCAGAACGAGTCGACGGAGCGAGACTGCCTAGACGACCGAAATCTCGTTGGGAGAGCTCAGTATGTGTGGACGCCGCGCAGCTACTAGGCTTCCAAAATTGGAGGACGCGGTCACGTGACCGAGATAATTGGAGGACAATGATCCAGGCGGCCAAGTCCCGACGTCGGGCTGTCGCGCCACGATCATGATGATGTGCAGAGGAATTAGCAATTGTTCCACACACTGCTTCACAAAATAAGAAGCGATTAAGTCCGGGCCGGGCCCTTTGTTGACGCTTAGCTCTTGAATAGCTCTAACGATTTCATCCTGTGTGAAAACCATTCCGTCAATAAGGGACTTCGGGGTGATATCGGGAGGAGCCCGGGGTTTTAAGTGTGCAGAAGCTGTCCTGGAAATGGTCAGCAAATAAGTTGCAAATTTTCTGTGGACAATAAGAGATAGTGGTCCCTCTGGACATGGAAGCAGGAAAACCTGTAGTCTTACGTTTCATATTAACAAAGTCAATTCGGTTCATTGATAATTTTTCCCCCCATTAAATTGACTGACATATAGGTTAAAGGGCTGCTGTGCCTAACACAGCACACAAGGACCGCAGCAGGGTCCGTTGTGTTACCACCGGGGATTCAACACCCGACCATCCTAATCACTAAACCAGCCAGAACTGTAAATGAAACGATGAAGCTTGCCAATATCAACATTAGCCAAGTCGTCCAATTCAGTGAAGAAGTAGGCTCCCAGAAAAGTCCTTCTCCTTATTGACAAAGCAGGGCAGGTACATAGAAAATGAGAGACGCACTCCTCCTCCTCCTCGTCACCGCAGCTCCTACAGAAATCATTGTAGGGAAGGCGAGGCCTCCTGGCGTGTTCACCAATCACACAATGCCCAGTGATGACTCCCACCGCCGCTCTGATATGCTGCCTTCCGAGCGACAGCAATTTAGATGATCGGATAGAATCCAATCTGGGCCACAGCGACTTTGTTGAAAGACATGTGCTTCCATTTAACCATATAGAGTTGGTCTTGATAATTGCTTCGGTTTTAATAGCTAGTTTGCAGGCAGCGATAGGCATGTAGATATTACGACGAATTTCACCAGCTAAGTAGGTTGTAACCTGCCTGGCAAGTTCGTCTGCTTTGCAATTACCAGCGAAACCACTGTGGCCCGGAATCCAGCATAAGAAAATGTTAAAAAACTCACTCATCTCCGTAAGCAGAGAGCGACATTCCGCGATAGTCCTTGACGTGATCAAACCCCGTTCGAGAGATTTAATTACAGCTTGGCTATCTGTAAAAATTGTTATATCTCTAACTGATATTAAATGACGCCCCAACCAGTACAGGGCTTCTGTAATCGCCGTAATCTCTGCCTGAAGAACACAACAGTAATTGGGGAGATTGAAAGAGAGGCATAGGTTCAGCCCATCACAAAAAATTCCAGCGCCTACTCGCTCGTCCGTTTTAGATCCATCTGTGTATATTTCTAGTGACTTATGTAGTGGCAGCACGTTCCCTTCCCATTGACTGCGTGATGGTATCAGACTGACAAAGTTCTTATCGAGGGCATATTTTGGAGCCGTATAGTCAGTCGTTGCCGGAATAATTGGGTTATTGAGAACAGCAGCGTGTCCAGAGTTTGAAGCAAGCCAATAACCACTGTCACGTAGTCGAATGGCCGTACACGCGGCCACCTGTTCTCCAAACGTGTCAAGAGGGAGTAGGTTGAGCAGCATGTTCAGGGCCGCAGAAGGAGTAGTCCTAAGAGCCCCAGTAATAGCGATGCTGGCTAATCTTTGCACTTTTCCCAGTAACCTACGATTAGCCTCTATACTCAAAGCAGTCCACCAAACCACAACCCCAAACGTAAGTATGGGGCGCAAAGCAGCTACATAGAGCCAGTGCAATATTTTAGGTTGAAGGCCCCAGCTTTTACCTATAGCCCTCTTACAAGAGTAGAGTGCAATAGTAGCCTTGTCCACCCTCTCCTGTTATTCGGCCTCCACGATAATTTTTTGTCTAGAATGAGTCCTAGAAATTTTGCCTTATCCGCAACAACCAGGCTCGTCCCCTTTAACACAGGAGGCTCAAAACGAGGTATAATATGCTTCCTTGTAAAGAGGACAAGCTCAGTTTTGTTCGGATTAATATTTAAACCACAGTTGTCAGCCCAAGTGGTTAGAAGTGAGAGGGCATTCTGCAGTACCTCGCTAAGAACACACGGAAATTTTTCCGATATTGCGATGGCAATGTCATCCGCATACGCACACACCATGCAACCCAGCCCTTCCAGGTCTAAAAGCAGTCTATTGACAGCTAAGTTCCAGAGAAGGGGAGAGAGTACTCCACCTTGCGGAGTACCTCTTCGCACTAGTCTACGTTCGGTCGACGCTCCTAAGCACGTGTGTATAACCCTAGATGTTAACATCAGGTTAATGAGCGTGCAAAGGGAATCTCCAACTCCAAGAATAGAGAGTGCATCAGTGATAGCTCTGTGTTTAACATTGTTGAAGGCCCCTTCGATATCAAGGAAAATAACCATGGTGTATTCTTTATTGCCCAAAGATTTCTCGATATAGCTCACAATAGAGTGTAAAGCTGAATCTACTGATTTGCCCTTGAGGTAGGCATGTTGAGAGATAGACAGAAGGTTCGATGGAATACTACTACGCAGGTGAATGTCTAAGAGCCTGTCCAGTACCTTTAAAAAAACTGACGATAGGCTGATTGGTCTTAGATCATTTGGACGTACATGTGAGGTCCTACCCGCTTTTGGGATGAAAACCACCTTCACCTCAGTCCATAATTTAGGAATATACACCAGCTCCAAGCAGGCCCTGAAAATAGTCTCGATCCATGGAGCCAGAATATCCGATGATTGTTGCAGATCGGCCGGAATTATCCCATCCGGGCCCGCGGACTTGTAAGGTTCAAAGCTGGATAAAGACCAGATAATTTTTTCCCTAGATATAATGTTATTAGCATCGACTGAACTATTGCCCGTCGTCGGTGAATACACATTCGATGCATACGGTGAGCTACCTGGGAAATGCGTGTCTAGCAGTACCTCAATGGATTCCTTGCTGGAGGTTGTCCACGGCCCATCTTGCTTCAGTAGGTAACTGGGTGCAGATGGATTGGTAGAAAGAATTTTGCGAAGCCTGGACGCCTCACTCGACTGACATATAGCTCATATGCTTCGCGGGATTTTATGCAGATTTCTTTGGCTAGGTCATCGTACTTTTTCTTTAGGTCTTTGCTAATGTTGGGGTCATTTTTTATGGCCTTGTAGAGTTTATTTCTTTGGTTTCTTATATGTCTTAGATTTTTGTCGAGCCAGGGTTCAATAAGCGTATTACGTTTCTTTATTTTGGGTACATAATTTTTAATGGCGCGGAAGATTATCTTATAGAAGGAAGATACGGTGTCATCTAGATCTGACGCCGAAAGAGAGGTTGCCCAATTTATAGAATCTAGATAATGCTTGATGCCTTCATAGTCAGCATTTAAAAAATCATAAACAATTTTATTATTGTACGATTGAGTAAAATAAAGATCAGCAGATAAAAGTTCAACTGTAAGGGCGGAATGATGACAAGTGTTAGGGAAAAGATTTTCGGCTTCAGTAGTTAAACTAACATCTACTTATTCATAAAAGTTAGTGAAAATTAGATCTAACCATTTGCCCCATTGGTTTATCTAATCTAATTAATTTAATTATTATTTCAGAACCTATTCAACGCGAAAACCTAAAAAGACGCGAATACAAAGTCGATTTAGACAGCAAGCTTGGCAAAAGCATAGTTATCAACAAGAACACACCCACCTCACAATCGGGCGGTTACTATTGCAATGTTTGCGATTGTGTCGTTAAAGATTCAATCAATTTTCTCGATCATATCAATGGCAAGAAACATCAACGTAATCTGGGCATGTCCATGAAAGTGGAAAGAAGTACAGTGGATCAGGTGAAAAGTCGTTTTGTTACAAACAAGAAGAAAATGGAAGAGAAACAGAAAGATTTCGAGCTGGAGCGACGATTGCGTGAGGTGAAGGAAGAGGAGGAACGCTACAAAGAGCACAAAAAAGAGCGACGCAAGGATCGCAAGAGGAAAGCGGATGACTCGGCCGATTTAGAAGCAGAGGCGAGTAGTGCCCAGCCGGATCTAATGGCTGTAATGGGCTTCGCAGGTTTCGGCGGATCAAAACGAAATATTTAGAGAAATGAAATACCTAACTTGATTAAATTTTATTAATATTAGCTGAAACTGGGTGCATTCGGAGCATGATAAAAAAAAATGAGAAAACAACCAACTGTACCTGTTTTAATGAGGTACAAATTATTTATATGGTTGTTCATGTTAATTTTATCAATATTTGTAAGTTAAATAGAACATAGAAAACTAGAATGAAATGTTTGAAATAATATTGTGTATTTTCGTTTTTCGATTTATTTGCCGTCAAACTTTGAACAAGACTATGATGTGAAAATACCCATTATTAATATCAATAAATTTTGTGTTTTTTTTTAAATGTGTGTTAGTACTCGTATGTAGTTATCTCCCTCTGTGGTGTGGGATGTAACAACAATGCTTTTCCCTTTGCCGGCAATACAGCATTGCCGTACAAATAGAAACCGACTAAAAAAAGACACTTGCAGTATCCGAAATCTTCTATATGCTAACGAAACGTCAAGTATGCCTCGGAAGGGAACTTAAAAGCAGACGAGTTGTCTCGAATGGGAGTAACTGGTGTAATCCTTCAGGATCACCACAGCATTGGAATGCTCATGGCTGCGTGTAAGCTTGCACTCAAACTCGAGACGTGTAGGAGGACTAACGCTAGATGGGAAGGTGGTGACACTTGTGGTACAGCTAGATCACTGTAGCCCAGTTTGGACCCTGATGGATAAAACATTGGCCATTTGGTGGGGGTTATCACTGGTCATTGCCTTATTGGAGACCATGCCAGGAGGCTTCGGCTCCCCTACAACGACTTATGTCGTAGCTGCGAACACGAGGAGGAGGGAGAGAGCATTTCGCATCTGTTGTGCGAATGTCCCGCACTGATGAGTGGAAGACAGACACATCTTGGCGAATTTTTCTTTGCAAATCTGGGAGAATTGGCGGATATGGAGATTAGCCGGCTCCATGAATTTTTTAATATTAAAAGTTCCGGCTGGTTTTAAGTAGAAGGTACCAGGGACACGACACTCCTTTGTGGTAACAGAAAGGACCCGACTCCGGATCTAAGTGTGCCGTGGATATTCGTGGCAGCACATATAACCTAACCTAACCTATGCCTCGGATGAGGACTGACTCACCGGTTACGAGTTTTGGTATGTATGTAATGACAAAGATTTGTTTCTGGAATGTGTGTACTCTCCTGAACAATGGATGAGAAGATCCCCAGAACGCACGTTTTCAATTAGAGTGAATTTCAGCGGTATAAATTAAACATCTTAGGAGTTAGTGAGATAAGATGGTGGAACAACGAAGAATTTATCTCTCCAACGCGTACCACTGTAATGTTGTACTTCGGAAAAGCTACCGGCACAAAATTTTTCATGTGTTTTTGATTGACGGTTGGATTGCCTTGTTGTTTGAACTTTTTGTGATGGAATGGAAATGGACCCCCGAAAACGGCCCAATAGTCGTAAAAAAACGACGCCAAAAAATTGATTTCGAATTTGGAACCGATTAATTCTTCAAGTCTCGAGTTGTATGGTCCCGACCGTGCAAATCATCAGTGTTGTATGGAGATGACGTTTCTTGTTTGTTTTTCAGAGTGAAGCAGAGATCCCGGTCGATTTTTCAAGCATTTATAGACCAACCATAGTGCTCTATATTTTCAGATTCAAATATTTTTACCCTCCACAACTAAAAATCATTATAATTAGCACAAAAGATCCATTAAGTTTTCACAGCATCTTGAGGAGTCATAATCAAATTGAACGGCGAGTTTTAATACCTTATACTATGACCATTACGGTTAAGGCTAAATCACACGGGTTCTCATGACCCGGGGCCCGGGGTATTGACGACTGCCAAGCCTTGTTAAAGCACAAGATTCAATGGTACAATCCTCATAGGCCATATATGTATGTATGTATATGTCCGTAGAAGCTCCTTCCTTCCTTCCCTATGTGTCATAGCTAATTAAGTGTTTGATTAACTAAGAAGTCGAATGAATATCACCTTTCTTGCCAGGTGATTTTTCTGCCTGAAATTTGCCCCCCCCCCCCAGGTCGGCGCCTATGTACATGCATTTTCGTGAAGAGACTGGACGAAAGGTCATCTACGTGGCAGCAGATTGCAAGGAACACATCGAGCTCGTCATCAAACACCTGCGAGAGAAATTCCATGTGAAGGCGATGAGTGCTGACGTGTTCTTGGGGATGGAACTCAACAGACAGGACGAAGTTAATTCAACAGACAGGACGAAGTTTTAAGTTGGTTACGCAAACAGCATATCTGAACAAGGTTTTCAGCATCAGTTCATGATGGATTGTAAAACGGTTACGACATTGTTGGATAAGAATCAATTGACGGCGGCTTTTAGGGATTCAGGAGACGATGAGAACTTCACATACAGGGAAGCTGTGGGCAGCCGGATGTATCTGGCCATTGGAACTAGACCGGACATCAGAATTGCGGTCGGCGTAGCAAGTTGTTTTATGTAGAAACCAAAGAACGCACACATCAACATCGTAAAACGAATCATGCGATATTTGCGCGGAACGAAGAACGTTGGTATTTTCTTTGAAGGAGAAAAGAAGTGGGCTTAGTCGGTCGGATACAGTGATGCAGATTACGTTGGAAATCTGTCAACTGTAAGGTCGACATTGGGAAGCATTTTTCTATTCAACAATGCGCCGGTTAACTTGTTTTTCGAGAGACAACGCTCGGTGGCACTATCAACGACAGAATCCGAATACATGGCAGCATCGGATGCTGTGAAGGAGCTGGTCTGGTTCAGAAAAGTGCTGAACGACTTGTGTGGGAAGACCAGGAAAGTGAAATTTAACATGGACAACCATAGCGCCATCAGGTTAGTGAAGAACCTGGAATACCACTTCACCAGGGAGAAATATGAGCGCCGGCTTTATATTTCTCCCTTCGATTTGAAATATGTCGCAACTGAAGAATAGTTGGCAGACGTGTAGATTCAATGATTAAACAAAAAAAGAAAAAAGATGTACTTTTCGGGATTAATGTTAGTAAACTTGTTTGTTGAGAATTGCATTGAGTGGAACAGAGGTCACTATTTGGGTATGCTCCTTAGTTACTTTATAAGCTGACTCTTGACTGTAAACTGGTTTCGTCATCAAACATCATACTAAGTAGTCGCAGTCTGATCAATTGATTGGACTGTGGCTGAACTGGTAGTGTTGGCTCGCCAATGGATCTAAAGGCAACACCTGAAGAGTGTAGGTCCCTTGGCGACGATACCAGTTTACAGTCAAGAGTCAGCTTATAAAGTGACTAAGGAGCATGCCCAAATAGTGGCCGGACGTGTTTCACTTTGTGGCTAATTATTATTTTTAGCTGCAGTTGGTCTAGATAACCAATTTCAATACTTTACATGTCATGAAATGGAACCCTATTTCGAAACAAGGCCCACCGAGGAGGTGTCCTAAAATTTCATGGCGTCGTTCTGCGACGAAAGAGTGTGAGTCCCTGGGTAAAACGTGGGATGAGCTGCGTCCGATTGCCCAGAATAGAGTACGATGGCGCGCAGGAATAGTTGACGCGCTATGGCCCACTAGGGGTTAAGGCAAAGTAGTATGTAATTATTTCTTAGTCGTCGACCGTCTCCAGTGGCTGACACGTTCTGGTACTGCTGGGGTGCCCCGCCTTTGAGGACTCAAAACTCCACAAAACAAAATTAGGGACCTCCTCAATACAACCAGAAATCAAAATGATAGCAGTTGATTCTCCGGATGTTATTAGGTGTACAACTTTGCTTCCGCCGTTTTTTCCTGGAATTTAAAGCTTAATTGTCAAAAAGTACTTACAGATGTGGGCGACCGGTAGCGCAGTGTGTTGAGGCATCAGTCTCATGTTTGACTACCGGCGTTTCGGGTTCGAATCCCGTCCACGACGACGTTCGTGGCCATGGATGTGCAGGAGGTGCATGCTGGCAACTGCATTCTCTGAAACCAATTTATGCCAAGGAAACGTCAACTGGGCCACATGGAACAGTTGACGCGCTATGCCCCACAAGGGGTTAGGGCAATTGAGTATTATTCAAAGTACTGTCCATCGCTAGCGACAACTTTCGCCCATCTCTCCGGCAATTTTCGGATTCCATCTCGGAAAAAGGAGGCGTCGTTCAACGCGATCCATGATTGGATCCATTTTTCGACTTCCTCGTACGAACGAAAATTCTGATCAGCCAGGCCGTGCGCCATGAAACGAAACAGATGGAAGTCGGAAGGAGCGATGCCTGGGGAGTACAGCGGGTGGGGGCAATATTTCCCATTTCAGAGTTTCCAAGTATGTCTTGATCACGTGTGGTCGAGCATTGTCATGCTGGAGGATGACTTTGTCGCGTCTCTCTTGGTACTGTGGTCGTTTTTCCTTTAATGCTCGGCAAAAACGCATCAATTGCGTTCGGTACTGATCTCCGGTGATAGTTTCATTCAGTTTGAGTAGCTCGTAGTATATCACAGCTGGTCCCACCAAATGCAAAGCATAACCTTGACGCCGTGAATATTCGGTTTTGCCGTCGACATTGAGGCATGTCCGGGCGTTCCCCATGACTTTCCGTGCTTGGGATTGTCGTAACGGACCCATTTTTCGTCGCCGGTTACGATGCGATGTAGAAATCCCTTCCGATTCTGCCTTTGAAGCAGTTGTTCGCATGCAGATAATCGCCGTTCAGTATTTCTCGGTTTTAAGTCGTACGGAACCCAATTTCCTCGTTTCTGAATCATGCCCATGGCCTTGAGGCGTTTCGAGATGGCTTGCTGAGTCACTCGCAGTGATTCAGCTAATTCTTCCTGCGTTTGGCACGAGTCTTCATCGAGCAGTGCTCCAATTCGTCGTCTTTGAAAATTTTTTTCTCTCCCATCACCATGCTTGTCCTTGACATTGGAATCGCCACTTTTAAAACGTTGAAACCACTCATGACATATTCTGTCACTCAGAGCAACCTCACCGTAAGTATCTGCGAGCCCCAGTCGGACAAGAATCGATACTGGACCGGTCCTGGATCGATGACTGTCTACTAAGGAATCGATGACTTTATCGGAGACACGTCGGAGATATTTGTATGGGCATGGCCGCTTTTGCGAAACCGAAAATGAGGACAGGAATCGATCCGGAATCGATGACGGTAGTCGATGGAGAATCGATGACTGGAGTCGACGTAGAATCGATACTGGGGTCGAATTGGGATCGATGACTGTGGTCAACGTGGAATCGAATCCGGATCGATGACTGGAATCGATTCCGGACCGATGACTGTAGCCAACGAGGAACCGACACAGATCGAATTCGGATCGATGGCTGTATAAATGGGTTGAATCTAGCCTGATATACAATTCGTCCAGAAACTAAAAGTGTCGTGATTGATTTCACGGCACTTTTAATTTAACGGCGGATTGTATACAAAGAAAAAACATACATATTCCTTTATTCCATATTTCATATATGACAACATACGCCGCCAAATGCCAGATACTTTCAAATGAATTCAAATTTCAGGCTAACTCGATACATAATTGAAAACATTTGAATTTTTCCAGCTTCGGAGACAAACCGATGAATGGAACCGGTAAGGAATCGAAGACTTTGCGATTCCACTGGAATCGGAGACAAATGTCCGACTGGGGCATTCGATGAGCCTCAGCTGCAGTTTTTTTTCAAATGGAAGCGGAAGATCAAAACTTCCCGCAAATGACGAGAACTTGGCTCGAGAACAGACATTTTGAGTCGCGAATCTTATTAAAAATGCGAACAACTTTTACTAATGCGGGGATGTCGATACGTTTACAGACGTCCAAACTCACTTTGTGACATTTTTGAACTAGGTATTTTGACCAACCCTCACCGATGCAGCCGTCTGTCGGAAAACGGCGGAAGCAAAGTTGTACAGCTAATAATTGAATTCACGAACTTTTAACTTTAAAATCAAATGTTCGTCCCGATGGCTTTTAAAGTATCTTACGTCGTCATCGATTGTCAACATCCGGCAAATGTGCGCCAATGTCACCATTTTGGGTATTTTGCATAGAAATGCTAGAGATGTTGACGCGCCCATGCCCCTGGAGGGGTCAAGGCAATTAACAACCAACTCTACTACAATAAATTTCATTAGACAGTGATGAAACGGCTTTAAATGCTGATGATGAGTATATTTAGCAATATAATTAAACACGCTTCTTATTATTTTAAGATAAACAATAATTTTAATTAATAAAAATTATGTTACATACAAATTTCCAATATCGACTCCCGCGTATTGAATTATTTTTTTGGTCTACCCGCTCCTTTTTTCCCGGATATCGATTGCTTATCTTTGTTGTTCTTATTTTGTAAAAGCGGATGAGTTTCTGAAAGAAAAGTAATTTTTCAGACCTGACTGAATATTAACTATTTCACATGTCAATCTACCTTCCGTTGGTGCCTCTGGTAAACTAATATCATAATTATGTGTTTTTCGCTTTTTTGGTTGCGAACTAACACCCAAACTACCGTCATCCGAAGCGGCATCATTTTCTTTCGAAACGCTACTTTCGTTGCCTTCGTGTGCCGCCCACCCGTCCTCGGGATCCTCCACCTCCGGTGCCATGGGCAAAAAGTGCAATGCCGCATCATCTTCGCCTTCTTCGTCCGAACTACAAAATGCCGCCACAGGCTCAACTTTTGTCACGTCCACTTCAATCTCTTCATCCTGTTTCGCTTCAGCCGACAGGTCAACTGATTTGTCCTCATCGTCAATATCAAATTCAGACTCGCGTTCTTCGTACTCTACGTTTTCGTCCAGTTCCTTGAAATCCGGTGCAAAAGCTGACCAATTTTCCACTTGATTTTGAGCCCAAATTGACACAAGACCGGAACTTATACTCGCGATTATTGGTCGAACCGGGTGCCATACAACGTCCAGTAGCAGTTCTCCTTTTGTTCCATGTAAAATTTTGACGAGATTTCCAATTGATTTCTCCCAAATGTAGAGGGCATGCTGTCTGGCGCTTCCGGCGCATATATATTCACCGTCTCCGGAAAAGCAGCATTTCTTCCATGTTGTCCTGTGTGATAGAAAAGGACGGGAGAAAAATAAAAATACATTTTTATTGGCGATTTTGTTTATCATACTTATTAACGAGATCCTGGAGCTTTTGAATGGGCTCGGGTTCGCCGTCTTTTCCTAAAGACACAACTTGCTTGGAATCGTAAACTCTTATCACTCGGTCCGATGTGTTTACCAAAAAGGCACTGAAAGCAGGACGATAAAATCAATATATGTATATTGTATAAAAAATACGGATTTAATACTCACTCTCCTCGTCTTGCAAATTCAATACTTTTAACGGCCGTTGCACTCGACGAACCCACGACTATTCGAAAACTGGCAACAATTGCAAGTGTGTTGACGTCAAGAACAAGTATTTTGCCTTTTGCGTTTCCTGTGTAAATGTGTTTGCCGCGCCGGTCAAAAGATGCTACAATGTTAAGATCGCCCTGGAAACGATAAGTGACATTGGCAATTTAATTTAAATTTAATATAAGCATTTGTTGAGCCAACTTACATCATTATCAAGCGGCAGGCATTGATGACTACCGCCAATTTTAACTAAGACGCCCGCATATCGCATTGGACAAACAAGAAATCGATTGTCATTTCGTGGATCAAATTGCACTTTTAGGATTGGCGACGGAAATCGATACTTGTGATCGCACTCGCCGGTAAGAACATCCCAAACGCAAACGTTGTTGTCAGTCGACGCTGAAAGAAGCTTTTAAATAATTTTGATTAGAAATTGTATGGCAACTTTCACGAATGTGATAGGGTATTTATGAACTTTGCCATGAAGTTTGCAACGCACAGAAGAAAGCATCTCCGACCAAATAAACTATATATATTCTTAGTCAGTCCGGCATTGGAGGGTGTCGGCTGACCACTCCTTTTCCGATCATCGATATCTTGTATTCAGCCTGGATATACGTCCCGAAGCTAACCCTAAATTCCGTAATCGTCGCAGGACGGACTGGCCCGCCTTTCGGAAAACGCTAACTGAAGTTTTACCCCCACTATCAAGTCAGGCTCGGGATAGGGTAGGTTAGGTAACAGGGTTGCTGAAAACAGCACACTTAGACCAGAAAACATAGGTCCATTGTGATACCCTAGGAGAACCAAACAGCAACGTATTAGAACCACCCGGAGCCGCTGACGAAACGAAGGAGTTGTCCCACCTCCACCTCCGCCAGCTCCCCAAGATGGTTGTAAAAGTATTTACCAAGAGTTGACCTTCTCAATTGCGCAAAAGCAGGGCACTCGCAGAGCAGATGAGTAATACTTTCCTCTTCCTCCTCGTCCCCACAGCTTCTGCAGTAATCAAAGAAAGGAAGCCGTAGCCTCCTAGCATGTTCGCCGATAAGGCAGTGTCCAGTAACGGAGCCGACCACCAGGCTGATCTGGTATTTAGTCAACGACAGTAGTTTAGTAGTGCGGTTGATATTCTGCCTCAGCCAGATTAGCTTGGCATTATAGCAGGAAGCGCCATCAGTCCACCTAAGGTGGGCTTCCCTGATCGCAGCTGATTTCATTCTGGATTTTACCAGGGCAATCGGTGTAGCGATATCGCTGCTAAGCTGCAGAGCCACATCGGTGGCACCCCTCCAGGCGAGCTCATCAGCCCTGCAATTACCAGAAAAGCCATGATGGCCAGGTATCTAGCACAGGATAATATCGAAGAAATCACCCATCTCCGCTAGCCTCCCCCTGCACTCCGATAGCCTTTTCGAAGTGCAGAACCCTGATTCGAAGGATTTTATTGCGGCTTGACAATTCGTAAAGATAGTGATTTTCGTCGTGGAGATCGCGTGAAGACTCAGCCAAGTCACCGCTTCCTTAATCGCAAAAATTTCCGCCTGGAAAGCACTGCAGTATTCCGGTAGCCGGAAGGATAGGTGAAGGTTCAGCTCCTCAGAGAATACTCCAGCACCCACACCTTCGGCAGTTTTCGACCCGTCCGTGTAAATTTCCAGCGAGTGCGGTATAGATGGACCACCACTTTCCCACAGACTCCGCGATGGAATCAGGTTTATGTGATTCTTCATGAACCATCGCTTTGGTGAGATGTAATCAATCGACTCAGGAATCTCTGCGTCATTCAAGATCGTTGAGTGACCGGTTCCCAAGTTTATCCACTGGTAGGTCTCTCTAATTCTAATGGCTGAGTTCGCCGCCATGAGCTTCCCCTGAATATCCAACGGCGACAGGTTGAGCATCATATCCAAAGCAGCAGATGGGGTTGATCGTAGAGCACCACTTTTGAAGGGCATTCCACCAGACTACGACTCCATACAGCAGTATGGGGCGAAGCACTGCCACATAGAGCCAGTGCAGAACTTTGGGTTTCAAACCCCATGTTTTGCCTATAGCCCGCCTACAGCAATAAAGAGCAGTAGTAGCCTTGTCCGTGCGCTTCTGGATATTCAGTCTCCAATTTAGCTTACTATCCAAAATGAGGCCAAGGAAGTTAGCACTCTCCGCGAAAGCAAGTCTCACCCCCTCCAGAACAGGAGGCATCACTGGTGGAATGCTGCGTTTCCTGGTGAAAAGGACTAAGTTGGTCTTACTGGGGTTAACCCCCAGGCCACATCTATTAGTCCAATTAATCAAAAGAGATAGCGCATGCTGCGTTACTTCGATAAGAGTTCCTGGGAACTTACCAGAGACAGCAATGGAGATATCATCGGCATATGCGGTCACCTTACAACCCAATTCCTCCAGGTCTAAGAGCAGTCTGTTGACCGTAACGTTCCAAAGAAGCGGTGAAAGCACACCGCCTTGAGGAGTACCCCTGCAAACACTACGGCAGACTGACGAAGTCCCCAGTTTTGATGTGATCACTCTGGATGTTAACATCATGTTAATGAGTTGCACCAAGGAACTCTCAACCTCAAGGCCTATGAGAGCGCCGATGATCGCCTCTGACTTGACATAGTTAAAGGCACCTTCTATATCCAAAAAGGTAACTAGAGTAAATTCGCCGTAGCTGAGCGATTTCTCTATATAACTCACAATGGAATGTAGAGCTGTATCTACAGATCTGCCCTTGGTATAGGCATGTTGTGATGCCGCGAGCAGACTTTCTGGTATCGTGCTCCGTAGGTAGATATCAATGAGCCTCTCGAGCAATTTCAAGAGTGTTGATGAAAGACTAATGGGTTGTAGGTCTTTGGGTCCCACATGAGAGCTCTTCCCTGCCTTGGGAATAAATACCACGTTGACGTCAAGCCATATTCGTGGAATGTAAACAAGGTCCAAGCATGTCTTAAAGATTTTCTCAACCCACGGGGCAACAATATCTACCGTATGTTGCAAGTCCGCAGGTATAATGTCATCCGGTCCGGCTGACTTAAAGGGTTCAAAGCTTGAGATAGCCCATAGAACCCTCTCTGTAGAGATGATAGCTCCTGAGACGACAGTGTTCCCCATCCACTCCTGTACGTGCTGACTATGAGTCGCTTTCGGAGAACTATCGGGGAAATGAGTGTCTAAAAGAATCTCCAAAGGGGATAGGGTAGAGCTAGATGACATGGTCAATACTCTCACTCACTCCATGTGGCTAAGTTAAAATCTTGCCCAGTCAGCAGGATCAAGGGGAATAAAAAACCACCATGGTGGAGTTCTACCATCAGTCAACTCCGGGTGGTTTTCCGAAAAGCGTTTAATAAAGCCAAGGTTTCGCGTCTAGAATCGGATTGGTCCTCTTATAAAGAGCACCTCGGATCGTATAAGAGGGAACTTAGGAAGGCTAAACGAACGTCGTGGAGGGATTTTTGCGACCGTATTGAGGGGTCTGGAGAGGCGTCGCGTCTCCGCAAAATGTTATCCTCTAATCCATCTATCCCCATCTATTTGCAAAATCAGGACGGCTCATGGACGACATCTAGTACGGAGACTATCGATATCTTACTAGATATACACTTCCCGGATAGCCTTCCCGTTGCGACACCTCTTGCTCTTATCGATCCTGTACCATGCAACTCAATGGCGATCCCCTCTAAGGATAAAATCCTTTGGACGATATCTAGTTTCGAGCCATTCAAATCAGCTGGTCCAGACGGTATTATTCCCGCTGATTTACAGTACACCTCGGACATCGTGTATCCGTGGATTTTCTCCATTTTCTCTGCCTGTTTGGAACTGGTTTATATTCCACGTAGGTGGCGGGAGGTGGAGGTTGTGTTCATACCGAAGGTAGGCAAAAGCTCTCATGCTCGCCCAAAGGACCTGCGGCCTATTAGTCAATCATCAATATTGCTCAAACTGCTGGAAAGGCTAATTGATATTCATCTTCGGAGCACTATCCCCTTGCACCTCCTATCAACATCTCAGCATGCGTATTGGAAGGGCAAGTCTGTCGACACAGCGCTGCACTCTATCGTGAGTTTTATCGAAAAGTCCTTCTCTCACGATGAATATTCCTTGGATGCGTTCTTGGACATTGAGGGCGCCTTCAATTACATCAAGCCTGATGCAATTGCTGAAGCTCTCTGTGGTCTGGGCGTTGAAGAGTCGCTAGTTACGCTAATCAATCAGCTACTAACATCTAGGGTCGTAAGGACAACCCTTGGTACTTCCACTGTGAGGAGGTGTGTGTAGAGGCACTCCTCAGGGAGGAATGCTTTCCCCTCTCCTGTGGATCATTTCAGTTAATTCACTGCTCTTGGACCTGGAAAAACTGGGCTGCCGTGTAATTGCATATTGCGATATCGCAATCGCCGTCTCTGGCAAGTTTCCGGGGGCGCTGAGTGAGGTTATGCAAGGTGCATTCTCTATACTCACCCGTTGGACTAATCGCTGCGGCCACACAGTGAATCCTGACAAAACTGAGCTTGTCTTGTTCTCAAAAAAAAAAAAAAAAACAAAGATTCCTCCGTTAATACCCCCCGTGCTCGGGGGAAAAAGGTTGATTCTTGCGGATAAGGCCAAATTTCTGGGTCTAATTCTGGACAGAAAGCTTAGCTGGAGGGCAAACACTGTGGAACGGGTGCATAAGGCAACGGTCGCCCTGTACGCTTGTAAGAAGGATATTGGGGCGACTTGGGGCCTTAAGCCAAAGGTACTGCATTGGCTATTCATAGCCATTCTGTGCCCCATTCTTATGTATGGGGTGGTGGTCTGGTGGACGGCAATGAATACCGTGCGTAATCGTATTTTGCTGGACAAGGTGCAGAGATTGGCCTGTATAGCTATTTGTGGTGCACTTAGAACTACTCCTTCCGCAGCCTTGGATACGCTGCTTAACCTGATTCCTTTGGATATTTTCGGCGAACAATCTGCTGTTAACTCGGCTATCAGGCTTCGTGAAGCTCGGCAATGGACCTCGGCCAAAACTGGGCACGCCCGTATTCTGTTACAGAGGGATCTCCCTTCTTTAACTGATTACTCACCCCCGAATTATATGTTTGACAAGAACTTCTCCACTTCGTTCCCTCAAAGGGCATTATGGGAAGCTACCGGGCAGACTTTACTGGACCATGTCTGCATTTATACGGATGGCTCAAGATTACGTGGTAAGGTTGGTGGCGGAGTCTTCTCCGACTGCTTAAACATCGAGCTTTCGTTTCGTCTCCCTGACCATTGTAGCGTCTTCCAGGCGGAGGTTACTGCCATTACGAAGGCGCTTTCCTGGTTAGGATTTAACGTTGTGTCCGTAAGGGACATTACCATTCTCACGGACAGTAAAGCGGCCATTAAGGCCCTGGAGTCCGTTGTGTCCACTTCAACCACTGTGGTGGAGTGTCGTACTTCCCTTAGGCTATTGGGCGAGTTTTTCAATATTGTTTTGTGCTGGATCCCTGGACATTGTGGTTTTTCGGGTAATGGCAGGGCGGATGAATTAGCTCGTCTCGGGACTGAAGATGTGCTGCACGATTACAATCGACACTTTGGTATGCCTCTTTCATCACTCAAACTTGCTGTTAAAGCTGAGGCAGTTAGGAAGGCTAATCTAAGATGGGCTAACTGCGGCACGTGCCTAACTACAAGATTATTATGGCCCAAAATCAATGCGAAACGCTCGACTTGTCTTCTGTCCTTGAAAAAACATCATATTAGGATGGTAGTGGGGGTTCTGACGGGGCACTGCCTCATCGGCGAGCATGCTAGGAGGCTCCGAGCCCCTTTTAATGACTTCTGCAGAAGTTGTGGGGATGAGGAGGAGGAGGAAAGTGTATCGCACTTCCTCTGTGGCTGCTCTGCCTTGGCGACTATTAGAAAGTCATCCTTGAGGTCCTTCTTCTTTGATAATCTGGGAGATCTTGCTGAATCTAATGTCAATAGTCTTCTACGATTCATACTAAGCTCAGGCTGGTTCGCAGAGTAGTTTTTCTTTGGGTCGGTTTCTTTTAAAGTGAACTCTGGGTATCACAACGGATCTATTCGTCTGGTCTAAGTGAGTCGTGTTGAGAGTATTTGCTCTTGCACGACAGCCCCGTTACCTAACCTAACCTAGTCAGTATGACGAGATGAGTCGATTAAGTTCTGTCCGTCTGTTTCTATGCAAACTAGTCTCTCAGTTTTGAAGCTATCGATCTGAAATGCAAAATGCCTTCTTTCTATTGCACGCTGTATGTTCTTCGTCTTTGCCCTTCCATACCACTTTGCGACTTCGCGTTGCTCTGCCTGTGGTGTTGGCACTTCGCCCATTCTGGTGTATAATCTTAGCTTCCTTCTGCAGGCAGCTGGGTCTTGGATCGTATTATCGCCGAGATTAACGCATTGTTGTTGCTTCTATATCTGATCGATCCACGTGTGTTTCCGTCTGCCTTGGGACTTGGGTCCAACAAATGGAACATTCATTGATAGTGCCTTCATGACAGAGTTTTCAGGCGGACGCTGATAAGTTTGTAAAGGATTCCACTGTCACCACGGTAAGCCGCTTCCTCTGCCTTCTCCGCTAATGCATTGATGTTGTTGCGTTTGTCCCGGCTTACGCTTCTTTGCACGCCTTTCTGAAGAGAACGGTATTCAGCTCTAAGTTGATCTTTGACTGCGTCGTCAGTAGCTGAGTTGATTTATTCTTTAATTCTCTTGCGTGCCGAGATTTGAGAGCATGTAGAGTCACTAATGAATGACCTTCTACCGCGCCCCAACCTGCCCGCAAAAGTTTCACCGCACGAAATAAATGAGTCCTTAGCGACGTTCCATCTATCATCAATTGCAGGATTCTCACAAGGTGGTGCATTAGCTCTTTCGTGCAAGGCGGTGGAGTAAGCAAGTCTTATAGATGGATATTTTGTACATAAAAAGGGGCAAGATTCGTGCATTTTAAGGACGATGGATCGCTGCCGTTCGTAAGCGCACTTTTGCGACAACAAGTTGGTGATCGCTGCCAATATCAGCACCCCGCTTCGACCTGACGTCTAAGAGACAGTTCCTCCATGTCTTGGAAATGGCTATATGGTTAATCTGGTTCTCTGTTCTGCCATTCGGAGAAACCCAGGTTGTTAAATGGTATCGTTTGTGCTTGAACAAAGTACCGCCGATGACGAGCTGACGAGAGTTGCCAAACTCCACGAACATCTCGCCACTTTGGTTCGTGTAGCCTAGACCATGATTGCCCATTAGGTGTTCCAAACCAAGCTTATCAGACCCGACTTTGGCATTGAGATCCCCATAATAATTTTTATGTCACTTTTGGGAGCCTTGTCGAAGGTGTCGCCGAGTCGGTGATAGAAGGCGTCGTTAGCTGATTGATCCGCTGGTTCAGTCGGGGCGTAGCACTGAATAATTGTGAGGTTTCTTACCTTGGATTCAAATCTGGCTGTAATGATACGGTCGGAGATGGGGTTCCAGTCAATTAGAGATAGGCGTGCCTCCCTAGTCAACAGAATTCCGACGCTTGCCATTCGAGGTGAGGTATCGTCTTCACTTCCAGAGTAGAGCAGCACTGTTTGGGAGCTTGGTGATAAAGTCGTTCCCCGATCCAGGCCATCTTGTTTCGCTCAGTCCTAGTATATCGATGTTATATGCGGTGATTTCCCGTTCGAATTCAGTGAGCCTCGCTCTATTGCACTCGCCCCACATCGTTCGAACGTTCCAAAAACCGATCGTGGTCCGTTGTTTGTAGCCAAAAGTCGTTGCCGATGAATCAGTCCGTGCCCCGTGGTATCCGAGGCTCGTTTAATGTTTCGAGTGTAAATTTATTTCAGGTACGCAGGTTACAAGCCCACATACCCAATCTTAGGGGAAGGGTTGCTTCCTTAGGTGTCCTTAGAGTCGCCGGGAGCTATTTTTTATATAGCGCAGAGGTAGCTCTCCAATGGTGTTTTTAATAGCGCGTTATTTTGACTATCTTTCAGCTGAGTGTGACGTGTCACAACTATATTGCAACACCAACGTTCACCTACTTCCTGAGACGCATTGGTGTTATTGGCCATTCAGGATGATCATCGTTGTGCCTCTACCAAATTTTTTGCAGTGCAAAACTCGGTTGGCTTGGTTAGCCGTTTCAGAAGGCGCCCACGAGGAGGACTATGGAAGAGGTCTCTTGCCCCCCAACCCACCCAATGAGACCAACATACTATTCTTGGACTCCTTTTTGTCAAGGGAACCAGTATCGAGCCATCATCCCGTACTTACTTTTCGACCATTTCGCGTCCAACTAATACTACACACGGGATGAACGTGAGCTGATATAATTTTTGCGATACCGCGCGTAAGAAAGTCCCAAATTACAATGCGACCATCGTTGCAGCCCACCGCCAGAAGTGTGCCGTATTTATTGAACGCCGATGTTACGGCCAGCGAAATGCAATCGAGTGATCCATCAAACTCCTCCGGATAGTTCTGACCAAACGACTCTGAAAATGAAAATCCATGTAACGTCGGGTTATTCACAGTTTCAGACAGCGCAGTCTATGAAACTTACCGAGCAATTCTAAATTCATCCTAACATTTGATCAACTTTTGTTGATTTGGCGGCGATTTTTACACAACAATCCGCAAAAACATAACCCTCTAACGTCAAAACAAAACTTCGTCAAATGACGGATGAACTGATGAACCTTTTCCATTGCACCGGGAAGTGTTGAATCGGTTCAAGGTTCACCTGGCCAGTGAATCGATCCACCACAAATGGCGGTTGTGAGTTTTGAATTTATTTTATCCATATTTTTTCACAGAATACTCATACTTGTTTTTAAATTAATATGCTGGATTGTGGTTTCTGAACTTATTTATATTATAATAAACTGAGTAACTGGTGTTAAAATATAAAATTTCAAATAGGAAAATTCAAATTCACTATCATCGACAAGATCCACAATCATCAAACATTTGAAAGTATCCACACCATATTTCGGGACGCAGCCTAAACATCTGAGTTTCCATTTGTCAGGCAACTTCGCGTTGATATGCTTGCGAAGAACAAGATAGTCGCAAGTCGGCAATTGTTCTCAATTGTTTGCATGTTGTGTTTTGCACTACGATGGTTTTGCATGCAACAAACGCGTGCATGCTGTGAGTACAAGTCATTTGTGATCTGTGCGTTAAAGGGACCGCCGTGGTAAAGTGTTGTGTAATTGTTTCTAAAAGATTGATTAGTTAGTTATTTAGATAAAAACGATAACGTGACAAATGGAACAAATTGAGGACATTGTGGAGCTCCTCAGCTCATCTTCGGATAGTGAGGAGTCTCGAACTGTAAACTATGGTGAGTTATTCTGAAATACCTCTTACACATTTTCTATGGAGGATATTGAAGAGGCGTTCGAAGTGAAACAATAATTGCACTTCGTCGGGACGATTTTTTGTCATGTCTTGCAAGCGAGTGTCCAGGTGCCGAGGTTTTTCATATCATCCTTCGGTACCTCAACAAAAAGTACCAAAAAGTAGTGTCAATGGATTAGATTTTTTAACAGCTTTCGATTTATGTGGATATCTACGGTTTTTTCATAGCACCGATATCCAATCAATTGACTGACTGAGTGGTCAGTGTTATTTCTGCAAAATGGAAATTTCCACTGAACCGCTGAGAGGTGTGCACTGTAGAAATGCCGGCAAATGTTCACTCGCGAAATTTTGCATACAGTTATCGTGTGGAAGCAAATACATGTGGTCAATCTATAAACAGTTTACAATCAAGTCGCGCATGGTTCATTTTGCAAATTATGACGCATCGAAGTGCACTTTTTTAGGGAAAGACGAGCGGCTACGATAGATTGTCCGTTTGATCGCATTGTGTATGCGCTTATCGTTGACGATTTTCTTTTACAGTTCCATATACAGTGAAATACATTTAACGGGAAAACGTTTAAGACGAAATATCGGTTAACACGAAGTAATGCACCGGTCCCGACAAACTACTACGTATTCTCATGCGCATTTTTTCTCTTAACACTAAACGAAAATCGCTTAACACGAAAAGATTTTCCTTCTGGTAATGAAAAAAATACATAAAACACCAGCCGCGTAGGCGAGATTTAAGAGGGGTGTGCAATAAAAGAGAGGTGGTTTTACATGTTTCGTAAAACGGAGCCAAACATGGCCTTGAAGTACCCTCGGAATAGCATGTGGCCAGGGCCGTCGAGAGAAAATCCGTTCCCAGGACTCAAATTTTATGGGGCCCCATAATATGAAATGATGGAAGTTATTGCACGAATTTTTCGTGTTCGAAAGAATTCGGGAGTTTGTCGAGTTACAATTGATTCTCTTCTCGTGTCGGTCTTCCGTCCTTCCCGATTTTTTTTTATCTGAAATTTTTCTAGTATCCGGGCCCCACAAAAAACACGGGCCCGGGGCGATTCGCCCCTTCCGCACCCCCCTCACGGCCCTGCATGTGACATGAGCCCATTTTGTTTATCTGAGCTCCATTCACCGTCCACCCCTACAAACGCTCCATAAAACCATCTCATCTCTCATCAGTTGGCATTGGAATTCGTTTTTTCCTTTAACACGAAATTCTTTTAAGAAGAAAAAATATTTTAGTCTTCTCAGTTTCGTGTTAAACGATTTTCACTGTATTTTGATCATCAGATATTTTGTGGCAATGCATCGTCAGATCGATCTGCGGTTTTTTGCACCAAAAATAAGACAAACATTTTTATTCTTCAATGGGGGGGGGGGGGGGGGGGGGGGCAAAAACTCCTCTTCCATAGTCCTCCGCGTGGGCGCCCCCTGGAACGGCAGTGGTCACTGACCATTGCTAACCAACGTCAAGCCGCCAGTGATGGCGGTGCGATGATTTGGTTGAGGTACCCCTGTGGTGTGGGGTGTGAAAAAAATACCACGGCCTTTCCCTTTGAGGGCCTGTCGTTAAAACCGACAATCAAAGGACAGGATGTGTATGCCAGCAACTTGCACTATCCGAAATCTTTATATGCTAACGAAACGTCAACTATGCCTCGGATAAGGACTGACTCAACGGTTACGACTTTTAGCTATCGTACAATGACAAAGATTGGATTCTGGAATGTGCGTACTCTCCTGGACAATGGATCAGAAGGTCCCCAGAACGCACGATTTCTTCAATTAGAGAGTGAATTTCTGAGGTACAAATTAAATATCTTAGGAGTTAGTGAGATAAGATGGTACAACAGCGGAGAATTCATCTCTCCAACGGGCAGCACTGTAATGTTGTACTCCGGTAAAGCTACCGGTAGTCGCCGTGAGTCAGGTGTGGGGCTCCTTTTAACCAGAGCCGCGCGAAACTGTCTCTTATCCTGGGAACCGGTCTCTGACAGGGTCTTGACCGCCAGGTTCCGGACCAAAATGAGGAACATCTCAATAATACAATGTTATGCCCCTACTGAACCCGACAATGTCTTGGCAAAAGACTCCTTCTACGAAGAACTAAACGCCGTTCAGAGCAGAACACCTAAAGGTGACATTATAATGGTTATGGGTGATTTGAATGCGAAATTGGCGCTGATAACTATGGGCTCAGACATGTGATGGGGAGACACGGTCTTGGTGATCGTAATGACAACGGTGAAAGATTTGTAGAGTTCTGCAACTTTCACAGTCTCTTCATCGGTGGTACTATGTTTGAGCATAAGGACCACCACAAAATCAGTTGGTCCTCTGTTGATCGGCGCAGAACACAAAATCAGATCGACCATTTTGCCATTAGTAAAAGATTCAAGAGTTGCCTCCTGGACGTGCGAAACAAGAAGGGTGCCGATATTGGGATGGGAAGAGACCATTATCTAATGATCGCTAATGTTCGATTGCGTATTGCAGCCGTGCGCCGCCCCAGCGACGAAAGATCCAGGCCCCGCAAATTCAACACCGCTCGACTAAAAAATCCAGCTGTTTTACAACAATATAATGACCATCTTGCGCAAAAAGCGGCTGAGATAACTAGTCACCCAAATAGTGACATAAACGAAAACTGGGATGCCATAAAAAATGCGTACATTGATAGCGCAAATACCATCCTTGGCCCAAGCCCGGATTGCCGGAATAAGCCCTGGATGTCCGACGCTTCATGGCAGCGGATTGTTGAAAGAAAGGAGCTGAAAGTTCGTTTGGCTGCAGTATCAGACGACAATCGAAGCAGCATCGAACTCCTTTACCGTCAGAAAGCTCGAGAAGTTCAGCGTAGTGTGCGACGCGATAAAAGAGTTTATGCCAATTCTCTTTTAGCGTCAGCAGAAGAAGCCGCTAGAAGTAACAACTTAAACGCCGTATACGGTGTCATCAAGGAGTTTGCAGGTGGTCGTAACTCCTGCCAACATCCGGTGAAGGATGGTGATGGAAAGCTACTTATCTTGGAAGAAGATCAAATGAGGCGGTGGAAAGAACACTTCGCCGCGGTCTTGAACCGTGTAACCTCTGGTGAAGTTCCCCCTCATATAGATAATTTAGCTAGCCATCAAAATGTGCGTATACGGTCCACTGCCCCGACTAAAGAGGAAATAGTCACTGCAATTATTGCACTGAAACGAGGAAAGGCCGCCGGACTTGACGGTATCCCTGCCGAACTTTATCAAGCAGCGCCAAGCGTAACTGCCGATTTGCTGCACCCACTTGTTGATAAAGCGTGGAATACAGAGACCTTTCCCACTGAGTGGAAGGAAGGTTTGATCATCAAACTTCCAAAGAAGGGTAGCCTCACAGACTGTAATAATTGGAGAGGCATTTGTGTGCTTCCTGCCGTTGCCAAGATAATAGCTAAAATCGTCCTGGAAAGACTAAAGGCCCACTTAGAAAGCACAATTGATGAAGAGCAGGCTGGCTTTCGATCCGGATTCTCCTGTGTCGATCACATTAACACCTTGCGAATCATCATCGAGCAATGCGCTGAATACGATTCTCCGCTTCACTTGCTTTTCATCGATTTCGAAAAGGCTTTCGATAGTGTGAACCGGGATTCTATATGGGCGGCCTTGCGCAGGAGAGGCATCCCTGAGAAGCTTGTGGCTATTATTAAGGCAACCTATGACGGCGCGAAATGTCGCGTTCTGCATAAAGGTAAGGTGTCGGGGGACTTTGAGATTCGCAGTGGAGTTCGGCAGGGGTGCATCCTCTCACCGATCCTATTCCTCATTGTGATCGGCGATGTGTTGCATGCAGCCCTATCCGGACTCGACAGAGGAATTCAATGGACTTTGACATCTTATCTACAACATCTTGACTACGCTGACGACATATGCCTACTCTCCCACAAAATCATGGATCTGTCCGCAATGGCGTTAGATCTCGAGAGGGAGGCAAGCAAGGTTGGGCTAAAGATTAATACCAACAAGACCAAGGTGCTTAGCCCGCCGTTGCGAAAAAGAAATCCGACACCTATTGCCATCAATATTAATGGGCAGCCTGTGGAGAAGGTAGACAACTTCGTCTACCTGGGTAGCATCGTTGCCGAAAATGGTGGTACGGAGCAGGACATCGCTCGTCGTATCAACCAGGCTAAACGCGCATACGGCATGCTGTCCAAAATCTGGCAGGGCAGTTATCTCAGCATCAAGACCAAGCTGGGCCTGTTTCGCTCCCTGGTACTATCAGTGCTTTTGTATGGGAGCAGTACATGGAAAGTTTCCGTAGGAGTTACCAGAATGCTGCAAGTTTTCGTCAACTCATGTCTTCGTCGAATTTTAAGAATTTTCTGGCCCGAAACAATACGGATATCAAATGAAGAGCTAAGTCGGCGTACGGGTCAGATGCCAATCGACGAATTGATACGCAGGCGAAAATGGCAGTGGATAGGTCACACATTGCGGAAGAGTGATAACTGCATTGCTTTGCATGCCATGAAATGGAACCCCATTTCCAACCAAGGCCGACCAAGAGGGGGTCCTCGAATCACATGGCGTCGATCTGTGGCAAAGGAGTGTCAGGTATTGGGTAAGTCTTTTGGGGAGTTGCGCCCCATTGCCCAGAACAGAGTACGATGGCGCGCAGGAGTAGTTGACGCGCTATGCCCCGCTAGGGGTTAAGGCAAAGTAGTATTCTTCAAAATACATTTAATCAACCAGATATTGTCCGTTCATTTCAACAACCTTCTGCCAAAGTTCTGGCAAGAGCATGATGGCATAAAAGCGCTGTGGCTGCGAAAACACTCATCAAGGTCATATTTGATGGTTTGCTTTCACAGATTCAAAGCGATTTCCATCCAAATGATTCTGAAGAGACCGGAAAAGGTGGTGTTGGTCTAGCGACATTTGGGGTTCATCATAGGGCGTCACTTAAAAACGCCTCCTCGTCTTCTCTTTCTATGTCGAAGCCAAGGAAGAATGCGACCTCGATGGGGTTTTCCCACAGAGATGGTGTTAAGTTTGTGGGGGCCTCTGGGCATTCAAACGGATGTCTGATGTCGTGTGGAGTGCCATTGCAAGCGGGGCACGTGTTGTTGATGTTTCGATGGTTGTCAAATGACAACATTACAGGTGATTTCCGGCGTTTTCATCGGAATTCATAGGGTAATTATACGTTTTTTGTTGTGCAAAAATTTTAGTGAATTGATGCGCCCCAAAATACGGTTCTTAAACGCGTTGTTGATGAGCCAGACGAAAGTTTCACTGCAGCTGACAGGACTAGATGCCTAGCAGTGAAACTTTCGTCCGGTTCGTCAACATCGTGGTAAAAATCCGCATTTTGGGGCGCATAAATCCACTAAAATTTTAGCACAACAAAAAACGTATACTTACCCTATGAATTCCGATGAAAAGGCCGGAAATCACCTGTAATGTTGTCATTTGACAACCACTTTGAATTCACTTTTTGGGTCACTTCCGGGAGTTTCCGCTAAACTCACCGGCCCGAGGATTCGTCCCAGGGTAGTGCTGTACCATTCACACTTGCCGAATTGCCGGAAAATAAACGAAAAATGCGAAATTTCCCGTGTCGCACTTTCCTAACCTCGCACTTTTCAATACACCATTTTACTCGATATTTCCCGGCACTTCACGTTTTTTTTCACTTTCACACGGCACTGATAGCCACTTCTTTTAGTTACACTTAAAATTCCGGCACTAAACTCACTTTTACACACAATTATCGCGATATTTCACCGGACGACCGCACGCGTTCACACTTCGTTGACTGCTTGTCATGTCGTTAGTGCTTTGACAATCAGCTGACACTCCGGCCTGAGAGTAAAGATGGCAGTGGTCTTACGATACATAAATACTGCGAAATTCAAAATTTTGTACTAAGTTTGTCGGCTTTATATTAATGGGCAGTGTATTGCGGGCTCTCATTCGATTGCATACCGAAGAGGCGTGGGCCGATGATGTGGCCATATTGTCGAGGGTAACCCCTAGAATCTTCGGATGGTTGGCTGTGGGGATTGGTATGTTACATATGCTTAAATTATGCTGTGTGTTGACCTCCTTGGTCCAAGATGTGAATAGGGTTGCTGTAGATTTAGTCGCTGATAACTGTAGGTTACGATTGGCGAAGAAGGGGTTGAGTTCCGCCAGATATCTGTTAATCTTTCCATACATAACCGGGATACTATTGTTCGTAGCAACAATGGAGCAGTCATCCGCGTAGGAGATAAGAAGGAGATCTTCAGGCGGGGATGGAATACCGGCCATGTAGAGGTTGAATAGGGTGGGGGACAGGACGCCGCCCTGTGGGACTCCTTACTTTACTCTCCTGAGTTTGGACTTTTTGCCTCTAAACTCTGTGAATGATTGCCTACCAGCAAGGTAATTAGAAATCCACTTCTTGACTTGAGTCTTGAGCTGGGAGAGATGATGACGTGATGTCCGACAGAAGTGTAGTGTGGCTGACCGTGTCGAACGCCTTGAGGTCAAGCGACAAGCGCCACGAGAATTGTTCTAGAACATGGACGTGACTGATGTAGTTCATTGTGGATGCGAGTCGTGATGGCATCTAGGGCTGTAGTCGTGCTATGCATCTTTCTGAAGCCGTGTTGATGGTCGGCAAGTCGAATGTGGGTCTCTACTATCGGTTTGAGTATAGCCTCGAGGGTTTTCGCAACTGGGGAGAGCTGAGATATGGGACGGTATGACTCCCAAGTTGGCCTTCTTACCGGGTTTTAATATGGGAATTATTTTGCCGGTCTTCCATATTTCCGGTATCACTAACGACGATAATGATAGGTTCAGTGTCGTCGTTAGGTACTCAATGGCTGGCGTATCCAAGTGTTTCAGCATGGTCATTGATATGCCGTCAGGTCCTGATGCCTTGGTGTTGTTTGCATCCTTAATAGCTATTTGGCTTGGGGTGACCTGAAGCATTTGGTTCACTGCTAAATTGCGGATGTTTCTTTGGATTGTGCGATCGAGCTTGTCGCTGGGTGGATGTTCGACAAACTGCCGGTTGAAGTGGTTGGCACACTTGATCGGGTCGTAGTAACATGTGTTCCCGAACTCGATGGCTATATGTCCGCTTTTCTTGGTGGGGTTGTTCAACGATTTAACAATGGACCAAAGCCTGGATACATTGGCCTTGAGGTTGCAGGTGTTCAGGTGGGCATGCCATTTGGCCTTTCGGTGTTCAGCTACCTGTTTATTGATTGTAGCATTTAGCACACCTATTTGTGAATCGTCTGGGTTTGATTGGCGAATGCGATCTCTGTTATCTGCTAGTCTGGCGGCAGGGATTCTGCCTGCAGGTATGAATCTAGCTGCCGCCCTGTTGATGCTTTCCCTAAAGCTAGATTCAGCATCTGGCACATTCAAAGGTACTGGGAGAGCAGAGATAACGTCGTTGATGGATAGTTGGAATCCATTCCAATCTGCTTTATTGTAGTTGATGAAAGTACGGCGTTCTGCAGACATTTGATGCGAAGGTCAATCAAGTCTTATGATTGGCAGATGACAGGGAGAGATGTGGCTCCCAGATGAGATTGCTGATGAGACTGGCACTAGCGATCGAGATGTCTGGTGAGGTGGTGCATGAGCCTGTAATTCTCGTTGGAGCGTCGCCATTCAAGGGGCAGAAATCGGAGGAGTCGAGTTTTTCTGTGATGTTAACTCCTCTAGCATCGTTGCCGAGATTAGAATGCCATAGCTCATGGTGTGCGTTAAAGTCTCCTAGTAATAGACGATGGTAACCGGAGAGTAGAGGGTGCAGGGAGACTCGATAACCTGAGGGACAGCTGGATACCGGCGGGATGTAGATATTGAATATTTCAATCTCTACATTCCCGAACTTAACTGCTATTGCCTGGTATTCGAGAACGCTGTCGTTGTCATCAGGTAAAGTCAGTTCTCGGTATGGTACCTCCAGGTGGATCAAGAAGGCGAGTCCTCCTCCTGAACCAGTAGGTCTATCTTTGTGCAAGATGGTGTAGTTGCCATGAGAAGTTAGAGACAAATTAGCATGGAGTTTACTCTCTTGGATGGCTCCAATCATGATTCTATTTCTGTCCACGAACGCTGTCAGTTCGTCAAGAATGTGTTGCAATCCATTGCAGTTGAGCTGCACCAGTGAGAGCATGTAAAAATTTGGTGTTGGTTGTGCCGGGTTGAGACTGTGCCGACCGGAGGGAGTTGTTGTTATTGTCGGCGCGTTGTTATTGAGTTGTGGCCACCTGAGCCAGCTAACGTAGTAGGGTATGAATTCACCGGACTAGATTGTGTTGTTGGTAGCCTATTAGAGCATAGGGCAGCGGTGAAGGAAGTATCTCATAGCCTGTGATGGGATTGCCCTGAGCAGCTTCTCAGGTGGCACCAGTCGTTGCAGCAATTGCATCTCACTGATGTGGCATTCAGGTGCAGCACTCTACTGCAAACGCAGCAGATTCAAGGACCGGGGTTCTGCTCGATGCCGGCGAGAATGAGGAGTAGGTGCAGTTGCGCCTGCGTGTACTGCAACCGGTCAGTAAAAATTTGCGATGAGGGGGGGGGGGGGGGGTCTGTCAAGACCACAGAGAATAACTATGGAGGAGCAATCCGCATATACTCAACACTAAACTACTTGAAGCAATTCCAGTCGTAAAAAGTAGAGAGAGAGAGATACACGCCCTCCACTGCGCAACACCCGCGCAGTCTATATAAAAGCACAGGAAGCACGGAAGATGTCATCCCCTCTCCTACTTTTCCAATCGGAACAATAACATTCCAGTCTGTCTCTCTGCCGCGGAACACCCGCCCGGTCTATATAGAGCAAAAGAGATGTCAAATTTTCATCCCACTTCCTACTTCCTCACTTGTGCCGAATTGCGTCGTTTCTCTCGCTCTTTTTCACTTCCTCATATACTCTCTCTTCAAAGGTCAAGACACCCTTGATGAATCCTTCATGTCGGGGGGTTAGGGCAGCTCTTGGACGCTCGTAAAGAGCGGGTCGTTCCGGCACGGCGAACCGGCTGCCATAGGAACGAAAATTTGTAGTACACGAAAATCCCTCACAAATCCAAATAGTTAACAAAAATTAATCTAGGTTGTATTGATAGTGAATCATAGCCTATATTTTTTGAATTGTCATTCGTTGTCGCATCGCACGAAAATCGTACAGTGTGTGTGTAGCGGAGGTCGTCAGATATTTTCTGAATATCCGTCGTCAGATATTTTGTGACGATCGATCTGACGAGGGATCGCATCGTCTATGGGGGACTAATACCTCACATACACGGAGCGATCCGTCGCCCGATCGATCGGCCGGAGGATCGTCACAAAATATCAGCTGATCAAAATTATATGGAACTGTGAAAAAAATCTTCAACGATAAGCGCATGCACTCATGCACAGGCCGATCCATCGGCCGATATCGATATCGGGCGACGGATCGGCCGATCGATCGCTGCGTGTATGGCACGTTTAAGGCGGCTATTATATTATAAAAGTTATTTTACAAATATCTTTTATGAACGATATTTTCAAAGATGTAAGATATTTTAAAGAAACTTTATTGTGTAATAGCCGGTTGTGATATGGACGTTGCTTGTTTCAAGTACTTTTCTGGTAAGCTCGCGTACCTTTCCCCTTTCTGCGGCTATTATCGCTATTATTTTTTTTTTTAAATATCGTTTATAAAAGATATTTGTAAAAGAACTTCTATAGACAAATAGCCGCCTAAAGAATGTTGGTTGCCACGGGATTTTCACGTCCATTGTAGAATTATATGAAGTGTGCGCGTACCTCGCGTTGTTTGCTATTAAGGCCGAAATACATGTAAACGGACGGACGCAATTTTAGATGAATCATGTTTTTGATAAATTATTCTTATTCGCAATCAATTTTGCACACACATCGTATGAACTTTCTCTCAAATTATGCGAATTTCATAACAGCTAGTGCTGGCAAACAAAAGCTTGCAAATTTCATTGCTATTCGCGAAAAGTCGACGAACACGATGTAGGTATGCATAATTTATACTGGAAATGTATGCCGCTGATCTCATCATCATCACCGTGGCGCGACAACCCGACGTCGGTCCTTGGCCCTCCAATTATCTCGGTCACGCTAGCGCGTCCTCCATTATTGGAAGCCCAGTGGCTGCTTGGCTTCCGCATAAACTGAGCTCTCCCAACGAGCTATCGCTCATCTTCGCAGTCTCGCCTCATCGACTCGTTCTGCGTTCATTACCTTTTTGGCATGCGTTCATTCGTTGTACATGCCCTGCCCATTGCAGTCGTTGTAGTTTGACGATTTTCGAAACTGTTCATCGCAGAGTTTATGCAACTCATTGTTTTGCCGGAAGTGCCATCCATCAGGGTTGTAAACTGCTTCGTTGAAAGACTTTCCGTTCGAATGTGTCTAGCAAGTTTCCGGAGGCTTGAGTTAGGGTCCATGCTTCGCAGCCATAGCATAGCACTGGTCGTATGATGGTTTTGTACACGCGGAGGGATAGAAAAGTAGATGAGAGAGAACTGAACTACTGATTAGATTAGATGATGTGACATATATACGATGTCGCTACGCTATATTGTGGTGTAGAATGAAGTGGAGTAAATTTTCAATTGGATTTTATTGATGTTGGGTGGAGTGAAGCTTTTCATCTTTTATTGTGTTGTGGGTGGTCGTGGCCGATGATGGATTGAGGCTTTTTTTGGGTCGGTAGAATCTTAAGTCAGAATTGCCAAAAATCCAAAAATAAAGGAGTTTCTGAGCGGCAACCCTCTGTTGTTGTTTTTTTCAAAACTATAAACACAGCCAATCTTGGTGGAATAAACTGGTAGGCGCTCGATTGGGTAGCTGATTGCAAATCTGAAGTCAGAACTGCAAAAAATAAAAAAAATAAAGGAGCTTCTGAGCTTCTCAAACTCGGGTCAAAAATGAGAAGAAAAAATTGGGGTTGCTCATCCCAGATTGGCAACCCCGTTTTCATGGGAAATAGTGGTCCGATCTGACTAGCTCAACCTAAGGGGGGCCACCGACTTCGAATCGGGGGTCAAACATAAAAGAAAAAAATGAATTTCTTTAAAACTACGACTTTTACTGAATATGTTATTAACCAAATTTCTGACTCTTTGGATGACTCTTTTCGAACGACTCATTGGAAAGAGTCAGATCTTGTGTGCCGGCACAGTAACCAATGTTATAACTATGGTTTAAATGAAAAACAGGGAATTTGAGGTCCCATTGCGGGGCTTTATCCGCAGAGACCGTGTTTCGAGTAAGCAAAAAATGCCCGGTGCGTTACCGAGCTAACCTACAGACGCACACTAAGTTGGTGTGCAGAATGGAACCAAGTGTCCGATTTTCACTGAAATAATTCGCACGTGCACATTGCAAGAACATTGAATACAAAAACTATGGTTCTGTTTATTACAAAAAGAAAATCTTAAAAAATAAGAGGAGAATAAGGAGATAATGCATGTTGTCTGTACATAAAAATAGAACCAGATAACTAATGTGCGCACTTGCGAATTGAGTTTTTGCCAACCATGATATGTTCTATGTAATTTTCCTTTAAAATCGTTTGCATGCGTTTAGGTTAAGCGATACCACTCGTGTAACCCCGTACCAGCTTTTTCCAGACAGATTAGCCGTGTTTTTTTTTTTTTTAAAGAGTTGCCGTTCAGAATCTCTTTTAGTTTCTGAATTTTTTGCAAGTTTGACTTCAGATTCGCAGTCAACGACCCAAACAACACTCTATCAGTTTTCGCCAGCATAGTTGGCCGTGCTTATAAAAAAGGTGTTGCCATTCTGGATCCCCCATTTTGTTTTTTGCCATTTGGACTTCAGATTCGCAATTAGCAACCCCAAAAAAACCCCTGCCAGTTTTTTCCAGCAAGATTGGCTGTGTTTTTGACAGTGACGTGCAGTGGAAATTTTTCATAGTCAAGCAGTTGGGCGCCCTAAAGCCAATTTAGCATAAACAAAAATGGACTGTATAATAGAATATGGACAGTCACAAAAACATTTATACCAAGCGGCTTTAAGCCTTAAAGAAGAAATCAGGAAAGATATAAATAAAATATTGGCACATATATTCGGAATACAAAAAAAATAAATAAATAAAATATTACTAATAAAAAAAATGATAAATAAATATTATGTTAATTAAGACTAAGAAAAATTCAGGGGTATTTGAAATAAATAAATATTCTTTCGCCATTGCCATTTATTTGTATTCCAAATCTATGCGCCGTTCTTTAAGTAAAAACTCTTTAATCACATTATCAAAAAAATCGTTTTCTCTTCGCATTTGTATAAGAAGATCCTTTTCAACCGCAATTAAAGCAAGATCCGAAAGTCGTTCTTGGGATTGGCGATTTCTCAAAAATGTGTGAACGCGCTTTAGTGTTGAAAATGACCTTTCCGCAGTTGCCACTGTGACTGGAATTGACGTTAATAATTTTGCTAAAATATGAACTTGCTTAAAACCGTTTGCGACATAAGGCCGTTTTTGAAAATAATCGAGAATTTTACTAGGATTCGCGTTTTTAAACTCATCTGAAGAATAAATAACTTTTAGCTCATTTTTCAACTTTATTCTGTCGAAAAATTGACCGTGATATTCAATAAGTGAGTCAAAATTTTTATCGGGAAAATTTGACTTGAATTTAGAAAAATAATTCGGTTCAAGCAACTCTAAAAATGAAAGATCTTTAAACGAATGGAATCGATCTCGAATTTGCCCGAGAATAACATCTATAATCTCCCGAAATATCCGCCGTAAATTTTGTAAAGGATCTATCGCATTTCTACATTTCTTACGTGGTGGCTGATATTCTGCTGTAACTGTCGAATAGAAATTATCAAACTTTTTAGAAAAGTCATTTTCAAGCCAATTTTCAAATTCAATAATTTTTTGGCTTGCATATGAAATGTTTACCACTTTGCTCTGAATAATATTAAATAATATATCAGTTTTCGAAAAAATTTCAGAAAAAATTAACAGATATAATTGAAAATCTGACTCTGCGAATTTTTGTAAGTATATATCGGAAAAAGTCAAGGAATCGCCATCCCAGTGTTGAGAACCATTCGAAATTGTCTCAAAAACTGTACAAATTTCATGCTTATGTTCAAATATAACGTTAATAATACGCGAATGATAATGCCAACGCGTTTTGGAAACGACGATTTACTATATTTGCAAAAAGGTCCGACCTTTTAGTGGATGTATTAAAAAATGATGCGATTTTATTGATGTGCGCGAAAAATAATTTAATTTCCGGAATAAACTCAACTGCTTTAGACAATACTAGATTTAGTGAATGAGCGTAACATGGAACGAAAATTGCCGATTTATGTTTTTCCCGAATTAAAGTCTGAACTCCACGAATTTGAGAACTCATTACTGCTGCGCCATCGTAACATTGTGCAATTAATTTCTTATCGATATTAAAATTTTGCAATTGTTTTAAAATGTGAGAGCTTATTGCTGTAGCTGTACGATTAGCGCTTACATCCAAAAATCCGATAAATCTTTCTTCAATCTCATTTGATATTGTATATCTAAAAATCATCGTTAATTGTTCCCGACCGCTAACATCTGGCGTTTCGTCGACCATTACAGCTACAAATGGAGCCTCCTTTATTTCCAAATTGATTTTATTTCGAACCACATTAGCTATAGCGGAAACAAGATCGTTTTGGATTCTATTAGACAAACCCGAAAACGCTGCATTTGCTTTTATAGAATCTATGTGGGACTCAATTATCGGATCGTACAAACTCAAGAAATTTACGGTTTCGATAAAATTACCACGATTATTTGAAGAAGAGTCTTCATTATTTCCGCGAAAAGGAAGCTCCTGTTTTGCCAAAAAAATTACAGTATCGATTAAACGTTTTAAAATATTACGATTACGCTCAACTTTTTCATTATGCAAACTAACAGATATTGCCACCTGGTTACTAAGCATAAACTCTATACGCTGAGAACCAAAATTATCTAATTTAATTAACGACTGAAGATGTTTTTCGGAACTTGAATGCTTTGCTGCTAAGCCCGTAAAATTATTCAAATCACTAAATCCAGCTTTATTCCAAACAGATTTTTCATTCGTGAACAAAAGACACGGCCAGCAAAATAACTTATTTAATTTACAGCTTCCCGTTAACCAAATGTACTTTTCATACGTTTCGATATGGAATTTTCGCGTAATATTTTTTAATTTAAACTCTAAACTAAGATCTGGCTTCGGTCTATCCGATTCTATAATTTCTCTTTTCTTGGCAAAGGAAAGAGTTGAAAATCCCGCTTTTAGTACGAAATCCGTCGCGCAGCAATACTCCGACATAATGCGAAAAGAAAACTTACCACTTTTATCACAAATCAAATCAATTAAATCACTACAAACGGTCAAAAAAACTTCAAATCACAATGTAATCAAAATCACCCGATTGCACTGATTTCCTCTTTTAAATTGCAACGGAAAATCCATTACATAACAAAAACAAAAGCTCTACTGGAAAAATCAAATTCCCATAAACATTCCCTGCATTGGCAACATTTCATTAACAAGCATCATTGGGCTTTATCCCACACACAAAAGCAGTCGCGCCAGTGCTTGACTTGTCTCATATAAATTTGCGAACAAAACAAAAAAAAAATCGTTGCCCAATGTACTACCGAAATCCACGATTCCCATTTTCTGGAATCAACATGTCTCTAGTATTTGGATGCACACATGCTACATGCATCTAAAGATCTAGGCACATTTTCCTATTCTAAGTTTGGTGTCTATGGTGTGCAAAATGTGGGAGGTTTGAATATTATCTAAAGTAATTGAACGAATGTTTTTTAACCAAAACAAGGCGCGGATCAGAATTTGAATGTGTAAAGGAATATTTGAATGATAATATGTATTCTTCAGCTTAAAGGAAAACATTGACTGAAATGATGATATGTGTATTGGTGTAAGCAAAGTTTATTATTGAATTGCTTATTTCGGTAAGTCAAGCAGTTTGGAATTGCTTACTACGAGTGCACGTCACTGGTTTTTGAAAAAGAAGTGGAGATCCAAAGATGCCCGTGGGGACCAGGCCTAAGGTAGCATAATGACCGTGAAGGTCGGGCCGTGCCATCTGGCGAAGAAAACGGCTCCTCAAAGCGGCCTATGTTTGCTGTAGCTCAGTTCGGGAGACGTGGACGGGGTTTTTGCCGCTCGTTGCCCCTATCCTTTACGTATTAACAAAAATGCATAAGCATGGGGAAGATAGCACACACATATGAGGCAAAAATGGGGGATAATGAAAATGAAACCGGAATATAGAGGGCTACGCCCGCAATCCGAGGGTTTTGTAGCAAGCGCTTATTTTGGTATATAAATATCGGCTCGTTGCTCTTCTTGATACCACTCAGATGGACAAAAAAAAAACATAATTAAACTGTCTTACCCACTTACATTTTACATGCCAATTCATATTACGTGATTGTAACGAAACTTAGAACATATTATTGCCTAAGGTGTTGGTTATCGTTGGCCATCAGTACTTTTGACCTCGAACGTGTTTAAGGCATACAGAGGTGTGCTAACTGTAACTACAGAAATAAACTATTACTTACCTATTCTGAGAAGATATACAGATTCCATTATTTTCCATTTTATATGCTATTCGGAACCCACCTTCCTGTACGTTTTCATAATTCTAACAGTCTCGAGATGCCAGGGGGGGGGGGGGGGGGCAAATTACGAACTAATATTTTCTCCTCCCCCACTATTCCCCTTTCTACAAATTTCAAGAAAATGCGAAAAAATGGAATGTACTCAACATTACCTTTCTCACGACACCTCACTTGCCTATACCAGTCGAAAAAAAAAATGTTGAGCTTAATTTCGCCTCTATGTGGGCCCTTCCCCCCTTCCACTCGGTAAAGTTTGCCAATTACGACGTAGCGCCCCCAACTAATCTTCACCCTTTCAAAAATGATTAATTAAATAACTGCAATTCGCACTACGAAAAACAACATAAAAGTAGTACTCACACCTACATATGAGGCCGGTAGGTGTAATTTTTGTGTGGATAGTGTCAAAATGCCTAATTTTAAATGAGTGTACTATTATTAAATATTATGTGATTGTAATGAAACTTAAAGATATTATTGCCGATGATGTTGGTTATCATTGGCCATCAATATTTTTGACCTCGGCTGTGCTTAAGGCGTGTAGGGGTATGGTAACTGCAACTATAGAAATGTACTATTATTAACCTTTTTTGTTGAGATATCAAAATTCTACGATTTTTGATTTTCTACACTAGTAAAATGCCGCCTTTCTGCAAATTTTCATATTTCTAAGTATAACGGTATCGAAATGCGAGGGGGGGGGGACAAACTCGGATCACATATTTTCCCCTCTATCTCTTTTCCCCTTTTTTCAAATTTGATGAAAATACCGGAAATGAAATGTACTCGGTGTTACCTTTCTCATGATACCCCACTTGCCTATACCAGATGAAAAAAAAATTTTGACCTTCATTTCCCCTCTATGGGGACATCCCCTTAAAGTAAGCCTATTACAACGAATCGCTTTCTCCGGCGAATTATAATAATTCTACATACTCCCACAAAATTTCATGTATGTAGCTTTAGCCGTTAGAGAGATATTTCATGGACAGACGGACAGACATTTGACCGATTTCATAAGGGTTTTGTTTTTAATACAAAACCCTAAAAATGGGACGATAAGGATGAAATGGTTGGCGGACTGCGCAGATGCCCTAATGCTCGCATCGGGGTCCGAGTTCAATGGGAGCCTCGGCCTCTGGTTTCGTACCACCGATAGATCACTACCCATCAGGTCTGCCTTCGATCTACCGGTGGAAGCAGCACTACCAGACCATAATATGTTTTATTACAGGTGGTTCATTACAGTGCAGCTTCTATTTCGAGGCCTGCTACGAAGAAGAAGCTGAGAAGAGAGTATGCCGCTAAAAAAAAACTCACTAGAGGGGTGAAGAGTGGGTGAGAAGTGGAGATATTTGTTCCCTGGCAATTTTCCTTTATTTATTCAATGTTCTTGCAAATGTTCAAGTGCGAATAATTTTTATTTCACAAAAAATTCCAATTTTCACTAAAAAATAATTCGCACTTGCACATTTGCAAGAATACAGTACCTCGTAAATTTCGAATACTCTCTCGAATCTGGGAACGACTCTTTTTAAACGACTCAGTGAAAAGAGTCAGAGGTTACGTACAGGCACAGTAGAAAGAGTCATTGTGCGCGGCACTAGTAGCTCTTTATAGTATCGCCGTCTAGGCTGCTCAACATAATCGGCGTTCTAACATTTTCTTATGTATTATTTTGATTACAGATAGAAATAAACAATATCGCACAATTTGGCGAAAAGCCACACAACTGTTGACAACGTACCTGAAAAGCGCAAAAGATGGAATGAACACTCTCGAGAATTTCATTCGAGTAGTCAATGAAAAAATGTCCGAAATTCAAAATCCACGAATACGGGAATTCATATTTAAACGACTGTTGAATTTTTTTCAAATTTTTAAATTCATATCAAAAGGGGTGAGTGTTTTTGCACGATCTACAGATCTATAGTTTTTTGTTGTTGCGACTTTAAATGTTTATTTCAGATTTGCGAAAACATCCGATTCAATTACCTTCTGGTCGATTTCGTTGCATCCTATATGAATTTGTTATGTGAAAAACATGCAAATTCAACGTACGTCCACGATGCTGTGATTAATGATTTATCAACAACTGTGTATATTATATTTAGCGGAAAAACTGAATTTATTTTGCTGTCTCTACTTAAAGCGAATTCAAGTCCATTGCTTTATCCGATATACAAGTAAAATTGACCGGATCATATTACTTGAACTCCTTATTAAATTCAATTACTTTTCAGGAAATATCTTCTAGATCGCAATGGCGATTTGAATTTAGTTCGTTACATACCGTACGTTCTGTGCTTTAGAAAATGGAAAAACATCGAGCGCGATTGCCCAGAACTTTCACTCGATATCAATGCTCTAAGGCGGTTGCTTCCCTGTCGAGTGCCACCTTTTGATAACATGAACAGGCATTTTATAGGAATAAGTGATCTTATCCTATTTGCTAGCCGCAAGGCCAATGACGGAACTAGGTATAGTATTTTCGAAATATCTCGTGTTTGTGTGATGATGGGGTTAATTTGTACATTTTCGATTTCAACTAAAATAGAATAATGTTGGAAAATCCATCTATGGATCTGGACGAATGTATTCGGAAATATTTTAAGCGATATGATAACTATTGCAAAGAAAATGATACTCGTACGTTTGACTTTATTGAAATGTCAAATAATTCCGAGCCCGTGCTTGAACGTATCCAGGAAGATTTTAGTAATTCTGTACGTCTGTCGGAAACAGGTGCCGACAAGTCATTGCGGATGGACTTTTTTAAGAAGGTGAGTGATTTTTTTTAAGGGGGTCTTTTTTTTATAACATTACCACAACCATTTGTTGTGGCACGTCTGGGGTTGAGCAATGTGGAGATGTTTTATTAAACTCCAACTTGCGATACGTTATAATTTAATAATACGTGAAAAATAATGTGTTTTTTTTGTAACTGTTGAACATCTTATTGAACATTCTGTAGAAAGTATTGCCTACGAAATATATAATGAATTACAAGAGTCAGTAGCTGTGTTTGTTGGTCGATGAGTAGAGCATCGATCTGTCAAGTAAGGGGTGGCGAAAATTCGAAATTTGCCCCGACCATATTTGAACTGTTGCTCGATTCAACTGCGAAAGAGTGTGTACATTGGTTTCATTGAATCAGTGGAGTAAAGGCGGGACGAGCGTGATGCTGACCATACAACTCATTGCACCCGTAAAATGTTCTAGCAAATATATTGCTCTTCGTAAACGATTAATACCACTAGCACTAGCGCAGTAGCGAACTTTATAAAATAATTGACAATCGAGCTGAGTGGAGAAGGCCACTACTAGACTAAACTTCATGATATGGATGAACTCACTGTTGCACGCGTTACAATAACAACAACTGTTCTGGAGAGCAGGAGTGCGTTCCATAACGTAACTACCTAGTCTAGCCATAAATATTGTTACAAGGTTTGGCAACCCTGCAGAAAGTAACCGTTATATTGCATTTCTTAAAAATTGAGCTAATCGCTATAGTACGCTTGTGCTTGATGCATTTGTCATCATTTGAGTTTAATTTTTAGTGTAGTGAACATGGATTGGGGTGACAAAGAAAATAGAATTGCTGTGATTGCACTTCATAAAGTAGGAATGCAACCAAGTGATATTTTTAAGACTCTGCATACCCTTGGTATAAGCCAAATGTTTGTATATCGGGCTATTGAAAGATTTAATGATACGTCTGGAGTAAGTGACCGTGAAAGAAGTGGCCGTCCGCGAACTACTCGAACACCTCAAGCGGTTAAAGCCGTGCGCGAGAGAATTCGCCGTAATCCTCTTCGGAAACAAAAAATTTTATCGCGTGAGATGAAAATACCCCAAAGAACAATTTCACGTATCATCAAAAGTGACTTGGGGTTGGGTGCTTATCGTAGATCTACCGGGCATTTACTAACAGATTCGTTAAAAAAAAATAGAGTGGAAAAATCAAAACGATTACTTTGCCGGTACGCAAACCAAGAACACCGTAAAATTTTGTTTACGGACGAAAAAATTTTTACTGTCGAAGAAACATTTAATAAACAAAACGATAGGGTTTATGCTCGCAGTGCCAGAGAAGCTTCTCAAGTTGCCCAAAAGGTTCAAAGAGGTCATCATCCAGCCTCAGTAATGGTTTGGTGGGGTGTTAGCTACAACGGGGTGACAAAGTTGCATTTTTGTGAGAAGGGCGTCAAAACGTCTGCCAAAATTTATCAAGAAAGTGTCCTTGAAAGTGTAGTGAAACCTCTCAACACGTCATTATTCAAAAATCAGCCTTGGAGTTTCTGCACCAGGTCATAAGGCGAAGTCAACCCAAAAATGGCTTGAAGAAAATGTTCCAGATTTTATTAAAGCTGAAGATTGGCCTTCCTCTAGCCCAGACCTGAATCCGCTGGATTACGAATTATGGTCTGTCTTAGAGCAAATGACGTGCTCTAAAAGACATTCTAATATCGAATCCTTAAAGAAGTCTCTTACACATGCAGTCGCCAACTTTCCGATTGAAGTCGTGCGTGCTTCCATAGATAAGTGGCCAGCTCGATTAAAGGCTTGTGTAAAGGCAAAAGGCAATCACTTCGAATAACTTGTTGCAATTTCCGTTGTTGACAATGCATTTAATAAATAAACAATGATTTCTTAACATATAACACCTCTTTTATTGAACAGTGCTTCAAAAAGTTTGTAACAGTATTTATGGCTAGACCTGGAGTGCGTTCCATAACGTAACTATAGTCAGAGCTGTAGTCAACTCTGACTACTGTCATAGTCAGCTATAGCTATGGGTGTTATGGAACGACAATAGTCGTAAAGTAGCACAAACACCCGCCATCTTTTTCACTACACTCACATTTGCGTCGGTATTTCACTCTCCATGCAATAATTTGTAACACACAAACACTCTTTCGCACCAAATTTCCTCAAATTAAATTTAACGTGCTCTAAACTGCATAAAACAATTCAAAATTAAACCAATAATAAAGTAATTTTGCACAACATTGAATGTTTACTGTCAGTTTGCCTTCGTGTATACGTGTGTGTGTGATAGCTATCGATAGCTTCCCCTCATAAGCACGAGCTAGAATAGTTGACTATAGAGCTGACTATTGTGTGTTATGGAACGACGATAGTCAACTACAATAGTTGACTATCGGAGTTATGGGACGGCAATAGTCAGTGATAGTTGACTATAGTCAACTATAGTTACGTTATGGAACGCACTCTAGGTATAGTCAGAGCTGTAGTCAACTCTGACTACTGTCATAGTCAGCTATAGCTATGGGTGTTATGGAACGACAATAGTCGTAAAGTAGCACAAACACCCGCCATCTTTTTCACTACACTCACATTTGCGTCGGTATTTCACTCTCCATGCAATAATTTGTAACACACAAACACTCTTTCGCACCAAATTTCCTCAAATTAAATTTAACGTGCTCTAAACTGCATAAAACAATTCAAAATTAAACCAATAATAAAGTAATTTTGCACAACATTGACTGTTTACTGTCAGTTTGCCTTCGTGTGTACGTGTGTGTGTGATAGCTATCGATAGCTTCCCCTCATGAGCACGAGCTAGAATAGTTGACTACAGAGCTGACTATTGTGTGTTATGGAACGACGATAGTCAACTACAATAGTTGACTATCGGAGTTATGGGACGGCAATAGTCAGTGATAGTTGACTATAGTCAACTATAGTTACGTTATGGAACGCACTCCTGGTGTTGTTAGTGTAGCGCATGCAATAGTGGGCACATCCATGACATGAAGTTTGGTGTAGCAGTGGCCACTCCATTCAACTTGTTGCTCAATACTGGATTGTATTTCGAAATCGGAATATGCTGATTTGATTGGTGTGGGGACAACTTTACTTAATAAGAGAACTATGTAGTTGCCTCATTTCTTTAAGCCGCGTTCCCATGAAGCGACAAAAGTCGGGCGACAAAAGTCCGGACACAAAATACGCATGGGAGATAAACTGCTTGTTGTTCACACGTGTAAACAAAAGTCTTTCATCGAATTCACGAGCCCGCACAACATAAACATCACTACAAACACACACACACTTTTCAGACCAACGAAACTCCTCGAAACTATATTAAATACACCCTGCGACGTGGCGTCACGAAAATTCAAAGAAAAAACACTCACAACACAGATCACTTCAGATAAAAACACTCGTCACACAATTTTCAGTCAGATACTTTATTACATTCACTTTCGTTGGCAGATCACGGAACATGGGCGCCGCCTAGGGTGTTTCATTTTGTAAGGCAAAAAATAAATCGTGAAATTTTCCTCTTTCTGCGGTATCATTGACTACCTTAAGAGCATTCACATGGCTTCTTAGAGAATCACTGCAGTATTCTGTCATCTCGTGGATCCCAAACAATTCAAAGAACGTCTTTTTTTTAGTAGTAACGAAATACTCAATTGCCCTAACCCCTTGTGGGGCATAGCGCGTCAACTGTTCCATGTGGCCCAGTTGACGTTTCGTTGGCATAAATTGGTTTCAGAGAATGCAGTTGCCAGCACGCACCTCCTGCACATCCATGGCCACGAACGTCGTCGTGGACGGGATTCGAACCCGAAACGCCGGTAGTCAAACCTGAGACTGATGCCTCAATACACTGCGCTACCGGTCGCCCCCGGCTCAGATCTTTTCCTTCACAAACTAAGTTTTTTCCCTCTAATCGTTTCATTTCCTTTGTCTTTGCAGGTTTGGTTTCTAAATGTTTAGTCATATTGTCCTTATCAGCCTGAGTAATACGTTCATCCAAAAAAGCGAGTCCTACGTTCGCTTCTGACAGATACCAAAGAAGTCTCTTAGCAACTGTGAGAGCACTTTTTTACTTCTGCATCTGGGTAAATGCTCAGAAGCTGTAGCATATCTAAATCATTCCTTGGTGCCCATCGACTTACAATTGCCTCATGACAAAATGTGCAACCCGTTTCATTCCTTTCAATTCTGTTTGTGGAATATTCAACTGTTTAGAGAAGAGGACAATTTTAAGTGCATATATTGTCTTTGCCATCCACCTTGCTTGATGTAGAGCTCCTGGGATCCTTAAATTGAAGTCATTTTCTGGCCAACCGCCTAGATACAGGAGTGAGAGCAGTATTAGATGCTGTAGTATCAAAAGATATACCGATGATATTGTCACGTAGCCCAAATCGGCCCACTTCCCGAATGACTACTTCAGCCATCTGCTTACCACCAGTGCCTTTCGAGGCAATAGGTACTATAGTTTGAGATAAAAGTGATCAATGTGTGCAACCCCTAAATATCATCCAATCTTCTTGAAATTTGGCATATATATCTTTTACATCACTCAGACTCGGGGCGTAGGCAAAGCCATATGAAAATCAAATCTTTGGATAAATGAAACACCCTTGCGCCGCCATATGCAAAATCAAAGTGATCGACCGAACACCACACGGAACCGCACGACCTACCCAGTCGAGAGACAAATTATTATTGGCCGGGACAATATTTTGTCTTTCCACTGAAGTGTCTTTCAACACTGTGGAAAGTGCTGTTCCCACGGAGCAATTCGTGAGCTTTTTGTATCCCGACTAGTCTCTTTCAACAAAAATCGCTCAATGGGAACGCGGCTTTAGTTGAACTTCGCATGTGGGCTTAAACTGTAATATTTGAAATGTGAATGTAACTTCCTCCATGATTTTATTTTATTTATGATTAGGCACTTCGGAAAGAAATGTTTTATCAGAAAATTCGATTGAAAATTGGTTACGATAATAATAGCCATATTCATCTAGTCACTTAAATCATAACCTCTGAATTAACCGAATTTGTAAATACAGGATGGCCCTTTAAATTTAAATATTTCGCGTATTTCGTTGCCCTTTACGGATACTCAAAAGAACAGATTTCTGTTGTATTATTTGAAACGAACTTAATTATTTAATATAAACACAGTTCCGATTAAATCTGCCCCAATATACATAGTTCTTATTTGAGAGCGGTGTTATTCAGATGTTTCTGTGCATTTATCGTTGCATATAATTCTCTCTCCAGACGTTGTTGTCATATGAAATGCTGAATGTTTTGTGTTATTTTAAATGGCCGCAAATCGTTTTTCGATGCATATAGTAATTGTACTCTAGTTCCATTTTAAAATTTTACATTCAAGTAATTTTGTACTAATAACTGATTTTGTTCGTGGGATGA